>JAMXBB010000002.1:89852514-90304422 GCA_024138015.1 Lumnitzera littorea | reverse complement strand
AAAAAAAAAAAAAAAAAAAACACGAACAGACTTAATAGGGATTCTAACATTTCCATCGACGACCGTAATATATAAGGAAATTACTAGGTAAAGATAGTAAGGTTACAATTTTTGTTAAAGAAGACAGGGAAAAAAAAAAGTTGTTTAGATTTTCGCGACTGATTTGTACAGTAATGCAACTTAAGACTAATTAAATATTATAGCTTATTAAAGCAGTAAATGAAGTCTGAAAGAGGTCACACCTAGTTGAGTTGCAAACCTAGGATGATATAATTGGATGAGTCAAATTTATCTTAATTAAATCAATATTAAAATTATCAATAGGAAAATATTTTATTGTTATTATAATTATATTACATTTTATATATATTAAAAGATTTTGTTAATAATTTAATATGAAATAATTTATAAAGCTTAACAGAATGGAAAAATTAATTTTTAAAATGATTAAGAGCGATTGGTATATTTCATAAGAAGTTAAAAGAATAAATTTTTTTACCTTTTTATTATGCATATATACTGAATAAAATTTAACTATTAATCTATAAAAAAATTACATCAATATATAATTTTTTTTTTGTTTTTATCATATATAGATTAGAAAGAATATTTGAGTAGGAAATTACTTGTATAATAGAAAAAGCAAATTGACATAAATATAAGTATTATATTATCTTTTTTTATGATAACTTTATGTAATTGTCTCTTCAACAGTGCTAACAAAAGGAATATCAATTAAAATATAAGTTATTACCCAATCAATTATTCAATAATCTATATTCATTTTCATAATATTAATTGGAAAAAAAAAACTAAACCAAATAATATAACTCGTATTATTTATCAATAGTTTATGTGATAAGACTGAAATATTTATAATATGAACAACGTAATTAAAGTTAAGATCGATATTTCACTAAAATTAATATGTTTGTATAATAATAATTAGTGAAGAAAATGATAAAAAAAATAAATAAAAGAAATTGGAAGGAAAAGAAAATAAGTAGAAACTTGATATATTGAAATCTATAAGAAAAAAAGAAAAGATTTATAGGTTTTACAAGGCACCTTATACTTTATATAATTTATAAGATATTGTGTATATGGTGGTTTTAGAATGCTACAGGATAACGAACGTGTAGTAAAGTCTAAAAACCTGTATCTATAGAATATGGTACGAGTTCAACATTATATCATATCTATCTTGTACTCACTAATCTCTATCACTCATTAATGTTTTGTCCAATATGTGTCAAGAAATTTTCGTGACTACTAGCATCATAATAATTAGATACAATATCCGAGCTTTTAATAAGTGCAAATATATGTTGGTGAAAAATATGTACTTAAAAAAAAAAATTTTAGCGTAATGACATCGCATGCTTTAAGAAATTATACTTTTATCGTTCGCTTTGCAGTTTGCACACTGAAATTCCACATATCCAGAAAATTAGTGGGTTCGGCTTTTGAGGGACATTTATTTAATGCGAGGATGGACTGACAAAGGATTACTTAATTTAGATCAAAATGGTCTTATCACCCTATTATAGAGCATTGTTCTCCTACCGAGGTTAAAGGAGTTTGATTCTCCCTAATGAACTCCTAAAAAAGATAATTAAAACAAGTAGACAGGAAAAAAAGAAAATAAAACCTATGATTAAAATTAAATAAGATTAGAAACCTGCTCAAAAAGCAAAATTTCCAACTGATTTTGACTTTGTTATAACTTTGATATGACTTAGAACATAATGCTAATTGGTATTGGCATTTTCCCTAAAAGCATTTTAATGATATTGCAAGTAAATCCCCATATAAGCACCCACCTCTAAGGATCCTCAACCATTGAGGGCATTTAAGGACCGATCCTTTAACGTGGGTTAGGTTCTTATCTATTTTATAGATCTTTTCTAGTTTTATTTTTAATGGAGCAAATCCTAAACAATTATAAATATAAGATCGATCGCTTTATCACTGCATCAAAAGTTATAGTTGATGGTGATATGTAACTCAAATCATTTCAATTATTTAGCAATCCAAGTGTCATGTTCAATTTTGACTTGGTCGATCTTAACCTCTTGCCTCGAGAGAGATGCTGATACACCATTACCAACTATCTCCCCCTTCTAACATTATGCTTGCTAGGAATTGAACTGATGACCTTAGCTCTAATACTAATTATATGATCGGGTCTTTTACTATTGCACTAAAAACTATACTTGATGGTGACATACAACTCAAATAATCTCAATTATCTAGTAGTTTAAGTGCTATGTTTGATTGTGACTTGACCCGTCTTGACTTTCACCATGGACAAGATGCTGATACACTATTGCTAATAACAAAATAATGCATAAAAAACTTATCTAGATAAATCTAAGTGAAGATCTCCCTAAGAGAGGAAATATTCTAATGTCGTAATATGATACTTTGAAGAGCTTCTTGCTTTATCAATAAGGATGATCTAAATGTTACAAATTGAAAAGAAGATTTACTACCACATGGAGTAAGGATGAAAAATGAGATATATAGAAGGAAAAAAAAAAATGAACATTAATTTTTTTTAAGCCTTTAACGATGTGGAAGGTAAAAGCTCTTCTTCTATAGTTTTATTGAATAAAAGTATGTCCTTACAAATGAATTGAAGTAACCAATTTTTCATTTAAAAGAATTACACCTCTATAAAATATATCTTATTAAACAAAAAATTATAGAAAAGGTCAAACCTTGTTTTCCTAAAGGAAAATTACATATTAAAAAATAAATGTTTAAAATCAAATTCAAATAAGATGAAACTTTTTAGTGGTTTAAATAAATATTGAAAAATTTTATTTATTCTAATATGATTCTAATATAATGCCATTGGAACATAGCGACACGATACAATTTATATACAAAACATTCATATTTTGATGTGGAATTTTCATCCTCCATTAGAATATAAGGTCATCATCTATTTGCAGTACAATAATAGCACCCTTTTCTATTTAAACTTGACCTTAGACATGTATCCTCTAGCATGCATTTTTCCTCTTTCCTTGCATGATTCGCCAAATATTAGCAACGTAATTTGCTTCTTTAGTTTGGTTCAAAAGATAAAAGAATCTTCTATACTGTATAAAAGAAATCCCATCTCTTCATTAAGGGGTGGGGGGAAATCCCATCTAGGTTGAAACTTATTAAAAAGCCAAATTTAAACTATAGCATTATCCACTTTGACATCGTAATCTTGACTAAATTATAGGGTAGTCACATTTAATACCTAAACTTTATCTATTTTTGCATTTAACTATTAAAGTTTGAAAATATTAATTTGGTACTTGAACTTTGCTCATCTTTGCAATTAACAATATGAAATTTTCCATTTTTACAACGAACTACTTAATTATTGTCTATTTTTGCAATTAATTATCTAATTTAGGTATTATAAATGACCTTGCAAAATTTGTACATACTAAATTGACTTTTTTAAACTTTAGGTAATAATCATAAAAATGGATAAGGTTCAAGTACCAAATTTGATATTTACTCTAAATTATACTTTTCTCTTTGTAAAACTTTTACCGGTGTTAGTTTCATTCTTTTCCAAGGGGGATAAAAGCCATAAAATAATTTGAGAAGAAATTTTCCTATTATTGTTCTTACAAAAATTATAACTTAGCACAACTTGCAAGACATAAAAAATAACATTAATATGATGCAAAACATTCCCATATGTTAATGTCACTTTTACATGACTTCCATATTTCACTTTTAATATAGAATTCCATTGTTCCTAGCATAATATAGCTTTACAAAAACAAAAAAAGAAGGAAGAATTGATAATTACCTTCCTCTATCCCCTAAATACAAGCTATAGATTTAAGAAATTACTTATGATTAGCAAATTACACTTTGTTTCTACTTGATTCAAAATAGTCATAACTGATTCAAAGTTATAAAACTAAAAAAGGAAAAAAGGGAAAAACCTATGGGAGACTTCAACTTTTATGCACAACCAAAAATAAGAACATAGATTGGTTCCTTTTCACCTTAGAGCCTCATTAAAAGGACTAGCTATATGCAATAGTTTCCTTAAAAATATAGAAATTTTAGATGGAATCTCCTCTCAGAATTGAATGTATAAAGAATTTTGGTTGAGGGTGTTAATAATTTAATATTTTTTGGCTTTTTTTAAAATGTAAATTACTTAAGTGTAAATAGCAAGAAGAAGAAATGAACTCTAGATATGGAGTATTTGAATACAAGGATTAGGGGTGCAATGTTTTCTTTCTTTTTTCATTAGCTTTAAATTGTGTCACTCAAGAGAATATATGTATGTATATATATATAGAGTGACAAAGTTTGTTACATAGAGATTCCCCTAGATTTAATCAAATAATGACACCTAGCCTACCCATGTGTAATATATTTGATATGCATGTGACGTATTATGAGATGTATGTATAATGCATTACGAAGGATGATGCTCTAAGGCCTTATTATGATATATCTAGGCGTAATTTAATTACTAGGGCCCATAGCCTAGCCTAATGCAAATGGCAAAACTACTTCCATGTTTCCATCATCCTCTAGAGCATGTTCCATAGAATCTGCCTAAGACATCTCTTTCCCTTTTGACTCCTTAACATCGACAAACCCTAACCTTAAATTCCTCTTCACAACATCTTCCTTCCCTTAAAAGACCCTTGACCCCAAGGGTAGATCCTTAAATCTTAAGGTAAGATTCGTGAGAAATTCCTAAGTAGGGTCACTATTAGGCCTCCCTCTCCACTTGACAAGCACCATCAAATTAGCCATTAGTCCTTACTTCACCAACTTTCGATCAAGAACAAACTTCGATTCCAAGGGCTTGGATTCAAACTCTAGAGGAAGAAAGGTAGATGGTTGGTGTTTGCTAGCCACAAAGGGCTTCGGTTGCGACATATGAAATGTCGCATAGATTCCCAAATCTAGAGGTAAGTCTATCTTGTACACAACTTCTCCAATTCTGTTGATAACCTTATAGGGTTTAAAGTACTTAAGAGAAAGTTTGTGCATTTTGTGTTTCTGAACATTATGTTGTTTATAGGGTTGTAGTTTCACTAATACCATGTCTACAAACTAAAAAGTCCTCTTACTCCTTGATTTGTTGGTGTATTGCTTCATTTGTTCCTGAGCTCCTGTTAGATGGAACTTTTGGAGCTTGATAGTTTCTTCTTTATCCCTAAGCACATGGTCCACAACCTCCTAGAACAAAGGGTAGGTGTAAGGGAAGAGGGTATCCATAAATTATTTCAAATAGAGTTGTGCATACTCTAGAGTGGTAGTTCATGTTATACAATCACTTCACCAGGGCTAAGTACTTACTCCACTTCTTAGGATTTTCACCATACATACATCTCAAATAAATCTCTAAGCACTTATTTATAGCTTCCATTTGACCATCTGTTTGAGGATGGTAGGCTACGGAAAGCCTCAATTCAACCCCTTACAACTTAAAGAACTCACTCTAGAAATGGCTAATAAATATAAAATCCCTATCATTAATTATAGTATTGAGCAATCCATGCAACTTATAGACATGCTTTAGATATAACCAAGCTACCTACTAAGTTGAATGGGGGGTGTGTTAAGCTCATAAGATGTCCATACTTACTTAACCTATCAATAACCACCATTATCACTTCCTTCCTGTAGGATTTGGGTAAACCTTCATTAAAATCCATATAAACATGTCCAACTCCCTTTAGGAATAGGTATTGGTTGCAAAAGTCTAAGAGTAGCCACATTTTCAAATTCATGTTTTTGGAAAACTTCACATTCCCTTACATATTAGCACACATTGTGTTTTGTGCCTAGCCAATAATAAATTGAATGTAATCTTTTGAAAGTGGCTTATATGCTTGAATGTCCACTAAAAACACCATCATGATAAATAGATAACAGTTTTCTTTGCAACTCCATATTAGGGTCGACCACTACCCTTCCATTATGTAATACCCCTTATATCCCTGGTGATGAAATTCTAAATCATTGAGGCACTGTTTGGTGTAGTAGTTTAGAGCACGTCAAGGCGTTGTTTGCTCGGGCTTGAGTAATCTCAAGATGGGTGACCTATTAGAAAGTCGCTGCACCAAGGGACAAAATTGTACAATGTCTGAGGCCAAAGTAAACAATATCTCAGTAGGAGGAGTTCTGGCTGGGTCATTACACATTACACCTCAACAATCCCTCACTTAAGGTGTAGTTTTTAACTACCTCTCCTTTCCTCAGTTTCTCTACCAACTTTTGATAGTAACGTTGGTCTTGCAAACTAACCTGAATGCCATCAAGAATGTTAGGTGAAGTAGTCATTGTGCAAGTAAGAGTTTTTAAATCAACCACTACCTTTTATGGTACATTAGTAGCTTTGTTGCTTGATCTACTCTTGTATTAAATCTTTTAGACTAGCCCTAAAAATTTAGTTAACCACTTTTGTTGGTAAGGAGTGGTAACCCTTTGCACTAGCAAGTATTTTAGACTTTGGTGGTCGGTCTTGATAATAAAATGTCACCTGATAAGATAGTATCTCTACTTTTCCACCGTACATACCAAAGCTAGCATTTCTTTTTTATAAACGGAGAGTCCCTTTTATTTAGTTACAAGACACTTGCTCAAATATGCAATTGAGTGCAAGTCTTGCATAAAGACAAGCCCTACTCCATCATCACTTGCATCGGTTTCAATTACAAAAGGTTTTGTATAATCTGGCAGCTTAAGTATTTCTTAACCTTTTCAAAGGCTTCTTCAACCTCTAAATTCTAACCAAAACTATAATTTTTCAACAAATTGGTTAAGAGTTGTGTAAGGACACCGTAACTTTGAATAAAACATTGATAACAGCTGGCTAAACTAAGGGACCCTCATAGTTTTTTGATGTTGCTAGGGCGTAGCCAACTAGTGAAAGCAGCTACCTTCTTCCCATCTATAGTCTCTTCATGTCAAGAAATAACATGTCTTGAGTATTCAATAAAAGTAGCCTCAAAGACACACTTACTCCTCTTAAGGTATGACATCTCCCCCCTCAATATTTCTAACACTACACAAAGATATGTGATGTGTTCTTCCATGTTCCCACTATGGACCAAAATATCATAAAAAAAACACCAATATAAATTCCCATAGATAAGGTCTAAACAAATCATTCATCAACCCTTAGAAAGTGGAAAGGGTATTTGGTTAAGCTAAAAGGCATAACCATAAATTCATAGTGGGTTGCG
Source organism: Lumnitzera littorea (assembly GCA_024138015.1). NCBI lineage: Eukaryota > Viridiplantae > Streptophyta > Magnoliopsida > Myrtales > Combretaceae > Lumnitzera > Lumnitzera littorea. The sequence goes on along the minus strand of JAMXBB010000002.1, from coordinate 90,297,184 downwards.
TGAGTCTTGAAAGCCATCTTGTAAATGTCTTGAGGATCCATGTGTATTTGGTGATACCGAAATCATAAGTGCAACTTGCTAAAGTAGCATGCACCATGTAGTTCATCAAATAAGTCTTTCATTAAGGGCATAGGATACCTATCATTGATAGTAAGCTTGTCAAGCTCCCTATAGTCCACACACATTCTTTAAGTGTTGTCTTTTTTCTTAACCAAGACTACGAAAGATGACAATGGACTATGACTAGGCCTAATATTGCTTCGTTGGAGCATTTCTCTAATCATCTACCCTTTTGCACATTAGAGTGTTTATACAATCTTAAGTTAACTAGCTGTGCATTGTCTTGCAAGTATATTTTATGATCATGAATTCTTGGGGGAGGTAAAGAACGAGAATCCTCAAATAAGTCATGATATTCTTCAATTAAGGAAACAATGGCAGTGGAATCAAATGTGTTTCATCCTCATGGTCTTTGACACTATACGCTTACACTAGCCAACACTATAGTTGCTATGAAGATAAACCAACCTCCATCATCTTAGCTATAGCCTTGCTCTTAATTGCCTTAACAACCTCATTTTTTCCTTAAGTTGATGATGTTCACCTCCCCATTCAAAGCTCATGCTAAGCTACTAGAAGTTCCAAGTAATATTATCTAATTCAATCAACCATGGTATGCTTAACACAATTGCTTACAGATTGCCAACCTCAAGAACTCTCACTCGAGCTTGTCTTAGAGGTTTGCAAGGTCTTGTAAGAAGAGTCCAGTCTTCTCAGCTCGTCCAGGATAAGCTCCAGTATTAAGAAGGCCTACTCCTAAACTCTTTGCACACTTAACTCAGATGCACCTTACTTTACTCTACCCTACCGTAAGTAAAGATGCCAAGCTTACAACCCCTCCTAGTACGACCGAACTTACTTAGTGCCAAGATCCTTGACTCCAACCTCCGAACTCTTCTCTATTGGCCTATTACCACATGGCTCCAACACCTCACTACCTTAGAGTATGGATGTAATAGCAATGTATCACCTATCTTAACCTTTTTTTTACATTGTATTATGTTCCTTTTTGTTTTACTTATCATATGTACCCTTTTTAGCTTGTACTAGGTATCTTTATTTTGTATTACCCTTTTTGTAATTTCATTCTATCCATTTGTTACCCTAAGGACTTACTATAAATAGTCCCTTAACCTTTGTGGCTGAAATCATCAACTTCTTGTTAATGAATATTCACTTACTCTATTCTTGGGAGAAACTCTCTCCAAGTTACAGCCCCTTACTCTTATCTAATCTTACTAGTAGCTCAAGGTTACTAGTGAGTGGACCTTAGTCATTTGCTTGTGTGACACATTAAGTCGAGGCTAAGTAATGTTGTGCTTATTGGTGAGTCATATCCAACGAACAACTTCATGAAGCTACTGTGTTTGGCCACCATTTGTGCTTTCTTCAATATCTCGAAAGACTCATTTTCAACACTATGGTAAGCCCTAGTGATAACATTAGCTCCTAGGTACATCACATTATCTTGGTGCAGAGCTTGAGGTTGTGATTGAGAGCTGGGTAGTGGCATTGTAAGACTTTATTGTGTGTTATACATATTTCGTTTTAGTCTGTTCTTACTATTATCAAATGGAGTAGGTTGTTAAAGAATTGTGTGAAGTAATGTTGTGTGGAATTTCTTGTTGGTTTGTGTGGTCATTGAGATTTTGCTATGGAAATGTTGAATCTAATTGTACAAGGGGAAATAGGTGATGTTAAGAGTAATGCACTAGGATGTGGTTATGTTGACCAAAGGATTCCTCAGACAACAAAGGAACAAATTTAGAACCTCATAGCCATAGTGGCCAATATAGTTGTGATTATACAAAGGTTTGTAGGGGCTCGCCTTCATGATAAGTATGTTAAGTATGGTCGAGGTGCACAAAATAGACCAAGAGCGCTTGAAGCTAGAATCCACGCTATTGTTGCTGTTAATACTCCACTAGCTTGCCTTATTTGATGAACTATACAAACAATGAAGACTTGAGTTAGGAGAAGTTGTTAAGGAAGTAGAAGATGGCAAAGATGAGGATGAGCAGCTTTAAGATGTTGATGAGTGAGAAATCCAAGCACTTAGAGGAATTGAGAATATTAAGGTTTAGACTCTAAGCTTCTTTGGAACAAGCAGTATTGATGAATATATGGACTGGGAAGAAAAGATTGAGAAAACATTTGATTTCTATGATTATGGGGATGCAGTGCACATTCACATGGTTGCTTTGGAGTTTTCTGGGTTTATAGCGAAGTGGCGAAAAAAGGTATAAGCTACACATCAGCGAGCCTAATGTGAGATAAGAACTTAGAATGAGATGAAGCGAGTCTTGAGGAACAGATTTGTTCCCGAGCATTATAAACAAGATACTTTCCAATGTCTTCAAGAGCTCAAATAGGGTAGAGGAATTATAGATGAGTATGTGTAAGAGTTTCAGCTGTTGATGATCTAGTATGATGTTGATGAGCCGAAATCCCGAACTGTTGCTAGATTCTTGTTTTGACTATGGCATAAGATTAGAAATATAGTCAAAGTATAAAGGATAGGGGCCTTGGATGAGGCCATACGAATCGCTCAAAGAGTCAAGTGGTAGAGGCAGAGTCAACTTAGTTAAGATACTGTGCATCAACCTATAGTGCCAACCTAATTTGGCACTAATGGACCTGAAGTAGACCAACGTGGCTTAAACTTGATGATGGAAGGGGTAAGATGAAGGTCGATGAGCTTAAAGTCAAGAAGGACTTAGGCTAGAGCTTAAGGTTAAAGATGAGGGAGATTAAATGCTTTAAATGCCTTGGTTTTAGGCATGTAACCATCAAGGGCGAGAAGCCATAGTTTGAAGTAGAAAGTGCTAACGAAGGATAAGTGGAAATAGATGTTGAGTACTTGCCAAGTGAACACCAGGAAGATCTTGAAGCCCTTGCCTGACCTGAATATGGAGAATATTGTATGGTCGTATAAGAATTCTTAGTACTGTTGTTGTAGAAGAGAATGAGCAAAGAGAGAACCTTTTCCATACTAACTACCATGTGAATGACAATCCGTATGCCTTAATCATTGATAGAGGGAGTTGTACTAATGTAATGGCATGAGAAGTGTTAAGGGCCTTGAAGTTGTTGACTTATCCTCACCTCTGACCATACAACATCCATTAGCTTTATAAAAAAGGTGGACCCTTAGTTACTGAGTAGGTGAAGGTACCCATCACCATTAGGGAGAGATATCAAGACAAGGTACTACATGACGTCTTGCCAATATGTGCTTCACACATACTTCTTGGCCACCCTTGGTTATTTGATTTGAGGGTACTCTATGACAGATAGTGAAATAGTTACATGTTTTAGAAGGATGGCAAGAAGGTTGTACTTGCTTTTGTGAGCCCTAAAAAAGTTCAAGAATCACAAGCTAAGGTCTCTAAGTTCTTACAGAAGAAGTCTTTGGTAATCTCCTTAGGTTAATTCTCTAAGATAGTCAAGTCAGAAGAACATGTCTTTTTATTGATAAGGAGACTACTCGAGCTGAAAGAGGCTGGACATTACCAACCAATGTACAGGCACTGCTTCAAGAATATATCGACCTATTTCCTAACGAGCTAACCAAAGGCTACCCTTTATTAGAGGTATAAAGCACTATATAGATCTCTAACCTGGAGTAGCTTTGCTGAACCGACCTACCTACATGCATAATTTTGAATTGGTAGTAGAGTTGAAGAAGTAAGTTAATGTACTAATTGACTGAGGATATGTCAAGGAAAGCATGAGCTCTTATGCTATGCTAGTTGTTTTAATACCAAATAAGGATGACTCCTAGCATATGTATATCAACAGTCGAGCTATCAACAGGATAACTATCAAATACAAGTATCCAAAACCTTGATTGGATTACACATTAGACAAACTACATGGTGTACGAATCTTTTTAAAGGTAGATTTAAACGGTAGCTACTACTAGATTTGAATGAGACCAGGAGACATATGGAAGACAACTTTCAAAATGAAGGACGGTATTTTTGAGTGGTTGATAATGCCTTTCAAACTTACATATGCACTGAGTACTTTTATGCGACTCATGAATCATGTCTTGAGCTCATTGATTGGTAAGTGTTTTACGGTTTATTTTGATGACATTTTGATATACAATGCCGACCTCTCGTTGCATGTTGAGCACCTAAGAGATGTATTTGATATTCTCTAAGTTGAACACTTGTTTGGCAACTTAAAGATATGTATGTTCTATCAAAGTAAGGTTGTGTTCCTCAGATATGTTGTGTCTGATGGAGATATCTGAGTTGATGGTGAAAAGATCCAAGCCATGCTTGATTGGCCCACATCGACTAGTGTTGTAAATGTGAGGAGCTCTCATGGTTTAGTTGCGTTCTATAGAAGGTTCATTTAGAACTTCAGTTCTATAGCTACTTCATTAATCGAGCTAAGAAGAACTTTGAGTTTAGATGGTTAGAGAAAGCTTAAAGGAATTTCAAGGAAATTAAGTCCAAGTTGACTTTTGCCCTAGTGCTTGCATTACCAGACTTTGATAAAGTTTTTGAGTTGGAATGTGATGCTTCTAAAGTTGGTATTGGTACCATTCTCATGCAAGAACACCGACCTCTCACCTACTTTAGTGAGAAACTCAATGGTGCTACTTTGAACTAACCTCTCACCTACTTCAGTGGGAAACTCAATGGTGCTACTTTGAACTATTTAGCATATGATAAAGAATTCTATGCTAATAGGAATCAACTCCTTGGACTAATTGTGCGCTACCGAGTTATAGGATTACAAGGATTCATATGGAGAATACTAGCTCATAACCTTATGCAGGACAAAGATTCCTATTCTGATCTTCATCTTTTACACTACTGTTGACCTGAGTGCCAAGAGCTCGTAAGTGCCAATATAATTTCTGAGCCTTTAAGTATCCATGCTTATTACCAAGCTCTTACGGTAATGCAAATAGTGACTGAGCTGACCAACTTTATATGATATATCGAGCTAAGCTACTGAGATACTTGACCTAGAGAGGATCGGAACACTCTTCAGTACCCGACCTCTAACCTGAACTAGATTAAGTTAGCTTTGACTATTGACTTTCTTCTAAGCTTGTCTAAGCAGGATATTGTGATTGACATGCAACCTCAGAATTCATTATAGCTTAGCTAACCATACTATAAGCTTCAAATCACCTCTTGATACGTAGGTTCTAGCACAACATTGTAGAAGGATTCTTAAATTTTTGCATAGAATATTCTTTTTTCTTTGTATCCTTTTTATAGCATGTCTTATGTATCCCATTGTAAATTATCCTTTCTATCTTTTCATCTATGTAATGTAACCTTAGTGGGGCAAGTTTATAAACCCCCATTTGCTTATATATAGACATCATCACTCTACATCATTAAATATAGACATTATTCCTTTGAGAGCACTTAGTTGTGTTTTCTCTCTCTTATCTAGCTTCTTTAGCAATAGTTAGTAGCCAGCAGCCCTAATATTATATTTGTGTATCATATCGAGTGTTAAGATTAGGCCGAGTGGGATCTACTAGTGTGTCATATCCAGTTAGTAGCCATTTAGATTTGCTAACCCTTCTTTTTATTTTCTCGTTTCTATTCATTGTGGTATGGTTTCCATGCGTACAACCTCGGATGATAGGAATTAGGTCACCAAACTCCTAACCTAAGCCTAAGCTTAAGGACTACAGAAGATGGCTAAATGAGTTATTTCTTTACACCTTACAATTGAGGAATTTGAGTTGCTATAGCCTATCAACTTGATGTCTTGGCTGAGCTGAACCCTCTTGTACTTATTGATAGTCTCTAGTTGCCGACCAGGGGTACACTTGAACAATTGCTCAGCCTATCCGACCATCTGTTCAGTTGACTTGAATCCCAAGCTAAATTCACCTCGAAAGAGTCACCTGCTTAGCTTGACACTGCTGAACTATTAGCTCAACTCAGTGTCATTACTTAACAGCACCTAAGGCCATACAATTTTTCCATTTTTGCCAAGCACACGACCACTGATCATCCACTATGAGTTTGAGCACCTATTGTGATAGAATCTTTCGTATAGGATGCTTATTTTTGTTGAATTCTTGTTTATACCCTTTGACTATTCCTTGCATCATACTTATCTTGGACATTACCTTTTTTACTCTTTTTCATTTTAGGTAAGATGCCTTAACTTTGGTGATGCTTCTCTGTAGTTGGACATACGGAGAAGCATTATAACGAAGCAAACAAAAAACAACCATAGAAAAAGTTAGCAAAGTTCAAGTAGCTACCGAATGGAAACAACACACCACTTGATCCTACCTAGCCTACAATCTGATAGATATGACACACCAGTTCGAATTGAAGGATCACTCGCCATTATTCCTTGTTAAAAGGAATAAATAAGAGTTGAATGATAACGAGAATACTAAGGTTGCTCAAAGTGAGTAATTTTGTATTGATTAGTTGCTTGTCTGCATACAAGAAAGTGGGGGTTTATATACCCATCTACTAGGGTTACTTTATATTTACGAAAAGACAAAAGGGTATTTTACAATAAGGTTACATAAAACATACTAAAAGGGGTAAAAGGGGTAAAGAATATTCAGTACAGAAAAGAATGAATCATTCTAGAATACTGTGTTAGAAAACATGTGTCGCCTGTGGTTGGATAGGAGAAATATGATACAAGATAGGAGGAACCAGAGTAATGCTTGTAGTCAAGGGGTCAATCAATCCTGTAGAGAAGTCAACTATATTGGCATCAGATGTTTGTAGTCAGTCCTACAGCTCGACTTGGATAGTCTTAGGCTGTCTTTTGGAGTAAGGCATCGTTATTGGGTAGGAGAAAATTTGACACATGTAAGGATTTGATAGACAGGTTAGTAGGAGATCAGTTTGGCATAAGGATCCTCGTCTCGACTTGGGTTTTGAGCTAGTATTCTTTATACAAGTCTTTGAAGTCCTTTAGCTTGGCTACAAGTGATTAGTCCAGAGGCTTAATTCCTATCATCTCCCTAAGAGTAAAAAAGATTTGCCCTCAAATTTGGAGGGGTTTCTACTTCTTCTTCTGCGGCGCACATGGGGTCTTCTTCTTCTACTAGTTGGTGAGGGATTGGATCAGACACATTGAAGGTAGAAGAAACACTATAGTCATCAGGCAACTTGATTTGGTAAGTATTGCAATTGATCTTCTTCAGGATTTTGAATGGACCATCAGTTTGAGGAGATAGCTTATTTTGTCTTAAGTGTGGGAATTGTTCTCAGCTGAAGTGTATCCATAACAAGTCTCCTAGGGGGAAGGAAATAGTTCGGCGGCTTCGGCTACTAATTCCGTGCTGTCTCTAATTGAATTTGGTGATCTTCTTGGTTATAAACTAGTGTAGTTCATGTAGTTCTTGGGTTTGATTAACTTTGGATTGACTCTCTTCAACAGTTGTTGGAGTGTCGATCATATCCAAGGGAATAGTAGCGTTAAAGCCATAGATGACCTCAGATGGGGTCTTTCTAATAGTACTATGGACAGTTCAGTTTTATGCGAACTCTACAATGGGTAGGCACATATCTCAATCCCAATCCCTCAAGTTCTTTCCTACGACAACTCTAAGTAGATTACCTAGCGTTTTGTTTACCACTTTAGTTTGGCCATTAGTTTGAAGGTGGATACTAGAGCTAAATACAAGTTTAGTTCTAAGTTTTCTCCAAAGAGTCTTCCAAAAATAGCTCAAAAATTTTGTGTCCCGATCTGAGACAATAGTCTTTAGTACCTTATGTAGTTGACTAACCTCCTGCAAAAACAAATTAGCAATATATAAGGCATTGTTAGTCCGATGGCACTGAATGAAGTGCAACATCTTGCTAAAGCGGTCCACTATAACAAAGATAAAATCTTTGCCTATGGAGGTCTGGGGCAACCCTTAGACAAAGTCTATGCTAAGGTCGGCCTAAGGTAAGGTTGGTGTTAGCGGCGGCATATATTCTCCATGGGGTTCTCTTTTCCCCTTAGCTTACTTGCACGCTTTACAACTATTAACTACCTTACGGACATCCTTGGCCAAACCTGACCAGTAAAATTTCTTCCTCAACAGATTGACTATCTTGGTCTCCCTGAAGTGACTTGATAATCTGCTGTTATGAACTTCCCTAATCAATAGCTCACGCATGGAACATTTTGGTATGCACAGCCTTCAATTCTTAAATAGATAGCCTTCCTTAAGATAATATCCTTTGACAGCAATTCCATCCTTGCACCATTCAATGATGGGGCCAAAATGAGGATCATAAGTATACTGTTCGGTAATGAGTGAGAATCGAATAATTTTATCTGCAAAGTGCAAGGTTTGCCGTTGTGACAGAGAGTTGGCGACCACATTTTTTTTTTCCTTTCTTATGCTAAATGAAGCATGAGAAGCCTTCTATAAACTTTAACCAATTGGCTTGCCTTATTGAAAGCTTGTTTTGACTCCCTAGATACTTCAAAGACTCATAGTCTGTATAAATAACAAACTCTCATGGCAGCAAATAGTGTTTCCAAATAATAAGGGCTCAGTAAAGAGAGTACAACTCTTTCTTGTATATAGAATAGTTCAAGGTAGGACCACTAAGCTTCTCGTTATGGTAGGTAAAGGGTCGTCGCTCCTACATCAAGATAGCATCAATTCCTAGTCTTGATGCATCGCATTCCAATTCGAAGGGTTTGTCAAAATCTGGTAATGAAAGGATAGGTACTGAGGTGAGCTTCTCCTTGATCTCCCTAAAGCTTTGCTCACCTTAATCATTCCATCTAAACCCTTTATTCTTCTTTGTTAACTTGGTCAAGGGGGCAGCTATGGTACTGAAGTTTTTGATAAATTACTTATAGAAAGAAGCTAAGCTATGAAAGCTTTGAATCTCAATGACATTCTTTGCCGTCAGCCACTCAAGAACAGCTTAGATCTTTTCCTCATTTGCCCATAGTCCTTCCCCTAACACCACAAACCCTAGGAAGGTCACCTCCTTCTCGTAGAATGTACATTTCTTCACATTTCCATACAACTTCTCAATTCGTAAAATGTTGAATACTTTGAGGAGGTTTTGAACATGTTTATATGGATCGGTATTGTATACCAATATGTCATCAAAGTATACGACCACACATGTGACATGATGATTATTTTTTTTTTCTTTCTTAAGCTCCATGCATGGCCACATGTCATGCCGTCATTGGGCCATGTGTCTAATTGTGATATGTGGTGCTTTATGATTAGCCATGACAACAAATTTTCCTTCCCCCATTTTCTTCTCCCCTTTCCTTTTCTTCCCTTCACTTTCTTTTTAAATGAACAAATAAACAATTAAAAAAGGGGAGGAACATTTGAAACAAGGGAAGGGGATTTGTTTTTTAAAAAAATCCATTTGCACACACACAAAACGGTAGAGGGAACTCATTTTCTAAAAGAAAAACACAATACATACATACGTAGAATTTAAGGGGGTCCATTAAAAAGAAAAAGAAAAAGAAAAAACAAAAACACACTCACAGAGGCTCTCTCTCTTAGATTTTTTTTGGCAGACTGACAGTCTATCTTTCTCTCTTTCGGTGCCTTTCCCTCTTTATTGAGCTCTCTCTCTTAGACCCTCTTTCTCTCTTCCCCAACCTATTTTATCTCTGACTCGGGCACCTTGGGCCTTCTCTTGGCTGAATTTACTGTCACATACACACACACACACATACATACACACACACACACACACACACACACTCACACACACACACTCACACACACACACACACACACACACACACACTCTCTCTCTCTCTGCTACCTCTCTTTCGACCTCTCTTCCGATCATCTCTCTCTCAGCTTGGCTACCATCGAACCCTATACCAATACAATCCTCTCTCCTAACCACCACAACCCGCGATCCCATTCCATCAAAGAACGACCCAACCTTGCAGTAGCTACCCAAACCAACTCTACCCTCTCAACCTCTAACACCCCTAATCCACACACACAGAAGTTAGACACCCTCACTCTCCTTCACTTTCACCGATTGGACACAGACCCTTACTCTCTCTCTAGAATAGATCTATCCCTCTCTCCCTCACACTCCCGATCCAACTCTTTCTATCTCTCTCTCTCCATCTTCGATTGCCCAATACCACACTACAACTAGCTACTGCCCTCCTACGTACCAAACCGAATGCCCTTAAATAACTCCACTGCGGGCAGCCCTAAACTCTACAACTGCATGTAACGAACCCATAATTGAACACCAACTACTCCCTTATCCATGTAAGCAGCCATTCAACCATGGACAGTGAGTGACATACCATGACGAAGCCAACACCACCGTCTCAACTTCAAAAATATCCAAAATGATTATCGTTGGCCAAGGCATCATCCTTATACCCCCCTTTGCCAATAAGATTGACATAAAATTGCCTTCACCCATGCAAAAATTAGCTTGAAACCCCTTAAAAGCACCCCTCTCGTCAGTTGTTCATCCCTACTCGGATCCGTGACTGACCCGAAGTTTGACCTAGACCGACCGACTCGAGACCCTTGTGCCCCCAATTCGACCCACGCCCCTTCCCAATTTGGTTTGTCTTGTAATTTAGTTTAGGCCATTTTCTTTTTTTTTTTTTGTCAATTTATTTTATTTATTTCATTTTTATTTTTTATTGTAATTTGTAAATAAAAAAAAAGAAAAAAAGTAAAAAAGGTAAAAAAGAAAAGAAAGAAAAAAAGAAGGAAAAGAAAAAAAGAAGTGTTTTATTTTTGTTTTCAAATTTCAACAAAAAATAGTAATAATAAAAAAAATAAAAATAAAATTAAAAGGTAGAGGAATAAATAATAAAATTGTTTTATCACCTAAAAAATTGATTTTCCAAAAAAAAAAAAATCAACCATTTTTCAAATTAGGATCATTTAGAATTTCTAAAAATAATATCCAATTTAAGACCCTTTAGAAAATTTTTTCAAATGAATCAAAATGGGTAAAAACGTAAGCTCGGATGTTTTTTCAAAAATTAAAATTAATCAACGTACTATATTTTCGATAAACGAACTACGAAAGTCTGATCTAGAATAGTAGGTATGTAGGTGCGGGACGACTTAAAATATGGAAAGTTTTATTTTTTCCATTTTTAGATATTCATATAAATTGATTAATCTTAGTTGCATGTAATATGATTAGATGTTTAAAAAATTGAAAAAGGGTATATTTGAAAAGCAAAGTTAAATTTGGAAAGTTAAAAAGTGGTATCCATTAAGGGTTTAATAAATTAGCCTTCGAACCTAGATCTTTGGTTTTTTTGAAAAACTGTTTTATAAATTGGTTTTTTCAATTGATAGACCGGTAACTAAGTTATAACCAATCTACCTAATTGGTTATAACCTAACTCTTTTTCTTAACTTCGATCAGGTGGCGACTCTAATACCGTTTCAAGTTGAAAAAAATGCTTTTTTTTTTTAAACCCTAGTCGAGGATCGGTATTAAATGGGTATGGTTTAATACTTATTGGTTTAAAGAAAGCCTATTTTTTAAAAGAATTGGAAGGGTGAAAAACCAGGCTCGAGAACACTCTTAACACTGAACGGTATGGTTACTTATTTAGTCACGTGCAAAGCACCCTTATCATGAAGCCAATGCAGCTTATAAGGTCGAGGATGCTTTGAGGTTGGCAGACCTAACCTCTACACAAAGGACTGTGAATGACATTACTACAACTTTCCTCATCCATAATAATTGTGCACAATTGGCCTTTGGTGGTGTACTTGGTATGGAATAGATTCTCTCCCAGTCCTCCTTAGAGTTCAGCAAGGAACTCAGTACTCGTCTTTGGACTAAGGTCATCATTTTTCCTTGGTTGGCATAGACAAAGGTCTCTTCTTCCTCTTCGACATCAAGTTTTCCAACATCTTCTTCTTTATCAAGCTTGCTCTCATCAGTGCTATCCATTACATCTCTTTAGAGCACCATAATATGTCTGTTCGGACACTCAGTAGCCATATGTTTGAAACCTAAGCATTTAAAGCATTTCACTTCACTAGTCTTTTGTTCAAAGGTCTGCCCTTTCTCATATATCCTTGGGGTCGGCTTAACCTCGGGTTAACTTGTTTGACTGGCTCGACCTTACTGGCTTGCTCAACTGTCATTAGATCAATCATTCCTATCTTTGACCCTATATGGCCTCCTCAGTTTGGTTTAAACAGGTAGGCATAGGGCTTGGGGGTCGGGAGAATATTGACCTAGGTCAACTCAGAGCACTTCTCTTCTGCTTTTTGATCCTCTACAATATCTTGATCACCTCTTCCAAGGTATAAAACTTTTACACCTCCACAATGTAGCGAATTTCGTATCAGAGTCTAAAGATTAACCTCGATACCGTACAAGTCTTGAGTTCTTCTACATTAACCCGGATCATAAGCATCAAGAACTCTTTGACATAACCATCAACAAACCAACTTCCTTGGTGAAGCTCCTATAACTTTGCAAACGTATCTTGTAGGTAGGTCTCGAGTACAAATCTACCTTTTAATAGCCTTTTCATCTCATCATAAGTTCTAACACCTTATCTTTCATCTCTTGTTCCAACTGCATTTAGATTTTTCCACCACATAGTGGGATACCCAGTAAACTCCAGTGCAATAAGTCGGACTTTGACAGCATCTGTATACCCATAACATTCAAACACTTTCTCGACCTTCTCTTCTCACTCCAACTATTCAATTACATCTCTAGCTCCATTGAAGGGCAAGATTTGAACCTTGACATTGTCTAACCCTTGGGAGACTTAGTGTCTTCATCCCTGCACTTAGTGATAGTTGACTTCTTCTTCTTCCTCCTTAAATTCTTTAACATCTAGCTCCTCATCATTTTCCTTAATCTCCTTTAACTCTAGTCTTCGTCTAGCAACTTGGTCTACTACTCCTCCAACTCATTGCAGTCGAACTGGGCGATTGGTTCGACTGCCTTAGCCATGGTGTCTCTTAAGGGCATTTTTTGGTAGGTTATGGTGCTATACACCATGGGTTTATTGTCTATTAACTTGCATTGCTATGATTAGACTCTCAATAAGGTTAGTCGATTTGTCAAGTTTGTCATCAACCGATCCTAAGTTGTTACTACCATTATGACCACAATCAAGTTGAGCACCACTACTCTGGTCACTAATAACTCCTTGAACTCTCAAATTTGACATTTTATAATACTTCTTGGATAGGTTAATATCATGAACAACTTTAATACCCCATAATCACTCGAACATAACAGTAGCAAACTTGCTTTGTTTTCATAATGAGAAACAGAGTAATAATGAAACCACACTAACACAAAAACACATTGCAGTAGCTACAGAAGGAACACAGTAGTCACTAATAGTAAGGTAAATCCAAACTTCATTGTAACTTCATACATTCCCTTGCGAAACCATGCTCTAATACCAGTGAAGTTGATGCGAATTTAGGGTCGGATATACGAAGAAGCATCATAATGAAGCAAGCAAAAAACAAATAGGGAAAAAGTTAGCAAAGTTCGAGTAGCTACCAATTGGATACGACGCACCACTCAATTTTACTCGACCTATAATTCGTCGTATATGACATACCGATCCAAACTGAAGGGTTACTCGCTACTACTCCTTGCTAAAGGAATAGATAAGAGTTAAATGATAACGAGAACACTAAAGTTACTTAAAGTGAGTAATTTTGTATTGATTATTTTCTTGTTTGCATACAAGAAAGTGGGGGTTATATACCCATCTGCTAAGGTTACTTTATATGTATGAAAAGACATAAGGGTATTCTACAATTAGGTTACATAAAACATTCTAAAAGGGGTAAAAGAGGCAAAGAATATTTAGTACAAAAAAGAAAGAATCATTTTAGAATACTGTGTCAGAAGACACATGTCACTTGTGGCTAGATGAGAGAAATATGATACAAGGTAGGCGGAAGCAGAGAAATGCTTGCAGTCAGGGGTCGACTTGGTCTAGATCGGGTCGGGGGTTAATTAGTCTTCTAGAGAAGTCAGCTGTATTAGCATCAATTGTCTGTGGTCGGTCTTATAGCTCAGCTCGGATAGTCTTAGGCTATCTTCTGGAGTAAGGCATCGTTGTTGGGCAGGAGCAGATTTGACACATGTGAGGATCTGATAGATAGGTTGGCAGGAGATCAGTTCGGCATAGGGATCCCCATCTCGGCTTTGGTTTTGAGCTAATATTCTCCATACGAGTCCTTGCAGTCCTTTAGCTCGGCTACAAGTGATTGGTCCAAGGGCCTAATTCCTATCATTTGGGGTATAAATACTTATCGTAAATGTAGCTGATACATAACCTAATATTGAATATACTTCTCACTCCATGAGCACTACTCTCTGTTTACCTTTTTACTGCACTCTTATCATAATCCTTAAGTAATACTAAGTAACGAGTACCCTCATTGGACCAACTCATTGCATCATATCGAGTTGAGTTGTAAGTCCTCGATAGTTCCCTAGTACGTAACATCCTTAGAGCGGATCAAGGTTTGCTTGTTGGTTTCTTTGTTTATTGTGCATTTTCACCCTTATTTTCGAGCTTTCTACAAGCTTGGACTCACCCCTTACAACTGGTCTCATTGATCCTTGGCTCAAATTGTATCATCTTGGTAACAGAGTGGAGGTTCGTTTAGGTAAGTTATGTTTGGACTTTCCTGTGAAGCATTGTTTGTTGTGATAGTATGTTGTAGTTGCATAGAGATTAGCTACGAATATTAGAGTAAACAAAAGGCATAGTCGTTTACTATTGTTATGTACATTGTTATACTATGTTTCATGCATACCAAAATAGAGCAAGTTTCCACTGGGTTTATTGTTCTTCAAAGTAGTTGTTGCATTCACAGTTAGTTTGCACTTTCAAGTGAAGAAGTATGTGTATGAGTTGTTTGGCTTAAGAGAACAGTGTTTGTTGTTTTGTGGATTCTAAGTTTGTTCACTAAACTTTGTCAAAAGGATGATCGACCTAAGTGTCAATGCTGGTATTGGAGATGATAATAGTGGTATAGTTTGCAGTGGACGACAACCTCATAACACCCCTAGAAGTACAAATAAACGAATCAATGAGATGGTTAACCTTATAGCCGATCTAACCAGAACCGTTAATGTATTGGCCTTTTGACCTACTAAGGCTATACAAAATACTCCCTGAGCTACTTGACCTATGAGAAGATAGATCTTGGCTCAATAAGATCGAGGTAGAGGAGTAGGAGGACATGTGTGAAGAAGAATTGATTTAGGTGATGTGGATGAAGAAGGAAAAGAAGAACACCATGAGGAAGAAGAGCAAGCTCAAGCACCTCGAGCTACTGACCATGTGAAGCTTTAAAATTTGAACTTCAATGGTTCTAGAAACACTGATAACTATTTAGATTGGGAAGAGAAGATGGAGCGTGTTTTTTACTATTACCAGTATGAACACTACAAGAAAGTAAGGACTGTTGCTGTAAAGTTCTTAGTTTATGCTGAGATGTAGTGGAAGAACTTCCAAATTATGAGGAGATGTGAAGGATATGGAGAAGTAAATACTTGGCCCAAGATGAAGAGGATACTCAAAAATAGATTCGTACTAAATACTTATTTGCAAGATACTTTGTTCAGCTTCAAGAGCCGAGATAAGGAAGTCGAACTATGGATGATTATGTTTAGGAGTTCTGAATACTCATGATTTGATGTGAAGTGGATGAACCATCAACTCGAACAATATCAAATTTCTCATTGGATTGAGAGGCGACTTTTGAGATGTTGTAGAGCTTTAACAATTTACTACATTGGACGATGCTATAAGAATAGCCTGGTGAGTGGAAAGACAAGGGAGGAATAGGCAAAGTCGACCTCTAATGAGCCAACTTGTGCAATCAAGCTGACTTGCTCAAGGAAGTTGTCAAGCTCAACAAAGTGCCTAGTCGAGTGGAAAAGTAGATGTTAGAATTGAATAGAAGAGCTAACCAACTAATGGTGAAGTGCTGCTGAGAATATATGAGAAGGGGTAACGATCTAAGAAGAAGACGAATCAAATTAAGTGTTTTAAGTGTTATGGGTTTGGGTACATGGCTGCTTAATATTCGAATAGAAAAACTATGATTATTAAAGGAGACATTTTGAAACTTGACGTGGATAGTATTGGTAAGGAGCCCGAGAAGGAGGTTGCTTATGAGAAGGATACTAACCAAGGAGATAAGCTTGTTGAAGAGGATGTATTTGCTAAGGCTCTAGAAAAACTAACTTTGGTTGTCCGATGTATGATGAGTATAGAACCCTCTATCGAGGAGGAGCTAAGAGAGAACTTATTTCACATCATTTGCAAAAGAAATGAGCAAGTTTGTGCACTCATAGTGGATTGTTAGAGTTGTACCAATGTAGCATTTGCCAACTTGGTCAAGAAGCTTAAGTTACAGACTATCTCACACCCGAAGCCACATAAGTTACATTGGCTAAATGAGAAGGGAGCACTACATGTCATTTAGTAAGTATTACTATTGATCTCTATTGGCATTTACTCTAATGAAATTCTTTGTGATGTATTGCCCAACATATGTTGCTAGGCAAACCTTGGCTTTTTTATTAGAGGTTTATTCATAATGGTTTCAAGAACATGTATGTGTTTGAGAAGGAAGGGAGGAAAATCACCCATGACCCTAAGTTAAGTAAGTAAAGTACAAGCTAAATTGGCTCGAGGATCGAAGAAGGTTTTAGTACTGAATACAACTAAGTTTTGAGTAGCCATCAAGTTTAACTTGTTGACCTTCCAATTGGTAAGGAGGCTACTGGAATTGAAGGAGCAAGTGAAGCTGCCAAAGGAGGTCAAAAAGTTGCTTGATGAATATTCCTACCTATTTCCTGAGTTGTTACTCGAGGGATTACCCCCATTTCAAGGTAATGAGCACTTCATTGACTTGATACTTGGCATTGTACTACTAAACAAACCAGTTTATAGAATGAATCTCGAGTAAGCTACAGAGGTCCAAAGACAAGTCAATGATCTATTAGAGAAGGGATATGTGAGAGAAAGTCTTAGCCACTATGTTGTGCTTGCATTGCTTGTACTGAAAAAGGATGGCACTTAACGTATATGTGTGGATAGTAAAACTGTCAACAAGATTATGATTAGGTACAGATACCCCATTCTAAGGCTGGATGATATGTTAGACGAACTGAGTGGTGCTAAGGTATTCAGCAAGATTGATATGAAATTAGGATACCACCAAATTCAAATGAGGTAAGGGGATTAGAGGAAAATTGCTTTTAAGAGTTGATATAGCCTATACGAGTGGATGGATATGCCCTTTGGGTTATCAAATGCCCCAAGCACTTTTATGTGGTTGATGAATTGTGTCTTGAGAGACTTGATTGGAAGATGTGTCATAGTCTACTTTGACAACATACTTGTCTACAATGCCAACCTAGCGAGTCATATTGGTCATCTCTAAGCCATTTTTAATGTCCTTCAAGTAGAGAGATTGTTTGGAAATGTGAAGAAGTGCCATTTCTATTAAGAAGAGGTGATCTTCCTAAGCTCTATGGTTAATGGAGGAGGATTGAGGGTTGATGAAGAGAAGATTCAAGCCATTGTTTAGTGGCCAACCCCAACTTCTTACGTAGAGATGAGGAGTTTCCATGGGTTCGTATGCTTCTATTGATGCCTTATCCAAGGATTCAGTACTATAGTTGTAGCCTTGACTGAGCTAACAAAGAAGAATGTAGAGTTCTAATAGGGAGAGAAAGAAAAGAGGAGTTTTGTCAAATTGAAAGCGAGGTTGATCTCTGCCTTAGTCTTAGCTTTGCCAAACCTTGATAAAGTATTCGAGCTTGAATGCGATGTGTCAAGTGTTAGCATTAGAGTTGTACCAACATAAGAAGGCTAACCTATCACTTATCATAGTGAAATGTTTAAGAGAACACAACTAAATTATTTTGTGTACGACAAAGAACTCTTGGCCTTAATTCGAGCTCTTCGCATGTGGTGACATTATTTTTTGCCAAAGGAATTTGTTATATACACGAATCATGAGTCCTTAAGGTATCTGTAGAGCCAATCAAAACTCTCAAAGCACCAAGCTCAATGGATTAAATTTTTGGAAAGATTTAATTTCGTTATAAAATACAAGCAAGGCAAGAATGATGTAGTTGCTAATGCTTATCGAGCCTTATTTCGGTTTTCCTTAATTTAACCTATACAAAGCTAAGCCTGCTTAATATAAGCTAACCTTAATTTGGCCACTGATCTGTAGATTTTTTTAAAAAATAATTTTAGAAAATTAACCAGAAAAAACTAAGTTTGGGGATTAACCTATTAAGATTAAGTTACCATATAAAAAAAATTAATGGGCTTTATTTTTATATTTTTCTAAAAATACTAAGATATATATAGATATTTGAAATATAACTAAAATGAATTTTTTTAGTATTTTTTTATTATGAATTTTCAAGAAAAAGAAAAAAATTTATTTTTTTATACAGTTGCCCTTAAGATACCTACGTACTTATGCACCTACGCACCTACTAGTTATGATTAAACTGACGTAGTTCTTTTTAGAAATTATTTAGTAGGTGGATTTTTTTTAGATTTGAAAATTAAGCTAGATTTACGTTTACTTAATAATTTATTATTATTATTTTTAAAAGAACCTAAATAATATATTTTCACAAATCTATTTAAAAATAAAAAACCTAAATAACTAAATCTTTTTGAAAACTTTGGTTAAGGATTTATTTATTTATTTTTTAAAAATCACTACGTATAAATATATATATATATATATATATATTTGCTAAATCTTATATGCAAGATATACTGAGATACGTATCTTCTTTGAAGATATGGATCTTGAAGAAAAGATACACAATTTTTCAAAAAAATACAATTTAACTAAATTAATTAAAAAGTTCAAATTATCTAAAAAAAATATAGCAAATAATATGACAATTATTAAAAAGACAAAAAACCTAAATGAGTTGAGTTGTGTGTGGTTGGCATATTCGTGTTGATCGTGTCGTGATCGTTTGGACTATGTTCGTGTGCCTAATACACGTACTAATCAATGTGTGAACTAATTATATGTAGTAATAGTGGATCATGTGTACGGTTGTGTGGTAGTATAGTACATGAGTGTGAAGAGTGTGATTTGTACGTATGTGTCTCATTAGTGTATGATTGGTAGTATACGTGTGTGTGAAGAGTGCGATCTGTGTGCGTGTGTTTTGTTAGTGTGTGAACATGTGAGTGATTGTCAATGTGTGAATGTGTGTCATTGTAGATGTTATGGGTGCATGTGTATCAATGTGCTGTCGCAATGAGATCATGCAACAGTTGTGTGAGTGTCATCGTGAGACGTATGTGCCAGTGTTCAAGTGTGAAGGTGTGATCAGATTAGTGTATGTTCTTATGAATGTGCCAATATGTATTGTATGAGAGAGTAACCATGTAACTATGAGAGAGAGACAGTGCGTAAGAGAGAGATGACGTGAGAGAGAGATAGGGTATGTATGTGTATTTTGTGTTTGTGAATGTGGAGTGTCGTGAAATTTATGATGAGGATTCTAAAAATGTATCTAAACTTCATCATTGAATTTCTATTTATAAGCCAAATGATCGAATCTTTTGAATCCTTTTTTTGATATAGATTTAATCTTAACCAATCCTAGACACAAAAGATACGATAATCCCTAATTTAGATTCAATAAAGATTTAGTCTAGTTTCTAGAAACTATATTTTGATTTGGGCTTTCTATTTTTTGGACCAAACTTAGTCCAACTTGATTTAACCTAAAATACATCATTTAATATATCTTAAATCTATTTAGCCTAGTAAAAGATTAGATAAAGATTCTCTTTGTATCGAATTGGACTAAAAAATATTTCAACAAAGCCCGATCCTTTAATAACTTAGAATTCATTAAATTGAACATACACCATTATTTGATTCAACTCAACTCAATTTGACTTGACTTGACTTGACTTGATACTTTATTTTTATTATTTTTTAAATTTTCCTTTTCTTATTTTTTATTTTTTCTTATTGTTTGTTTATTTATTTTTATTTTTATTAAACTTGGCCTAATAAAAATACTAAGATAAGAAATTGTAAAAATAAGGTGTCTACAATTGCCTCTCTTTATAGAAAAGTTTGATTAGAACTTCATTACAAAGACAAAAGAGATAACCTTTTTTAACAAACTTTACTTTAAACTAATAGAATGAGGATTACTGACTTAAATGGTCAACTAAATTGTGCTTTATCTTAAAAAAGGATATCGACCTAAAAGGTTGATGTAAAGAATAAATAGTTCATCTTGAAAGGATGGGATGAAGGAATGGGAAATCTATCTTGAAAAGACGGTGCAAAGGGAGCCTATCTTAAAAAGACAGGGCAAAAGATTAGGAGACCTATCTTGAAAGGATAGGTCTAAAGAATAAGGGGCCTATCTTAAAAGGATAAGGCAAAAGATTTAAAGGGCCTATCTTAAAAGGATAGGGTAAACAACTAGTGTATTTATCTTAAAAGGATAAGACAAGTGATTAAGGTACTTATCTTGAAAGGATAAGGCAAAAGGATTAAGAGGGCCCATCTTAAAAGGATGGCACAAAAGGGAGCCTGTATTGAAAAAACAGCACAAAAGATAGGGTACCTATCTTGAAAGGATAGGGCAAAAAATAGGGTGCCTATTTTGAAAGGATAGGGCAAAATCACTAGGGCTTAATTAACTTGTTTTGGTTTGATAGATGATCCGAAGAGGATAAATCTCTTCAAGATTTTCAAAAAACTTCTAAATTCTCCTAGATATCTCTTTCAAGGACTTTGGAATTATTTTACCTAGGAATGGAGAATTTTGCAAATAGTAACTAATTGGCATACCTTACGTTGAGTCTTGATATTCACCCATTCAGATAGCAATATATCACCAAAGTATTTCCTCAAGATTATGCTTTCTTCTTTTCTCTCTCTCCTTTTTTTTTTCTCCCTTAGGATAAGGTCTTCTTCATGATTGAAACTTTTTGTTGATGAGTCTTTTAGCTATACTATACTTGTGTATTGATTTTGCTTTGGTCATTGCCGAGTTTCAATTTCCACCCCTTTATGATTCTTGAAAAATAATTCTCTTTTCAAAAAAAACTAAATTAAATCATTAAGAACATTCGATTTCAATTTATTTGGTGACTCAAATTCATTGGTAAGTATTTGGTGTTAAGTGTATGAGGCTAAGAAACATTGTATATAAGGATTTATTGGTGAAGTGTTTGTTTGTCGATGACCATTCAAATTCAAGAACATTCATGGATATTAACTTTACTTGTAAATGATAAAAGATTAATCACAAACAATTCTCAAGAAAAATTGAAATCTTTATTAAACTTAGTTTTCATGGATAATACAATTTAATAGCATCCAAAACTCACAGGTCCCCTTAATTTCGGACCATCCATTTCTATCAACATTAATGTAACTCCTGACAATACCTTCTTTACTACATAAGGACCTTTATAATTTGGAGCAAATTTGCCCCTAGGATCTTTTACATTAGACAATACTTTCTTCAACACCAAATCTCCTTTCTTAAATTATCTCGGGCACACTTTCTTGTTAAAGGCTCAAATCATCCGTTGTTGGTAACACTGACTATGACATATCATTGTAGGCCTCCTCTCATCTAGGAGGTCCAAATGCTCCATTTGTTTCTTTACCCACTTTACTTCATCGAGTTGAATCTTCGCTAACACTTGGAACGGAGGTATTTCTACTTCTACTGGTAGTACCACTTTAGTTCCATATACCAATGAATAAGGTGTTGCACTTGTAGAGGTCTTGATTGAGGTTCTGTAAGCCACGAGAGCAAAAGGGAGCATTTCATGCTAGTTTCTATAAGTGATTGTCATCTTTTCAATGATTCTCTTAATATTCTTATTAGCAGCTTCAACTGCCCCGTTCATCTGAGGTCGATACGGAGTCAAGTTTCTATGATTGATCTTAAATTGGTTGCATACTTCAACCATCAACTTATTGTTCAAATTTGACCTGTTGTCTATAATAATGGACTCGATGCATTGTATCTTGCAATGATGTCTCTTTTTAGAAATTTGACTACCACTCCTTTGGTTATCGTAGCATATGATGCTGCTTTCACCAACTTAGTAAAATAATATATCACAATTAGAATGAATCCGTGTTCATTTGAAGCTGTTGGTAAAATTAGATTGATCGTATCCATCCCCTACATTGAGAAAGGCTAAGGAGCCGTTAGCATATGAAATTCTTGGGGAGGAGCATTGATTTTATTAGAGTAGACCTGACATAAGTGACAATGCCTTACGTGCTTAATATAGTCTGATTCCCTTGTCATAAAAATATCCCATTCTCATGATTTTCCTAGCTAACATGTATTCGTTTATATGAGGACCACAAACTCCTTAATGCACTTCTTTCAACAATTTCTTAGCTTCTTCTTCATCTACACATCCTAGTAATGTCATATCAGGTGATCTTTTGTACAACATAGCTTTACTTAACAGGAAACGAGTAGTCAATCTCCTTAAGGCTTTTCTATCTTTCCTATCAGCTTTATCAGGGAATACACTTGTTTGAAGTTACTTTTTGATATCATAATACTAGGGCTTCTTCGGATCCTTCTCTTCAACGATCAGGCAAAAAGTCGGTCTTTCTTCTACCTTAATCTTCAAAAGTTGAATTTCTATCCCATCTGTGAAATTCACTATCGATGCTAACATAGCTAGCGCATCAGCAAATTGATTTTGGGTTCTTAGAATGTAAGTGAATGAAATTTCTTAGAATCTTTTAATTAGCTTTCCTAAATGCTCATGATAAGGTATCAACTTCTCGTCTTCCATCTTATATTCTCTCAAGATCTGGAGAATTATAAGAGAAGAATCTCCATACATTTCAAGCCTTTGTATTCTTATGTCTAGCGCCATTTTGAGCCTTAAAATACAGGCATTATATTTTGCTATATTGTTTGTATATAGAAATGCTAACCTTATTGCCATAGGGAAACAATTACCCTCAGGTGATACCAATACTGCTCCTATCCTACATCTGAACACATTGGCTACTCCATTAAAATACATTCTCTATTCCAGTTTTTCACCACTCAATTCATTCGCCACCATCACATTTTCATCAGGAAACTAAGCTTCCGAACCATCATCTTCATGGTATTTTGCCAATTGTTCTACCATTAGCTGCCCTTTGACTGAACTCTGACTTACATACTTGATATTAAACTTAGAGAGTAACATCTACTACTTCGATATTCTCTTAATCAATGCTAGCTTTTTTGCTAAATAACTCAATAGGTCATGTTTTGTCAACAATTCCATTAAGTAATAAAGAGTATATTGTCTGATCTTGTGCATCACCCATACTAAGGCACAACATGTTATTTCTAACTCTAAGTATTTTTGTTTGCCTTCTATGAACTTCTTGCTCAAGTAATATATAGGATGCTCCTTTTTACCTGTTTCATCTTTCTAGCCTAACATACGTCCCATTGATTCGAAAAGGATTGCTAAGTAAAGAATTAATGGCCTTCCTAGTGTAAGAGTTACTAGTATTAGTGGATTCATGAGATACTCCTTGATTTCAGCAAACACCTACTCATACTCTTCATCCCATTCTATTGCTACATTCATCCTCAAGAGTTTGAATAACGGCTTGCATTTATCAGTTAACTATAATACAAACTGAGCAATGTAATTCAACCTCCCTAATAGTCCCTGAACTTCTTTTACAGTCTTTGGTGCAGGCATGTTTAATATTGCCTTGACTTTATCTAGGTTTACCTTGACTTCTTTTCTACTGACTACAAAACCTAATAATTTGCTTGAGGTTATTCCAAAGGTGCACTTTTTTGGATTCAGTTTCAGTTGAAACTTTCTCAACCACTCGAATAGTTTTCGTAAAACATCAAGATGATTCTCATCCTTCTTAGATTTGGTGATCATATCATATACATAAACTTCAATTTCCCAATGCATCATGTCATGAAACAAGGCAATCATAGTACGCTGATAAGTTGCCCTAACATTAACGTTCCTTAAGTGGTAACAAAGGTGGTTTTAATTTTATCTTCTTCTACCATCTTGATTTGATTATATCTTGAGAAACCATCCATAAATGAGAAAATATTATTTTCGGTCATGTTGTCTACTAATACGTCAATGTGTGGTATAGGGAAGTTATCTTTAGGTATTGCCTAGTTTAAATCATGGAAGTCTATACATACCCTAACTTTCCTATTTTTCTTTAGCATTGGCTACCCATTTGGGGTAATTCACGCTTCTATAAACTTAACTTCCAGTAATTTCTTCACTTCTTTTATTTTAAGGAGTATATCTGGCTTAAACCACTTAAGCTTTTGTCCTTTAGGTTTAATATCATCTCTTATCGACAACTTACAAACTACAATTGATGAATCTAAACCGAGCATGTCCTCATAGGACTAAGCAAATATGTCAAGATATTCTGATAATAAATTTTTTAACTCTTATTGCTAGTCATACGCTAGATTACCCCCAATTTTCAAGTTTTGTGGATTGTCTTCTGTCTCCAAATTAATCACAACTATTGGTTCATCAATAATCACCCTCCTCTATTCAAATCGATGCTAAATCTCTTATATTTTGCTTGGAGTCTCAATATCACCTCCGACGTATAACCCAACAAGGCTAAAGGTGATATTGGTACATTTATCGTTTACAGTTGCAAGATATCCATTACGTTTATCGTTTTTGTTGGATCTAAAGAGTAAAGGAAAAGCTAAAAAGGATAACAAGTAAATAATAAAAGAAGAATTGAAAGAAAGAAAGGAACTAATTTTATTAAATGAATTCAAATTGTCTAAAAGAAAAGGCTTAACTAATCGGACTAATTATTGAATCGAATGCTCTTAATTGATCTAATATTGCTTTTCTAAAAAGACATATTAATAGGAATGGAAAACCAGTTGCATAAGTAAATTGGGATGCCAATTTCTTTCTTCTTGTCTAGATTGATGCTGCATTGCTTAGTCAAAGCCTTGGATAAACTGGCTACTTCAGGTTCTTGAACATAAGTTGGAATTGGGAATATCTAGTAGATATCTAGAAAATCCATATGAGCATGGTACAAGTGATCTCATCTCTTCCATTTAGTTTTAGCCTTCATTTCTTGGATTTCTTCTTCAGTAGGCTCATATCCGAGCCTGAACGTTCTAATAAGCTACTTAGGTTGTTCCGAGTGACCCCGTGCCTTTGTCTTGATATTTTAATCGTATTTACCTCATAAAAAATCTACAATCTTGGTTCAGATACTTCAACGATGATCATATTAATTGAGCGTCCATGATCTGATAGAGAATTATTACCTACATTGGGAGGAGGAGTCTGAATTATAAGACCCACAATCAGTTACTCGGAGTTTGGCTTGTAAAATTTAGGACGATCGGCTAAAGAATTCAATCGAACCTAAATTATAAAGTAAAGTTAAAAATATTAGTAAAAATGATCTTGTAAGTTTGAATTTAAGAAAATAAGTAATAAAATAAAAAAAAAATATAAAATTTTCAAATTTGAACTATATCACTCATTATTTATTGAAAATACGTATAATGCATTCTGATAATTAACGAATTACTAGAGATAAATTATATGCATACTAAAACTCATAAAATAACTTAAATAATATTTAGGAATATTTATTTGTATTGTATATGAATTTACATGTCGGTAGAAATACGCATAATTACTTAAAATACGCGAAATATACTAAAATAATGTTAAATAATTAAAGAAAACTCATAATTAATTAAGGAAAAATAAAGAAAAATAAAAAAAAATGAGGAAAATTCTAGAAAGTGGTTGTGCCAATTTGGAATTGAAGAAACAAAACCAACCAATTAAAATGCAACAAATAGAAAGTGAAAAAGAAGAAGAGATAAGGTAATTGTCTTATCTAATTAATGCACAATGATTCCCTAAGACCTCTATAAATATCCCATATTTTTCAGAAGCTCATTTTGGATGTTTAAAATTGTAGAAAATTAGACAAAGGTGAAATTGAGAGTAAATTAGGAGTTTATAAAAAATTATAAAAACTTTGTGCAATTAGGGCTTTGGAAGGAAAACCACATCCAACGGCCACCTGGAAACGAACGGCCGCCACCACACTACTTCACCACCACAGCCCAACTTGGCCGACACCCTTAGGGTTGCCACTGGTGGCCAGAATCCCAATGGCCAGGTGAGTCCGACTCTAGCCCGATTTTGCAAAATTTATTAAAATTACTAATGTTGCCCAAAAAATTATGAAGTTTGTTATTATGATGTTTTATTCCATTCATATTTAGAAAAAAAAAACAGTGATTAAGTTTAATCACATCTATAAATATAGGGTGCTTAAGAAATTGAACAAAACTGAGCATGTTTAGAATTAGAAATAAATGACTTTAAGAGTGTAGTTTTGAGCCCAAAATTTTTTTGTAGACTACTTAGGTGATATAGAATAGTGCCATGAAGCCCTTTTTTAAAAATTAATTTTTGAAATTTTTAGGCTTTAAAATGATGCATAAAATGGCATATTTTTGGTTAATTAAGTAATTAAATGGTTAATTACTGATTTAGTGAATAATTATATATTTTAGGATGTTGAAATTTGATGAAATATGATACTTGTAGCATTTAGGGTGTTAGATATAATTATTAAGCTAATTACGTAGTAAATAAATAATAGGGAAAAATAGTAAATTTTAAGTTAATTTTGTAAATTAGATGTAGAATCTAATTTAGGATGAATTTAGACATTTTGAAATGTTAATTGATGTTGGGTGATGATAATTAGAGTGATAGAAATATTAGATGTGTATTATGGACATAATAAGTGATAGTACATAATATGCAATTATTGGAAATATAATAAATAGAAGATATTAGAATAAAAATTGATATTATATAAATAATAGGAATATATAATAAATTTGATAGAAAACTTAAATTTATGTAATTATATGAAAAATGTAAAAATTTCTCACATTAGGAGTAAATTCGATACACTAATAAAGATTTAAGTATACCAAGTGGAATAAAATACTGACTAGGGGTAATTATGGTATTTAGGATATCTAGAAGTAATGTGATTAATTTCACATTATGAGTTGAAACAAGTTTCTAGGGTTCGTATATGAAACAATACTCAGAAATTGAACTAGAGCCTAATTTAGAAATCGATGCGGAAACTAAATTCGAACCTAGCCCCAAACCCAGAATAATTGTAAAAGATTTGAGAACCTAGATAATTAGACATATTAAACCCTAAATCAAAGATAACAATAAGTGTTATAGGATAAAAACTAATCTATAATAGTTATATGAAAACTGAGACAATGTTGGTATTATAGGGATGATCGGCAATGGCTGGAGTGAGTCGGATCTCGAGTGAGCAAGTGAGGAGTCCAAGTAAGTTAGGATTAATATAGTGTTGTATTTTGGAGGGTTGAGTGCTTGATTGTGCTTGTTCTGAGTTGATAATATGATTTTTGATTTGTTGCTTAGCTTGTATTGTATGATTTGTATGAAATGATTAATCACCCTAAACTGGACCTAATCAAATATACGACCTGTAAACATAAATCGAACTTGCATAGAAACCTATTAGGGGAAACCTAAGATTCTTTGGCCAAATACCAACCCCTTTGAAAGAGATAGCGCTGGATAGCATAATGGGTCCCTTCTTCATTCTTAGTTGAACTAAGTAATAGGTGAGGAGGTCGCAGCAAGGGTGAAGTCAATGGTTCAAAGGTAGTCACGGGAGGAGCGGTGTCTCCATTGCATAAGCTTAGGTTTAGTTGTAAGCTGTTACATTAACAGTAACTCCTCAACCCGGATTAGAGCGGGCGCAATTTCTCTAATCTCACAATGGGCTGGACAATGTCGTGTGATGGCATTTGCTTGAACATGCATTGCACCTAATAAGTTGGTTGATAACCTTGTTTGTGTTTGTGGTATAGTTTTAAGTCCTTCGTCCTAACTTACCAAGCTGTGGTTGCTTACATCCCTATAGCTGTTGTTGTAGGTGCTAGCAATGAAGCGACATATAATAACCTTGATGCTAGCAATTGCGGGATCTTAGGTAGTAAGGATATAATCAGAAGACCAAATTCATTCTCTAGTTAGAGTTATTTTAAAGCTTTTAATATTAGATTACAAACTACTCAATTAGATTGTGAATAGATTGCTAAATCTTGTAAATATACTCAGATTAATTTAATGTGAATATTTATTTTTCTTAAATTCACAAGTAAACAATTTATTTAATTTATGAATTGTTTACTTCAAAGTAGGTTAGTTGTTGACACCTTGTGTAGATTAGGTCTAAGATAGCGGTTGTAAGGCTAACTTCTATCTTAGAATGGTTTACACGGCGGGGCTGTTACGATTTTGTTGCTTCGGGGCATGACATGAATGAAGTCCAATCGAACTAACTTAGCATCAATAAGATCTTGGATCTTATGTCTGAGTCTCCAACACTAGTCCGTAGAATGCCTCACTTACCCTAAATGATAATCGCAATGGAGCTCTAGGTTGTAGTCTCTTAGTCTTTGTCTCTCCTTCGGTATTTCAAACGTTAAGAGATTCTCCTTCCTTAGTCATACAAGAACTTGGCTTAGAGGAATGGGGATTTGAGTAAACTATCTCCTTTATGGGTGATTATTTTGATTTGGATTTGATAGGGGATTAGATTCGCTTGCCATTGCTGACGGTACTGCAGGTCTAACAAGGTTGCTAGTATTGACAACACTTATAGTAGCTTCATTGGCTTTCTTAGAAAATCTCGTGAGAGGCATCTTCTTCTCAACTACTTTGAGATTAAGAAGTCTTTTAGTAGCTATAGCTTCCTCAATTTGGTACCCTGAGGTTACAATCTTTGTAAAGTTAGAGGCAGGGTGACCTACTAGATGTTAATAGTATGGGCTTTCGAGAGTGTTGATAAACGCGAAGGTTAGATCCTTTTCTGTTAAAGGTGGAGTCACCTTAGCTGCCATGCCCCTACATCTCTAAGCATACTCCTTAAAGCTTTCATTAGCCTTCTTTCATAGATTATTTAAATCCCACATGGATGGCCACCTTGATATTGAACTTGTACTAGTTATAGAATGCCCGGGCTAACTTATCCCATGTATTGATCTCATTTAAGTCCAGTTGAGCTTACTAAGTTAAGGCGAGCCTAGTCAAGCTATCTTGAAAGGTTTAGACCATCACCTTATAATATTTCATGTATTTTCCCATCTTTCTGATGTACAACCTAATGTGGAGCTTTGGGTAGTTGGTTCCATCATATTTCTCGAACTCTGGAATTTTAAATTTTTCCAAGAAATCATCATCTTTGTACGTCAGCAGTTTGATCATTCCCATTTGCTCAAGCCCATTAACCATTTCTAGGTTTCCATCTTCTTAATCAACTTCTACATAAACTTCCTTTCCATCTCTTGGTGTTTATCCTCGATCTCTTTCCTCCATGTCTCAACATTAGGGATTGATTCTACATCTTCCAATTTAAGGGAAGGGGTCGTTTCTGCATTCCGATTCGGGTTAACTTGAGATGCCTGCCTGTCATTGATAATCCCAATAGCCTAAGTGAGAGCTTGAATTTGTTTAACCATCTTGTTTATGTTTTCTTCTAGGGTTGCCACTCTTAGGTCAAGCTTGGTTTGACTAACGTTTCGAATACCTTGAATTGATATTTTTGCCTTGGAACAAGTGAATATTATGCTTCTAACTAAGTTTGCTCACTTGGATGCTATCTTCAAAATCCTATCAAAGACTCAAGTTTAGACATTTTAGTGAACTAAAATTTTATTATTGTTTGTGTTTTTTTTTTCTATTTAAAAGGTAACTAAAAAAGAGAACAAAAGATTGTGCAATCAAGAAAGATTTCCATTTAATGAAGCTACAAATTTATTAATAATCATAAAATCTAATCTATACAATGGACTAAAAGAGAATAAAAAAAAAAAAAAACTTCTAACTAATCTTCCTTAAAAATCAAATCCTACATCTATAAATGTCGATAGCTTTCGTTAGAACAGGCTTCACGGGGTTAATACTACCTTAACTTTTCATATCTATACTACATAAAACATGAAAGAATACAATTATTTACAACGAAACTATTAAATTTACAAAATGGTTGTATATGATATTAATAATTTTGCAACTACTTCAAATTTTTTAAATTATGCAACCTTTTGCTCACTAAGAGACAATGTAAAAATAAAACAAATATAATACAAAAAATTAAAAATGGTTAAATAGAAACAAGAATTAGCAAAAATAAAATCAAATATAAAAAATGTAGTATGCTACACATGCATATAATGCAATAAGGGTTGATAATTAATAAATTATAGGAATTATTATGAACCCGCAGTTAAAGAGTACCCTTATATATAAGTAGGTCTAAAATAATTTTTTTTTTTAAAAAATGAAACTCGTGAATATTATATGTAAGGGTTATTGATTTTTTTTTTATTCTCCTTCTGAAAAAGAATGTTGAACTGATCGCGGATAAATCAGAATTTTCTTATAATTTAAAAAAATGACTACTCCTTTTTCAAAAAGAATGATGCAAAAGGGTAGGGTCTATGAGTCTCAGACTCTATAACTTTAGGGATTTTTGGAGAAAAACCTAGTAGGTTACATCGAAGCTTGAGATGACTTGCATATCACTATCAGGCAGAGATAAAGACCCCAACAACTTGAAAGTTACACAATGGCGCCCATCCTAAGTTCCTAAGATGGCCTAATTTCAATCACATATAAGCATGCAAATAGTTATTAATAAATAAACCTGACCCATCCTACCCTAAATCCCTAATACGAGCCCATTAGGTCAGTTTTTTTTTTTTCTTAAGGCCTACATCACTAAAAACTAGTTAATATAACTATAATACAATAAAAGAAAAATAATACAAAAAGCCCATCAATTAATTTTTAATTTTACATGGCTAGTCTACTAAGCTTCCCTAGTGGATTCACCAATTCTATTGAGCTATATTTCGGTTTTTCTTAATTTAACCTATGCTAATCTCAATTCGTTTAATATAAGTTACTCGACATAAAATTAAAGAAATATTTTTTCCTTAAAAAATTGTTAGAAAAAATACTTTTAAAAAATTAGAATCGCTAACTAGTTTAATTGATGAAAAATGAAATTAGGGTTTCCAGGTGATGTAGATACCTAATTTTTGCCCCCTTTGTTTTTATTTTTATTTTTATAAGCCCTAAATTAGAAAAAAAAACACAAAAAAGTAGGAAATTAAAGGAAACCCAAAAATTAAGAAATTTAGAAAAAAATAAGAATTTTAGGAGAATACAAAAAATAACAAAAATAACAAAAAGCATAAAAAAAATGAGAAAATTGGATAAGAAACAATCGAGAAATTTAGAAAAAAAAAAAAGAAAATTGAAAAATTACAAAAAATAGAAAAATTGAAAGAATAAAAGATTTTAGAAAATAACATTATATTAGGGTAGATTTTTATTTTTAATTTAGGTTTAGAAGTTAGGCCATTGAATTTAGGCTTATATTTAAATCTAGCGTAGGCTGCCGAGTTCATATATGTAATTTAGTTGTACATATAGACAAGGCACAAGTCAACGATTTAACGGATAAACACATGAACATTTGCATTAAGTTTGAGTGTGAGGTCTTGGGTTCGAATCTTGGTAAAGGCAGGGAAGCCTTCTTTGTTAAAAAAAAAATTTCTGTTAACTGGGACACTACTACATGGCAGGATCTGATTGTGTCATGTGTCTTGACACGTGGCAGTATCGGGCGTGACGTGGCATCCATGTGGCATGCCATGTCAACTGCTATGTATCATATGTGTTACGTAATGACACGTGGCAAGTCGAGGTTGGTTGGTACGGCTGATGTAGCACCACGTCAGCCCCTTCTCCCTCCATTTCTTTCCCTTTCCCTTCATTTCACTCGATTTCCCTTCTCTTTCCCCCTCCTTTCTTCATTTTCTGCAGATTTGCCGCACTTTCCTCCTTAGGCAACCACCTTTGACTCGATTTTTGAATTGCTTTTCATTGCAATTTCACTAAATCAATAGCGAAATTGCAAACTAAAAATAACCTATTGTGAATTGGCATAAGAAACATGTCTAGATTCAATCAAAAACCTATTCAAATCAAGTTGCAAAGATTGGAAAAAAATTGTATTTTCGACCATCCCCATTAACTTCAATCCGAGCTTTCCTTTGTTTCTGGATTATTTTTGAGTATATAAAGGGTGTTAGGGGATGATTAGAGATATACACAACCACTTACGAGCTTCAGAATCAACTCCCAAGCTCTCTCTCTCTCTCTCTCTCACGGCTCTCACCTATACTCTTTCTCTTTGAATCTCTCTCTACCAAGCTCTACACCACCAGCTGCTACCCTAACTAGCTTCCCCATACCATTAGCTCCCTAACCCAACTCCTCTTAACCTCCGCTGTGCCCTCTAACGATGCCACCAAGCTCACCGCCACCTAACCTTAACCACTAAACCCCCTCTTCTCAAACCACCACCTCCAGCCACTTTTACCTTAAATCGATTACATGGCTAAACTCCTAGCTACCCTAAACCCTTAACTTGACCACTCATTCGCGCCAACCATTAATTATGACCACTACCCAAGACCACCATCAGCCACCACTTTGCACCACTCTTTAAACTACCTTCGACTACCACGGCACTTTGCCTACCCCCCTTATCTCCAATAAAAAACACATGAAACACCCTTCTCTCCCTTGATTTGGCCACCAAATTGAATAGAACCGATCTCTATAGCCACTGCTCCTTCTCCTTTAACTATGACCCGACCATTGACTTGCGCCTCTTTTTTGGTCAAAATTGAATCTAATCCAAGTAGATTTTTTTTAATTTTATTTATTTATTTGTTTAATTGTTTTATTCATTTATCTATGTAAATGTAATCAAAATTAAAAAAAAAGAGAGAAGAAAATAAAAAGGAAAAGAAAGAAAAGAAAAAAGAATGAAAAAGAAAAAAAGAAAGAGAAGAAAAACAAAAAGAAAAAAAAGGGGGAAGTAGTCTATTTATTTATTTATTTTATTTTAATAGACATAGATAGAATAAATATAAAAAATCGTTTTGACACTTAGAAAAATTGAGTTTTCTAAAAATAAATGAAAATAAATGGACCTTTTTCCATATTAGGACTATTTTAGAGTTTCCAAAAATAAAACACCAATTAGGACCCTTTAAGAATTTTCCTAATCAAAACCGAGTAAAACGTAAACTTGATTTTTTTCAAACTAAAACAAAACCAATCTACTAATGTTTTACAAAAAAAAAAACTGCGTACGTTTGATTCCGAATAGCGGGTACGTAGGCACCTATGAGGCAACGATAAAAATAAAAAAATTTAACTTTCCTTTTTCCTAGATTACTTAAGTTATCCAATTAGAGTAATTAATTAAGTTCCGTCTTATGAAATAAAAAGGTGATTTTTAAATTTAAAGTTAAATTTAGAAAGTCAATGGTACTCGTAAGGATTTAAAATTCATAACCCCCAAATCCATGATCTTTGGTTTCAAAAACCGTTTTACAAAATTAGTATTTCTCGTTAGACTAGTGGCTAAGTTATAACCAATCTATCCAATTGATTATAACTTAATTGTTTTTTCCAACTTCGGTCAGGAGGCAACTCCAAAGTTGTTTTCAAAATAAAAATGACTAGTTTTTTTCAAACTCTAGTAAGGGTTAGTATTAAACGGGTAGGGTTTAATACCAATCGGTTTAAAGAAGACTTGATTTTAAAAAAAAACCAAGAGGATGAAAATCTAAGCTCTATAGGTGGGAAAATCATAATTTGGCCACTAATTCACAGATTTTCTTAAAAAATAATTTTAGAAAATTAACAAAAAAAAAAAAAAAACTAAATTCAGGAGTTAACCTATTTAGACTAAGTCATCTTATAAAAATAAAAAAAAATAGTGGGATTTATTTTTATATTTTTCTAAAAATATCAAGATATATATAAATATGTGAAATATAACTAAAATGAAAATTTATAGTATTTTTTATTACGAATTTTCAAGAAAAAAAATTATTTTTTTATACGATTATTTAAAAGATACCTACGTACCTGCTAGTTAGAATCAAACTTACGTAATTCCTTTTAAAAAATATTTAGTGGGTGGATTTTTTTTTTTAGATTTAAAAATTGAGCTAGATTTATGTTTACTTAAAAATTTATTATTATTTAAAAAAATCTAAAAAATCAAATTTCATGAATCTATTTAAAAAAAAAAACCTAATTAACTAAATCTTTTTGAAATCTTGGTTAAGAATTTCTTTTATTTTTTTTCACAAAAAAAAATCATTACGTGCAAAAAAAAAAAAAATCTTTCTTAAATCCTATATACAAGATATATTGAGATACGTATCTTCTTCAAAGATACGGTCTCAAAGAAAAGATACACGATTTTTTAAAAAAATGCAATTTAACTAAATTAATAAAAAATTTAAAATTATCTAAAAATATATAGCAAACAATATGATGATTATTAAATAGACAAAAAACCTAAACGGGTCGAGTCGAGCATGATTGGTGTATCCGTATTGATTGTGTCATGATCATTTGGACTACGTTTGTGTACTCGGTGCGTGTACTAATCAATGTGTGTACTAATTGTGCACGGTAGCAGTGGATTGTGTGTGCAGCTATATAGCAGCATAGTAGGTGAATGTGAGGAGTGCAATTTGTGCGTGTGTCTTGTCAGTGTATGATCGACAATATGCGTATGTGTAGAGAGTGTGATTTGTGTACGTGTATTTCATTAGTGTGTGAGCATGCGGGCATTTGTCAATGTGTGAATGTATGTCATCGTACATGCTGTGGATACTTATGTGTCAGTGTGCTATTGCGGTGAGATCATGCAACAGTTGTATATGTGTCATTGTGAGGTGTGCATGCAAGTGTTTAAGTGTAAAGGTCTGATCGTTAGCGTGATGGTGTAATCAAATCAATGTGTTTTCTTGTGAACGTGTTAGTGTGTGTTGTACAAGAGAGTAATCGTGCAACTATGAGAGAGAGAGAGGACGTGAGAGAGAAATAGTGTGTGAGAGAGAGATTGGATGTGAGAGAGAGATAAAGTGTGTATGTGTATTTTGTGTTTGTGAATGTAGAGTGTCATGAAATGTGTGTTGAGGATTCTAAAAATATTTCCAAACTTCATCATCGAATTCCTATTTATAAACCACACAATCGAATTCGAATCCCTTTTTTGATATAGATTTAATCTTAACCAATCATAGATACGAAAGATACGACAATTTCCGATTTAAATTCAATAAAGATTCGACCTAGTTTCTAGAAACCCTATTTTGATTTAGGCTTTCTATCTTTCGGGTCTGACTTAGTTTAACTTGATTTAGTCCAAAATACATGCTAGCATATTTAAAAAATCCTAAATTTATTTACCCCAATAAAAGATTAGATAAAGATTCTCTTTATATCGGACTAAACTAAAAAATATTTCAATGAAACCCAATCATTTAATGACTTAGAATTCATTAAATTGAACACACACCATTATCCAATTCAACTCGACTCGATTTGACTTGACTTAACTTAACTCGATACTTTATTTTTATTTTTTTTTTCAATTTTCCTTATTATTATTACTTTATTTATTTATTATTATTTATTATTTATTTTTATTTTTATTAAACCTAGCCCAATAAAAATACTAAAATAAGAAATGATAAAAAGAAAGTGTCTGCAATGCTCTATTAAGAAGACATGCTTTTCTTACAGAGTTGTAGACTAGACTGCTAGGGTTTGCAAGCTTTAAAGAATAGTATTAGAATGATTTTCATTTTGGTCTTATATTTGGATGATGTGAAGAAGGAAGAACGGTGAACAAATACTGTGTGGAAGATGGTTATCTGCTTGGAGGTGGCAAATTATGTGTGCCGACCTATTTAATGAGGGGACTATTGGTGAAAGAAGCTTATAATGGAGGACTCTTTGGACACTTTAGAGAACGAAGGATGTATGAACTCCTCAATCGCTGGTTCTTCTGGCCTAAATGAAATGTGATGAACATCGTGTGATTGAGGAATGCACCATCTGTAAAAAGGCAAAAAGCTAAGCAGAACAAGGAAAGGCAATGCCTTTACTAATCCTGACCAAACCTTAAGCTAACCTAAGTATGGATTTTGTCCTTGAATTTCCTTAAACTACTCGAGGCAAAGACTCTATGATGGTTGTTATGGATAAGTTCAACAAAATGGTACATTTTGTGCCCTACACCAAAGCTAATGATGCTTTGGCTATTGCTTCTTTATTTTTGTAGAAAATAGTTCACTTGCATAGAGTGCCGAGGAGTATAGTGTCGAGGAGTGTAGTATAGAGACCCAAAGTTCTTAAGCCATTTTTGAAGAACTCTTTGGCATTGGATGGAAACTAAACTACTATTCAGCACTTCTTACCATCTCCAAACCGACGGCTAAATGGAGGTTGTCAACTATACCTTAGGATCACTACTTTGAGTTGCAATAGGGAAGAACTTAGCCGACTGGGACAATATATGCCACCACTAGGCACTCTATTTGAGGTTGTCCATGGTTTTAACCCTAAGTTGCCCCTTGACTACACTTCGATGCCACTTACTAACCAAGAAAATCCAGAGGCAAGAGCCAAAGCTTAGTCCATCTAGCAGATCTATCAACGAGTCGGTCAACACATTGATTAGGCTACCAGAAAACTAAAAGTGAAAGGCAAAGGAAGGAAGACCAAGCAGTTTCATCTTGGTGACCAATTGTGGTTACATTTGAGTAAGGAGAGGTTTCCTAACAAAAGGAAGAGCAATGAGAGGTTTCCTAACAAAAGCAACAATGCATGATAAGAGATAATGCATACCAACTAAAGCTATTAGAAGACTTCAAAGTGTCTGATGTGCTTAATGTTGTCAACCTCAGTCCTTATTGACCTAAAGAGAACTTGGATGAGGACTAGCTAAATTTGATCCCAAATCCTAATCAACTTGGTGTGCATGATAAGAATTAGACCACCAGACCCTTGACCTAAGCATGAGCTTGAGGATTAGAGAGCATGGCCAGACAAGTTCTTTCTTTACAACCCATAATTAAGGAATTTAAGTTACTGCAGTCTGCCGACTTGATGTCCTGGTTGAGTGGAACCTTCTTATACTTATCAATAGTCTCTAGTTGCCAACCAGGGGTACATTCGGATAATAGCTTAGCCCATTTGACCATTTACTCGGTTGACTTCAATCCCAACTATGCCCAATACGTCTAAGCTGAATTCACCTCGAAAGAATCGCTTACTTAACTTGATACTACTGAACTATCAGCTCTACTCAGCATCATTACATAGCAGCACCCAAGCTAGCTGAATAATTTGCCCATTTTTGCCAAGTGCATGACCACTAATCATCTACTATGTGTTCAAACACCCACTGTGACAGAATCTTCCATATAAGATGCCTATTTTTGTTGAATTTTCTTTTATACCTTTTGGATATTCCTTCTATCATACTAATTTTGAACATTACCCTTTTTAGTCTTTCCATTTTAGGTAAGATGCCTTAACTTTGGGGTATAGATACCTATTGTAAATGTAGCCACAATATAACCTAATATCAAATATACTTCTCATTTTAGGAGCACTGCTCTCTGTTTACCTTTTTACTTCACTCTTATCTTAACTTTTAAGCAAGGATAGGTGGAGAGTACCCTCATTAGACCAGCTCATTGTAAGCCCCACAACCAATCACTCAAGGTTTCGATCGGCTGAAAGATTCGATCAAGCCTAAATTATAAGTAAAGTTAGAAATATTAGTAAAAAAATGATCCTGTAAGTTTGAATTTAAGAAAATAAGCAATAAAATAAAAGACTATAAAAATTCCAAATTTTAAATATATAACTCGTTATTTATCAAAAATGCGTAAAATGTATTCCGATAATTAACGAATCGCTAGAGATAAATTATATGTATACTAAAAATCATAAAATGACTTAAATAATATTTAGGAATATTTATTTGTACTATATATGAATTTACATGTAGGTATAAATACGCGTAATTACTTAAAATACACGAAATGTGCTAAAATAATACTAAATACTTAAAGAAAATTCATAATTAATTAAGGAAAAATCAGGAATGATCTAGAATTGGGTCGTGGCAGCTAGGAAAAATAAGAAAAAAAATCGGCCAATTAAATTAAGACAACACAAAAGCCAAAAATTAAGGGATAAAGCAATTGTCTTGTCCAATTTAATGCACAATAAATTCTCTAAAGCTCTATAAATAGGAAAAAAAATTCAGAAGCTCATTTGGACAATTAGAAATCAGAGAAAATTATGGAGAGGCAAAAATGGAGAGAAAAATTCGAGTTAGAAAAAAAATAAGAAAAACTGTGCAATTAGAGCCTTTAAAGGGAACCCACACCAGACGAGCGGTTGGGAGTGGACGGCCACCACCACCACCACACGGTGGTGGCAGCGCCCAGGTCGGTCGACAAGGCCACGGCGGCCGGCGGTGGCCGGAGCCACCCAAACCGGTGAGTCCGATTTCCAGCTCAATTTTATGTAATTTTATTAAAAATAGCAAATATTCTTAGAAAATTATGAATTTTGTTATTCTGAAATATTTTTGTATGTCGTTTTTAGAAAAAATATTATTTTAATGAAAATATATCTCGTGATATAGGGTCCTTAAGAAATCATGCAAAACCGAACATATTTCGGTTTAGAAATAAATGACCTTAGGAGTGTAGTTTTGAACTCAAAATTTTTGTGTAGACTACTTAGATGATATAGAAGAGTGCTATGAAGCTAGTTTTTAAAAATTAATTTTTGAAATTTTTAGATAATTTTTAGGCCTTAAAATGAGGCATAAAAATGGATAATTTAGGGTTAATTAAGTAATTAAATGGTTAATTACTGATTTAGTGAATAAGTACATGTTTTAGGATGTTGAAATCTAATGGAGTATGATACTTGTAGCAATTAGGGTGTTAGATATAATTATTAGGTTAATTATGTAGTAAATGAGTAATAGGGAAAAATAGTAAATTTTAAGTTAATTTTGTAAATTAGGGTAATTAGTAGTAAAATCTGACTTAGGATGAATTTAGACATTGTGAAATGATAATTGATGTTTAGAGATGATAATTAGAGTGATAGAAATATTAGAAGTGTATTATATACATAATAGATAATAACACATAATATGTAATTATTGGAAATATAATAAATAGAAAATATTATGATGAAAATTGATATTATATAAATAATAGGGATATATAATAAAACTGATAGAAGACTTGAATTTATGTAATTATATGAAAAATGTAAAAATTTCTCACATCAAGAGTGAATTCGGTACACTAATATGGATTTAAGTGTACCGGATGAAATAAAATACTGACTAGAGGTAATGATGATATTCAGGAGATTGGGAAGTAATACGATTAATTTCACATTATGGGTTAAAACAAATTTCTAGGGTTGGAGTATAAAACACTACTTAAAAATCGAACTAAAACTTAATTTAGAAATCATTGCGGAAACCGAACCTGAACCTAACCCCAAATCTAGAATAATTGTAAAAGACTTAAGATCTAGATAATTAGGTATATTAAACCCTAAACAAAACATAACAATAAGCGTTATAGGATAAAATGAACCTATAATAGTTATATGAAAAACTGAAACCACATTTGTGTTATAGGGATGATCGGCGATGGCCTGAGCAAGTTAGACCTTGAGTGAGTGAGCAAGGAGTCGAGGTAAGTTGGGATTAATACGATGTTGTATTTTGGAGGCTTAAGATTATGCTTGTTTGTGCTTGCTAGATAGTTGAATGTGTGCATGTGCTTGATTATGGGTGATGCTATGATTCTGTTTGTTGCTCTAGCATGTATTGTATGATTTGTATTAAATGATTGATCACCCTAAACTGGACTTAATCAAATATACGATCAGTAATTATAATCGGACATGCATGGCAACCCATTAAGGGAACTTAGGACTCTCCGGCCAAATACTGACCCCTTCGAAAGGGATAGCACAAGATTGCATAATGGTCCCTTCTTCATCTTCAGTCGAACTAAGTGACAGGTGAGGAGGTCACAGTGAGGGTGAAGTCAGTGGTTTGAAGGTAGTCATGGAAGGAGCGGGGTCTCCATTGCACAAGCCTGGGTTTGGTTGTGAGTTGTTGCATTCATGGCAACTCCTCAACCCGAATTAGAGCGAGTGCAATTTCTCTAATCTCACGATGGGTCGGACAACGTCGTACGATGGCATTTGCTTGCACATGCATTGCACCTAATAAGTTGAAAACCTTATTGTGTTTTTGGTATAGTTTTAAGTCCTCCATCCTAACTTACTGAGCTGTGGTTACTCACATCCCTATAGACGTTGTGCAGGTGCTGGCTAAGAAGCGGCAAACAACTACTTTGAAGCTAGCAACTGCTGGATCCTGGGGAGTGAGAAAAAACCTTTGAAGAACAAACATATATTTTTAAAGTCTAAGCTTTTACTTTAGAATTTTTCATTTTTTTTTAATAATGTAATAACTAGGAAATATATTACGGAGAAATATTGTACACTTTAATTGTAGTAACTGAATTATATTGTATATATATATTTCCTCACTTTCTTAGGTAAATGATTTATTTAAATTACAATCTATTTACTTCAAAGCGGGTTAATCATGGACGCCTTGTGTAGATCAAGTCTAAGATAACAGTTATAAGGCCAACTTTTATCTTAGGATGGTTTACACAGCGGGGCTGTTACGACTCTGCCGCTTCGGGGCGTGACACTCATTCGTTATATCGAGTTGAGTCGTGAGCCCTTAGTAGTTCCCTGGTACATAACATCCTTGGAGCGGATTAAGATTTTCTTATTGGTTTCTTTGTTTATTGTGCATTTCTACCCTTTTTCTTTGAGCTTTCTACAAGCTTAGACCTACCTCTTATGATTGACCTTATTAGTCCTTAGCTTGGATTGTATCACTAGAGACGCATCAACTTCACTAGTATTAGACCATGGTTTTAAGAGGGAGTATGTGAAGTTGTAGTCAAGTTTTGGTTTGTATTTGCTATTAGTAGCTGTTGTGTTCCTTTCATAGCTACTATAGTGTGTTTGAGTCATGTAAGTTTTAAAGTTGTGAGCTGTGAAGCTAACGTTCTTGGATTGGTAAGTGCCATTCCTATTGTTACTTTGTTCTACTCTGTTTTTCACTGTGAAAACAGAGTAAGTTCATTTCTATTATATTCGAGTGAGAATTGGGTGTTGGAGTTATTAGAGTGTGTTAGTAAGATTCTAAATAGTAAGTAGAAGTGTTTATTGTGTTTTATGCTATTAACCTGTTAGAGAAGTATTACACTGTGTTAGATTCAAGTGTTCAATGTGTTATTGGTGACCTAAGAAGTGGTGCTCATGCTGGTCAAGGTCAAAATGGAAGTAATGCCCTTATATTAGTGGATGATAAACTTAACAGACTCATTAATCTTGTTACGAGTTTGGTTACTGCTATACATGTCAATAGGCTACAACTACATGGTGTGCCTCATATGGTGTGCTTCATCATAACCCACTTGAGAACGTTTTTGAGAGACAATATGGCTAAGGTGATCAAGCTAATCACCCAATTCAACCCTATCGAGCTGGAGGAGTTGCAGATTAAGTTGCTAAATGAAGGTTGGAGCTAGAAGAAATTGAGGAGGATATTGAGGATGTGGATTTAAAGAATGATGAGGAGGAAGAAGAAGAGGTTGAATATTATTAGACACAAGAGCGAAGATGCTGAGCTCTTCGAGGACTTGATAATTTTAAGATCCAAATTCCACCCTTTAGTAGAAGTGTAGATACAAATGAATATTTAAAGTGGGAATAAGAAGTTCATAAAGTATTTGATTGTTATGGGTATATAGATGCAATTAAGGTTCGACTTGTTGCACTTAAGTTCTTTGGATATGCTGCGGAAGAATCTAAATGCAGCTAGAAAGAGAGATGGATGATGAGGTGTGCAAACTTAGGAAGAGATGAAGAGATTGTTGAGGGGAAGATTTGTACTTAAGACTTACTTATACAAAACCTTTACCAAGTTGCAAGAGCTTCGTCAAGGGAATTGATTTGTTGATGACTATGTGAGAGAATTTCAAATGCTAATGATCTAAGTAGATGTGAATGAACCCAAGGCTCCTACAATGTTGAGGTTCATTTTTGGACTCAAATATTAGATTCACACCATTGTGGAAGTACAAAGGTTCCATCCATTAGAGAAGGCCATTAAAGTAGCGTAGAGGGTTGAAAAACAAAGGAGAAATGCTTTAAGCCTCATATGATTTGAGCTAAGGAATGATGAGGCTAGTTATAAAGGGTGGGTCCAAGCTTGTAGAAAGCTCGAAAAAAGGGGTGAAAATGCATGATAAATGAAGAAACCAACAAGCAAACCTCGATTCGCTTTAAGGATGTTACATACCAGAGAACTATTGAAGGCTCACGATTTAATTTGAAATGACATATGAATTGGTTTAATGAGGGTACTTGTCATTAGCATTATTTAGGGGTTAGAATAAGAGTGAAGTAAAAAGGCAAACAAATAACAATGCTCATGAAATGAGAAGTATATTCAATATTAGGTTATGTTGTGGCTATATTTACAATGGGTATTTATACCCTAAAGTTAAGGCATCTTACCTAAAATGGAAAAGACTAAAAAGGGTAATGTCCAAAATAAGTATGATACAAGGAATATTTGAAGACTATAAATGAAAATTCAGTAAAAATGGGCATCTTATACAGAAGATTCTATTACAAAAGGTGCTTCGATACGTGGTGGATGATCAATGGCCATACGCTTGGAAAAAATAGACAAATTGTACCGCTAGCTTAGGTGCTGCTGAGTAATGACACTAAGCTGAGTTGATAGTTTAGTAGTGTCAAGCTGAGCAAGTAACTTTTCTAAGGTGAATTTAGCTCGGACATATTAGGCATAACAGGGATTTAGGTCAGCTAAGCAGATGGTCGGATGGGTTGAGCTGCTATTCAAGTGTACCCCTAGTCAACAACTGGAGATAATCGATAAGTATAAGAGGGTTCGGCTCAGCCAGGACATTAGGTCAGCAGACTGCAATAGCTTAGATTCCTTAGTTGTAGGGCGTAAAGAAAGAATTTGTCTGGCCCTGCTCTATAGTCCTTAAGCTTGCATTTAGGTCAAAAGTTTGATGGTCTAATTCCTATCAAAGCCGACTTAGGTTAACTTTTTTTTTGAGTTGTTATTCCACGCTAACCTACTCATGCCAAGCCAAGGAGACTTCCCCGAGTAAAGAAAAAACATGACCAACCTAACGATAGTTGAGCAGGCCAGAAGAGTCAAGCTGAAGATAGGCTAACCCCAAGGATATATGAGAAAGGATAGACCTTTGGATGGAAGACAAGCGAGGTGAAGTGCTTTGAATGCTTAAGTTTTAGATACATGATTGCTAAGTGTCTAAATCGACGTGCTATGGTGCTCTAAGGAGATGTTGTGGATAGCACCAAATGAGAGCAAGCTAGAGGACGAAAAGAATGTTAAAACAGTTGAAGCTGAGGAGGAAGAGAAGACTTGTGTCTATGTCGACCAGGGAGAGGTGATGACACTAATCTTCAAACGAGTGCTAAAATCCTTGCCGAGCTCAAAAGGAAACCAAAGAGAAAATTTGTTTTACACCAAATGTACCATTGGAGGACAATTGTATAGCATTATTATGGATGGAGGGAGCTGTATTAATGTTGTTGCATGGTCCTTTGTGTAGAGGTTAGGACTACCGACCTCTAAGCATCCCTAACCCTACAAGCTATATTGGCTTTATGATAAGGGTGCTCTACATGTTACTAAACAAGTAACCGTGCCTTTTGGTGTTAGGAGTATGTACAGGGACTAAGTGATATGTGATGTTATCCTTATGGGAGCTTCACATTTGTTACTTAGGTGACTTTAGTTGTTTGACTAACGTATTACTTATGATAGATATAAAACCACCTATGCCTTTGTCAAGGATATAAAGAAGATCATGCTACAACCTATGACACCAACTTAAGTAAATAAGACCCATAACCAGCTTACTCGAGTTAGCAAGAAGAAAGCTTTAGTGATGAGCCGAAGAGAGCTCCGTGTTGTTGAGAAGGCCAATGAGCTTATGTTTTTATTGATTAGAAGATTGTTAGAGATGAGAAATATGGAAGATATTCCTGATGAGATCCAAAGATTAATTGATGAATTTTCTAATATGTTCTTAGAAGAGTTGCCTAAGGGACTACCTTTAGTCTAAGGCATAGAACACTGCATTGATCTACAGCAAGGCATAGCATTACTAAATTGACCTACCTACAAAATGAATCTTAAGCAAGTTGTTGAGTTGGAAAGATAAGTGGATGAGCTAATACAGTGAAGTTATGTGAGGGAGAGTATGAGTCTTTATGCTCTGCTCATCCCAAAGAAAGATAGATCGTAGTGCATGCACATCGACAGT
Source organism: Lumnitzera littorea (assembly GCA_024138015.1). Lineage (NCBI taxonomy): Eukaryota > Viridiplantae > Streptophyta > Magnoliopsida > Myrtales > Combretaceae > Lumnitzera > Lumnitzera littorea. The sequence goes on along the minus strand of JAMXBB010000002.1, from coordinate 90,252,584 downwards.
CGAGCTCTAAATTGTATTACAATTAAGTACAAATACCCAATACTGAGGCTCGATGACATGTTGGATGAGCTTCATGGTGCCAATATATATTCTTGAAGATTGATTTATGAAGTGGCTATCACTAAATTCGCATGAGACTTGGTGATGAATGGAAGACTACTTTTAAGACGAGGCGTGCTCTCTATAAGTGGTTGGTTGTGCTATTTAGACTTATAAATGTGTCAAGCATATTTATGTGACTTATGAACCATGTGATACACCATCTGATAAAAAAATATGTGGCCATATACTTTGACGACATATTAGTATACAGTACTGACTTGGACAATTATATTTAACATCTCTAAGTTATTTTTACCATTTTACAAATTGAGAATTTGTATGGGAACCTGAAGAAGTGTATGTTTTGTCAAAGTGAAGTTATCTTTCTTAAGTATGTAATATTCGGAGAAGGAACTTGAGCAAATGAGGAAAAGGTTTGAGCTGTTTTGGAATGGCCAACGTTGAGGAATATAACTAAAGTACGAAGTTTTCATGGTCTTGCTTCCTTTTACAGGCGATTCATTAAAAACTTCAGTACAAATGTAGCCCCCTTGACTGAACTAACAAAGAAGAGTGAGGGATTCTGATGCAATGACTGAGCTAAGCAGAGCTTCAAGGAGATCAAAGGGAGCTTACTACTACTCTTGTCTTGTCCATACTAGATTTTGACAAGCCATTTGAATTAGAATGCGATGCACTCGGCATTGCCATTGGTATAGTCCTAATGCAAGAACGTTGACTAGTTGCTTACAATAGTGAGAAGCTTAGTGGTGTCACACTGAACTATTTTATGTATGAGAAGGAGTTATACTTACTTCTCTAAGCTTTTATTGTGTAGCAACATTATTTATTACCATGAAAGTTTGTGATATATACTGACCATGAGTCTTTAAAGCATCTCGATAGTAAGGACAAACTTTCGAAAACGCAAGTAAAATGGCTAGAATTTATGGAAGGTTTTTCTTATGTGATTTGACACAAGAAGGAGAATCTAAAAATTTTTAGATAAAGATAAAAAGAAATAAGAAATAGAATAATAAAGGAAAATTTTTAATTTTTATAAAATGTCTCTTATCACTTATGTTATCCATTTTTTTTCAATAAAAAAAAGACTTTTTTTTTTTGGTTTTTATCTCATCTCATACAAAAAAAACTTCTTATATCCTAAGAAATAGAAATAGAATGAAGATGCCAACATGCTTACAAATGCCTTGTCATGTCAATATACCTTGCTGACCATACTACAGACGAAATTACTAGGTATTTCACTTATTACTAAGTAGTATGCTCGTAACCCCCATTTTGGTCCTATTCTTAAGCAATGTAAAGGAGTAGCTGTTCGAGGATATTACCTCAAGAATGGCTATCTATTCAAAGTAAGAAGATTGTGCATATCAAGTTGTTACACATGTGAGTTGTTGGTGAGGAAAGCTCATAGTGGTAGATTATCTAGTCATTTTGGAGAGATTGAAATAGCTAACCTATTAAAAGAAAACTTTTACTGGCCAAGTTTGGTCAAGGATGTCCATAAGGTAGTTGGTAGTTGTAAAATATGCAAGAGGGCTAAGAGAAAGAGAGAGTTGCATGAAGAGTATATGCCTTTACCCATGTCAACCTCACTTTGGGTTGACCTTAGCAAGGACTTTGTCTTAGGGTTGCCCTGGACATCTAGAGGAAATGATTCAATCTTTGTTGTAGTGGACCCTTTAAGCAAAATGGCACACTTCATCCTATGTTATCAAACTAATAATGCTTTATATATTGTTGATTTGTTTTTGCAGGAAATTGTCCAACCACATAATGTACCGAAGACTATTGTCTGAAATCGGGACATAAAATTCTTACGCTATTTTTGGAAGACACTTTGGAGAAGACTTGGAACTAAACTTGTATTTAGCTCTAGTAGCTACCCTTAGACTGATAGTCAAACCAAAATGGTGAACAGGACGCTAGGCACTTTACTTCAAGCTATCATGGGAAAAATTTTAAAGGATTAAGAGTTGTGTCTACTAGTTGTGGAGTTCGTATACAATCGAACTGTTCATAGTGCCACCGAGAAGACTCCTTTTAGGTCGTCTATAGCTTTGATCCCATTATCCCCCTAGATATGATCAATACTCCCGCAACTTTTAAAGAAAGCCAATTTGGAGTCACCCAAGCCCAAGAATTACAAGAACTACATCAGTCCATAGCAAGAAAGATCACTAAGTTCAATTAGAGACAACAAGAGATCAATAGTCGTGGCTATCGAATTGTTTCTTTCAAATCAGGTGACTAAGTATGCATTCACTTCAATTGAGAATGATTTCTACACTTGAGATAAAGCAAGAGTAAGGATTCACCTCAACCAAGAATGATTTCCACACCTAAGATAGAGCAAGCTATCTCCACAAGCTAACGGTCCATTTAAAGTCTTAAGGAAGATCAATCATAACACTTATCAAATTAAATTGCCCAATAACTATGGTGTTTCCTCCACCTTTAATGTGTCCAACCTGATTCCTCATCGACTTGAAGAAGACCTAGCAGATGCTAAGATAGAGTAAGAGCAAGAGCTAAAGACCTCTTCGGATTAAGGACAAATCTTTCTGACCCCTAAGCAATTGATAGGAATCAACTCCTCAAACCAATTACACGAATTTGAGTTAGATGACTATAAGGACTCACATAGAGAATACTAGCTTGCAAGCCCATTCAGGACGAAGATTCCTATTCCAATCTCCTTCTTTTACACTACTACCAACCTGAGTGCCAAGGTCTCATAAGTGCCAACACAATTTCTGAGCCTCCAAGTAACCATGCCTATTATCGAGCTCTTACCATGATTCAAACAGCATTTAAGCTAACCAACTTCAAACATTAGATTAAGTTAAGTAACCGAGACACCTGACTTAGAGAGGATTAGAGTACTCTTCAGTACTTGAGCTCTAACTTGAACCAAACTAGGTAAGCTCCAATTGTTGACTTTCTTTTGACTTCGTCCAAGTAGGATAGTATGATTGACATGCGGCCTTAGATTTCCTTACAGCTTAGCTAACTGCATTATAAGCTTCAAACCACCTCTTGACATGTATCTTTTAGCACAACATTCCAGAAAAATTCTTTACTTTTTCATATTGAATATTCTTTTTCTTTGTACCCTTTTTTTAGTATGTCTTATATATCCCATTGTAAATTACCCTTTCTATCTTTTCATGTACATATTGTAACCTTAGTGGGGTAAGTATATAAACCCCCATTTGCTTGTACACAAACACCATCACTTTACATCATTGAATACAGACATCATCCCTTTGAGAGCGCTTAGTTATGTTTTCTCTTTCTTATTAATAGGGATTATCGACCAATCACTCACTCCTAAGCTCAAAGATTCGCTTATATGGTTTGTCGAGCTATCCAAGGGGAGTTGAACTCTGAAGAATAATGCATTCTCCACATCGATCCGCCGAGGTATTCTACTTCGATCTCTCTATCTCGTCTCAAAAACCCCTAAGGTGACTAACCTATTACTGAGCTGACCTCTTATTGTCACACCAGTCTAAAGCCAAACACTAAATCCACTTATTTCCAAGTTGACTTATGTCCGACGCTAAGCTACCCCATTTTCAAGCTGACTAGTCAAGGTTGATTAGAAGAATGACCATACATCAAACCAACCCTTCCTAAGCCCTAAACAATCAAGCTACCTTACAATCGACTTGACTTGCTCTATTTAGAATTAGCCTTACTCGACATATAGCATCGTTTGGACCATAGAATGGACAATAGATACATGTCCCATTTTTCTGACATACATACTATCCTTTATTTTATAATAAAAAATCCTTTTGTCTACTTACGACTTTACCTTGTAATCTATTCCCTTTCCTTTTTCTAGTAGGAATCCTTTTTATAATTTACGTATACTTAGGACTTGCCCTAATTAGGCCATATAAATACTTATAATATGTAATATCCGAAATAGCGAATGATATTGAACTTCAAACATTATTCTTTCTTCTTGATCTTGTGTTTTCTCATTGAGGACTAAGATCTTGAAGAGCTCTTATCTAGATCATTGAGCATGGACTAATGGCGAGCAAGCTCGTATTATACTTGTACATCATATCAAGTATAATTCGAGCTTGTATGAGGCATTGGTGAGTTATATCCACCATTAGTATATGAGGACCCTTATTCGACCTTCGACTATCATTTAGCTTTTGAACCATCTTAAGGTTTAGACCCACCCTTTTGGCTTGTATGATATTGATAGCCATGTGTCAATCTTCCCAATAATCCATATTATCTTGGTATCAGAGTTTGGCTATGTTTGAGCAAGTTTCTGTGACTTTATGCTCTAAATGACTTATGATTGCTATAGTGTGTTGTAGAAATTGTCTATCGTTGTCATAAGGGTTTGAGAAGCATTTAGTGAAAAAGAAATTTAGTGACCTATTTTCCATGGTTTCTTGTTCGCCAAACAAAGCGTGAGTGTTTGCTTGGTTTATTGTATGTTGATTGTAATAGTTGTTGATGTGTTAAGTGTTGTTTTGTCGTTGTTATTTATGGAAAGAATTTTGAGTTATGTTTTAGCTGTTAATCCATTGTAATATACCATAATGTCAGATGCTAATGTCCTAGGAACCTTATGTAACAAAGAAAGTGGTGCTCGTAATGGCCAAAGTCATAAAGGAAGTTTCATGCCCCAATCTGCAGATAAGCGATTGGATAGACTTACTGACCTGGTAACTAGTTTTGTGATTGCCATAAATGAAGATAGACAATGAGCTTGAAATGGCCACTATAGAGGTCGAATCAATAAGGTACCCAAGAGAGGCAATGGCCGATACAGTCGAGCTAACACTTTAGTCCGACCACCTCAAGCTGAAGAAGTGGATAGGCTTGCTCGATGAAGACTAGCATTAGATAAGATTGAAGAAGAGGAAGAATATTATGAACCCAAGGAGAGAAATTTCTAAGCATTAGGAGTGGAAGGATTAAGGATGCATATCTCTAGTTTTTTTTTAGAGTAGTGATGTTGAGGACTACCTAGACTAGACCAATAAGATTGAGAAGCGATTAAAGTATCATGAGGTGTTTGAAAATGCCAAAGTTAGACTTACTATATAGGAATTTATTAGCTATGCACCTCTATGGTGGAAAAATCAACAAGCCACCTGCAAAAGAGAAGGAGACCGTGAAGTTAGGAATTGGGATGAAATGAAAAGGGTGATGAGAAGAAGATTTGGACCGAACTATTATTTGTAGGATACATTCAAGAGGTTACAAGTGTTGAGGCAAGGAGGATCAATTATTGATGCGTATGTGAAGGAATTCTATATGTTAATGATCTGTTACGAAGTTGTTGTGCTGGAAGATTGAACTTTCTCCCAATTCATTAGTAGGTTGAAGTATGAGATTGGAGATATTTTAGAAACAATGGATATTGGTACACTTAATGAGGCAATCCGAGCTGCCTAAAGAATTGAGAGGCATCGAATAGGAAAATTCTAAGCTCTTATCAGTTAGCTTAGCCCTAGTCGACCTATTCAAAGTAGACTTGTACAATCAGAACCAAGTAAAATGGCTAAGATCTGACTTACTCAAACTACCTAAGTAGAGGAGAAAGAGGTCTAGAGGAAGTTTGAGAAAAACTAGAGCGCAAGACGAAAGACAAGTGAGATTAAGTGCTTCAAGTGTTAAGGGTTTGGACGTATGGTCACGCAATGTCCAAACAAATGAATGATGGTATCTAAGGAGAGATACCAACCATTGAGGTCAATAATATTAATGAGGAGATTGTAGAGTCTAAAGAATTCAGACACCCATAACAATTCAAAGAGGAGGAGATCAGTGAAGAAGGTAATTTTAAGCTTACAACTATGGTATTAAGAAGAGCAATCAATGTAAGTCTTGTATTGAAGGACAAGTAGCAAGAAAATTTGTTCCACTTTTGGCCGTAAAGTGAATGGATCATTGTGTGCATTAATTGTTGACAGTGGTAACCACACTAATATAGCATCTGCATTCATGGTCTAGTAACTAAAGTTGCTGACCAAGCCCCACCCCAAGCCTTATAAACTACACTAGCTCAATAACAAGAGAGTCCTACAAGTGAATAAGCAAGTGGCTATGCCGATTAATATTGGAAACTATCGAGATGAAATGCTCTACAACATGTTACTCATGAGTGCATCTCGTATGCTTCTTAGACGACTATGGATGTTTGATTGGAATGTGATATACAATGGGAGGAAGAACACATGTTCCGTAGAGCACATGGGCAGGAAGGTAAAGCTAAGCCTTATGACTGCTGAAGAAGTTAAAAATATACAGACTCAACTAAGTCAAGTTTTGAAGAAGGAGGCTTTGGTGATGACCCGAGCTGAGTTGAAGAGAGAGATGAAACTTGAAGAGTCGACCTATTTGCTGGTCAAATGGTTACTTGAGATGAGAGGATTGGATGAGGAACTACTGCTTGTTGAGGTGAAAACCTTGCTAAATGAGTTTGTTGACTTGTTCCCAAGTAAATTGCTAGAAGGTTTACCCTCGATCTGAAGCATTGAACATGTAATAAACTTGTAGCTAGGAGCCACACTGCTAAACAAACTCGCCTACAAACTAAATCCGGAACAAACCGCTGAGCTCCAGATACAGGTAGACGAATTGCAAAAGAGAGGGTATGTACAAAAGTCTGTAAGCTCATGCATTGTACTAGCTCTATTAGTGTAAAAGAAATATAGGTCATGGAAGATCTGTGTAGATAGTCAAGTTATCAATCAAATTATTATCAAGTACAAGTATCCTATACCTAGACTTAATGACATGCTCGACGAATTGAGTAGAGCTAGAATATTCTCTAAAATTGATCTCAAATTTGGATACCATTAGATTCGAATAAGAGAGGGAGATGAGTAGAAGACTACATTTAAGACTCGACATGGATTATATGAATGGCTTGTGATACCATTTGGCCTGATGGGAATTAACCTCCGACTACATCCAAGTCGAGGCCTATCAATGCTTATTGAGGTTGGACTACAACCAGAAGGACGAGAGGAAGGAAGATGAACACTCGGTATCAGGTCTGTCATCAGCCAAAGTGTTGAGAGATCACATAGTCAAGTAATCGGAGTGAAAGAACCACTCGGCACATCAGAGGGAAACTCATATTGACTAATTCTATGACTCGAAAATTGTAGGCCAACCTCTCTAATGTCTTAGCGAAGATACATGAGATGTTAGGGACCCTTTCTCGGATACAGACATCTAACTCCCGACCCCATCCGATTCGGATACTACTCTACTTAGGACATGATGAGTGACTTCATGCCAAGTGACTGCATGCCGAGTCCTGTAAAACATATAGTTTTTTATTCTTGTATATGTTTTCTTTCATTTTATTTATGTGCCCAATTCGTTAAGGTTTAAGGCCTTATACATTATTTATAGTTTTGCCACTAGGGTTTAGAACTTTCTATAAATAGCAACATTTGTACAGATATAGGGGGACATATAAATATATAGATATATATATATATATATATACAAAGAGTGAAACTTTCCTCTTTTCAAGCAAGGCTATACTTGAGGTAGCATTTGCCGAATTATCGAGTGTTGATCATACTCTTTAATTGTCCCTGCGTACTTATTAATCTTATTCTTAGGATTATGATGAACCCTTTTGTTTGAATCGGTTAGTGAGTCATATCTAACCTTCATTTGGAACCCCAAGCAATATTTAGTGTCCGTGAGTCGTATTGAACTCTATTTCGAGCTCCAAACCCCCTGATTCTGTTTGTGTTTTGGTGAGTTATATCGGTTCACATTCACCATCAAAACCTTCCTGTTCTTCGTACCCATTTTCTTTTGAATACCCATTCTTGTTTTTTTGTTCCAGATCCGTTGTCGTTTCTTTCTAGATCGATCCTTTGATCCCATATCATATTGGTATTAAAGCTTTGGGGAGACACGCGTGCTAGTGTTCTTCAAAGAAGGTTTATGGTTCTAACATTTCTGTTAATCATTGTTCTGTAATGTAGTGTGCTGTTTGTAGTAATAAGTAACTGCAGAAGCCGAGTAGTGGTTATTTCTAAGTTACTGTAATTCTATTTTGTTGTTTCTTCAATTTTCTAGTAAATTATTGTATGAACAAGAATGTTGGAGGATAGTGCCAACAATACTGGAGACAGTCCTTGTGGAAGCTTGAGGCAACGTGTTGACAAGTTGGAGTTCCAGATTCAAAATCTCACTAAGTCTATTTAAGAGCTTACTGGGTTAGTCAGAGGCCATAAATGTAATGGCTAAGAAGAAAGAAGGGAGAGGACACTCACAAGTAGAAGTGGTTCTAATGAACTTAATCATGATGACTGACAACGGAGAAGAGCTACTAAGCCAAGAAGGAGAAACTATCTAATGTCGAGAGGAAGAAATGATAGGAGTGCTGACTCCGAAACAAATCAAGAAGCTTGGAGAAGAGAGTTGAGGTCGAGAAGGAACATAGCTGAGTAGAGCTCTAACAAAAGCAGCTGAACCGAAGAGAATTGACCAACTTGGAATGTAAGAGATGAACCCTGAGCACTTAGCCGAGGACTTGACAATATAAAGCTTAAGTTTTTGACCTTTTGTGGAAGTAGCCGACCTAAAGAGTTCCTTAACTGGTTTCCCTGACTCAAGAAATTGTTCGAGTGCTACGAGTATGATGATCGAACAAAAGTCAAGCTGGCTTCACTATCCCTTGTTGAATACGCGAGTCTTTGGTGGGATAAGTTGGTTGCCAAGCGAAATGTTGAAGGAGAAGAGCCAATCAGAACATGGAGACTTATGAAGCGAATAATGAATCAACTCTTTATGCTGACCTACTTTAAGCAAGAGATGCTCTATGCCTTCTAACACCCGAGATAAGGTTAAAATACTATTGAAGAGTATTTACAAGAGTTTAAGACCTTGATGATGAGATGTGAGATTACCAGGCCACAAGACCACACCATTGCCAAATTCTTGAGTGGACTCTAAGACAACATTGCCAATATAGTTGAATTGTAGCTGTTCAACTCTTTGGACGAGCTAATTAATTTGGCATTAAGAGTAAAGAGGCAGAGGAGAAGAAGGCATCAGAGGTATGCTGAGAGAAGGTAAGAAAAGAAGATGAAGAAAGGAGAGCTTAGCCGACCAGCCTATGCTAAGAAAAAGATTGCCGAGAAAGAGAAGGCACCTGGCAACAAAGCCCGAGAAGTGAAATGCTTCAAATACTTAGGCTACAGACATATTGCATCCCAATGCCTGAATAAAAGGGTCATGGTCTTGAAGGGCGAAGGACCCGGGGCTCAAATCAAGAGTCAGAGTGATAAGAGCTCAAACGACCAGGTGATAGAAGAAGATGTCTATCTCAAGGACCTCGATAAACTTTAGTTATGGCAACAAGAGTTGACCTGGAGGCAAATCCCGGACAAAGGGAAAATTTGTTTCATATGCGATGCCTGGTGCATGGGAAGACCTATTCCTTAGTTATCGATGGAGGTAGCTGCACCAACATTGTCTTTACCGAGATAGTGGAAAAGATGAAGTTGCTGACCTACTCGCACCCCTAACCCTATGGATTAAAGTGGTTTAATGACAAGGGTATGGTCCATGTATATAAGTGTGCTCAAATTGCATTTAAGGCAGGATAGTACGAAGACGAGATTGAGTTCAATATAGTCCTTATGAATGCCACGAATTTACTTCTTGGCCAACCTTGGGAGTATGACCAGAAAGTAATCTACGACGGCTTCCTCAACAATTACACTATTTGGAAGGATGGGAAGAACTATTGCTTAATCCCCATGAGCGTTGAGGAAATCCAAAGACATTCGGCACCTATGGTGAAGAGAAAAGGGAAGAGAAGCTTATTCGATATTCTGGCCCGTGCTTAACACTTAACGTCGAGGATGACTTCCTTTCAAACCCACGGTAATTATGGGAATCAGCCTTCGACCACATCTAAGTTAAGGCCTATCAATGCTTGTTGAGGCCAAATTGCAGCTAGAAGGACAAGAGGAAGGAAGATGAACACACGACATCAGGTCTATCATCAGCCAAAGTGTTGAGAGATCACACAGCTGAGTAATCGAAACCAAAGAACCACTAGGCACATCAGGGAGAAACTCGTGCCGACTGATTCTATGACTCAGCAATTGTAGGCCGACCTCTCTAGTGTCTCGGCCAAGACATACGAGATGTTAGGGACCCCTTCTCAAACCCAGACATCCAATTGTCGACTCCATCCGGTTTGGATATTACTCCTCCCTGGATATGTTAAGTGACTGCATGTCGAGTCCTATAAAACACACAGTTTTTTATTCATATATATGTTTTCTTCATTTTATTTATGGGCCTAATTTGTTAAGGTTTAAGGCCTTGTACATTATTTACAGTTTTTCCACTAAGGTTTAAAACTTTCTATAAATAGGAACATTTGTACAGATATAGGGGGACATATAGATATATAGAGATATATATATATATAGAGTGAAACTTTCCTCTTTTCGAGCAAGGCTATACTTGAGGTAGCATTTTTCGGATTATTGAGTGTTGATCATACTCTTTAATCGTCCTCGCGTACTTATCAATCTTGTTCTTAGGATTGTGATGAACCTTTTCATTTGAACCGGTTAGTAAGTCATATCTAACCTTCATTTAGAACCCCAAGCAACATTTAGTATTCATAAGTCGTATCGAACTCTATTTCAAGCTCTAAAACCCCTGATTATGTTTGTGTTTTAGTGAGTTATATCAATTTACATTCACCATCAAAACCTTCCTATTCTTCGTATCCATTTTCTTTTGAATACCCATTCCTGTTCTTTCATTCTAAATCCACTGTTGTCTCTTTCTAGTTCGATCCTTTGATCCCATATCATATTAGTATTAGAGATTCAATCCTTATCATGGCTTGTTAAATACTCCGAGTACATTCATGAGATTAATGAACCGTATGCTTTGAGAATTCATTACAAAGTTTGTTGTTATGTACTTCGATGATATTCTTGTCTATAGTCTTGATTTGGAGACTCACGGTAAGCACCTTTAAGTAGTTTTCTCAAAACTCTAAGCTGAGAAGCTTTATGTCAATCTGAAGAAATGTGACTTTTACCAACCTAAAGCAATCTTTCTAGGATTTTTTGTTAGTGTTGGTGGCATACAAGTTGATGATGAAAAGGTGAAAGCAATCACTAATTAGCATGTGCTGACTTACTCTGTTGACATGTAAATTTTTCATAGCCTGGCATTATTTTATCACCGATTTATAAAGAATTTTAGTACTATTTGGCCCCACTCATTGAATTGTTGAAGAAAAACATTAAGTTTAAGTAGGGAGAGAAGGAGCAAAGGAGTTTTGAAGAGGTGAAGGAAAAACTGATTATGTCCCTTATCTTAGCTCTACTAAGCTTTGAAAAAGTATTTGAAGTGGAGTGTAACGCATTTGAACTGAGCATAGGAGCTGTGCTAATGCAAGAAGGCCGAGTTATTACCTATTTTAGTGAGAAACATAAAGGAGCCATACTTAACTACTCTATATATGAGAAGGAGTTCTACTTCTTAATTTGAGCTATAATTGTTTGACAACATTATTTGTTACCCAAAGAATTTGTGATCTATGTTAATCATGAATCTTTGAGATATCTGAAGAGTTAGCCTAAGTTGTCTCGAAGATAAGCTGAGTGAGTTGAGTTTATGGAGGGATTTTCCTATGTTATTAAGTACAATAATGGTAAGAACAATGTTATAGCTAATGCCCTATTAAGACAACATTCACTCTTGATCAAGTTGTAGACCAAATTACTTGGATTTTCTATGAGCCAGGATTTATATGCTGAGGATCTACACTTTGGCCCAATCTATGCTAAATGTGAAGATAGTTGAACACTTGATAACTATCATAGGGAGGATGGATACTTATTCAGGAAAAGGAGATTGTGTATCCCAACCTGTTCTATGCGAGAGTTATTAGTACATGAGGTGCATGGTAGAAGATTATTTGGACATTTTGACAAGCATCGAACTCATGAGGTATTAGCCTCTAGATTTTTTTTGTTAAGAATGATGAAAGACGTCTAAGCTATACTAAAAAGATATGGTACCTATAGAAGGGCTAAGAGCTAAGTTGAGCAAGGAAAACATTTACCTTTGCTAATCCCAACCAAACCATGGTTTAAGCTAAGCATGGACTTTATGTTAGGATTGCTAAAGACGTCCCAAAGGAAAGACTCCATCATGGTGGTTATGGATCAATTTAACAAGATGGCACACTTCATGCCCTATTCTAAAATTAATGATGCTTTGGCTATCTCTTTGCTTTTCTTGCAAGATATAGTCAAGCTCCATAGAGTACCCAGGACCAATATTTTAAACCAAGACCTAAAATTCATGAGCCACTTTTGGAGGACATTATGGAAGTGAATGGGAACTGAATTGTTATTCAGCACATCTTGCTATCCATAGATGGACACAGATTGAGGTTATCAATAGAATTGTAGGAACTTTGCTCCAAGTTGCTATTGGTTAGAACATGACTGATTAGGATCTATGCTTGCTCATAATTGAGTTCACCTACAATAAGATCGCCTATAATGTCATGAGCATGTTGCCGTTTGGGATCACCTATGGATTTAACCTTAAGCTTCTATAGGACTAGACACTCCTTCCAAGCTAAAATGAGGATTAATTGGCCATAGAAAGATCCAAGGCCATCAAGGCACTGCACCAAAAAGTCATAGAGCATCTAAGCTGAGCTGCCACTGAACTCGAGAGGTAAGGCAAAGGATGAAAGGGTAAAGAATTTCAACCTGGTGATTTGGTTTGGATCCACCTTATTAAAGATCAATTCTTAAGTTTAAGGAACAACAAGTTATCTCTTAGAGCCGATGGGCCGTTTAAAGTGCTTGAAAAGATCAACCCTAATGCCTACCAGATTGAATTGCTCGAAGATTATGGAGTCTTAAACTCCTTCAACATTGCTAACTTCAATTCATATGTTCTTGAAGATGATCAACAAAAACTAAAACTAGATTTGATCCCAAATCTTAAATAGCTTGGAGGGGATAATAGGGATCACAGACCAATCATTCGCTATTAAGCCTGAAGACTCATCCATATGGTTCGTTGAGCTATCCAAAGAGAGTTAAACTTTAAAGAACAATGCATTCTCTATGCCAACCCGCTATGGTTGCCTCCAAGGCAACCGACTTGTTATTGAGTCGACCTCTTATTGCCACACCAATCCAAAGCCAAGCACTGAATCTACCTATTTTTGAGTTGACTTACGTTCGAGGCCGAGCTACCCCATTTTTGAGTCGACCAGCTGAAGTCGATCATAAGAATGGTCATATATTGGACCAACCCTTCCTAAGCCGCGAATAACCAAGTTATAGATTAGAGTTACCGTATAGCTAACCTGACTTGCTCTATTTAGAATCAACTCTACTCAGTATACAGCATTGTTTGGACTATAGAATAGATAGTAGATATGCACCCCATTTTTCTAACATTTGTACTATCTTTTTTTTTTTAATAATGAAATATCCTTTTGCTTGTTTATGACTTTACCCTTGTAATCTATTCCCTTTTCATTTTTCTAGTAGGAATCCTTTTTGTAATTTACATATACTCAGGACCTACCCTAATTGGGCCATATAAATACTTGTAATATGTAATAGCCAAAATAGTGAGTGATATTGAACTTTAGACATTATTCTTCCTTCTTGAGCTTGTGTTTTCTCATTGAGGACTAGGATCTTGAAGAGCTCTTATCTAGACCATTGAGTATGGACTAGTGGCGAGCAACCTCGTATTATACTTATATGTCATATCAAGTATAATTTAAACTTGTGTGAGGCCTTGATGAGTCATATCCACTGTTGATGCATGAAGACCCTTGCTCAACCTTCGACTATCATTTAGCTTTTGGACCATCTTGAGGCTCAGACCCACCTTTTTGGCTTACGTGATATTGGTAGTCGTGTGTTAATCTTCCCAATGATCCATATCACTTATCCTTTAGCTCTTATCTAGCTCCTTTAGTAAGAGTTAGTGGCGAGCGACCCTAATACTATATATTTGTATTATATCGAGTGTTAGGATTAAGCCAAGTGGGATCTGTTGGTGTATCATATCCAGTTGGTAGCCATTTGGCTTTGCTAAACCCCTTTTTTATTTTCTTGTTTCTGTTTGTTATGGTGTGGTCTTCGTACATACGACCTCAGAGATGCATCGTATGCTCTTATCTGAGCTCTCTAAAACTAGCAACACTACTTACTACTACATAAGTTTAGCATCTATACAGATCATGAGTCCTTTAAGCATTTGCATGGACAACAAAAGCTCTCTCGACATTACATTAAATGGGTAAAGTTTCTGGAAACTTTTTGTTATGTGATCAAGTACAAGAAGGGAAGTTCCAACCATGTAGCATAATGCCCTATCACATTGGCATATGCTTGTGACGACCCTATAAGGTTAGGTAATTGGGTTTGGTACTCTCCTACATTAATATGAGCAAGATCCATACTTTAGACCCATAATGGTCAAGTGCAATTATGGGGTGCCGTAGATGAGTTCTATTTGAATCAAGGGTTTTCGATGAAAGGTAGGCTTGTATGTGTATCGAATAGCTTCGCCTGAGAGTTACTAGTTTGGGAATCTCATGCTGGAGGCCTAGCCAGCGACTTTGGGGAAAAGAGAACACACAAACTATTGAATGAATAATTCTACTAAGGATGGTGAAAGACATGTGCAAAGTCTTAGAATGATGTAAGGAGAGTAAACGGGCCAAAAGAAGGAAGGAAGAAACCTTATGGGGAATATATACCTCTACTTGTGCCTAATCAGCCTTGAACCGACTTAAGCATGGATTTTATGCTTAGACTATCGTGAATAATTTAGAAACATGACTCCATCATGTTGGTAGTCAATCGGTTTAGCAAAATGAGCCACTTCATTCTCTACTACAAGACTGATGATGCTTTATATCTTACTATCCTCTTTTTACAAGAGATCTTGTGACTTTATGGAGTCCCTAGAAGTATTATTTCATATCGGGATAGAAAACTTACAAGCTTCTTTTGGCAAACCTTATAGATGAAGCTCGGCACCAAGTTAATGTTCAATACTTCCTACTACCCCCAAATGGACAGCCAAACCAAAGTGATGAATAAGATGATTATTAGTTTACTACAAGCCATTGTTGGGAAGAATCTACATAATTGTGATTTATGCTTACCCATGATTGAGTTTGCCTACAATTGCTTTACCTACAGCTCAACAGGAAAATCACACTTAGAAGTCATCTAAGAACTCAACCTGAGCTTATAGTTGGATACGATGGCCAACTTGATCTCTAGAAGGGAAAGTTGGTCTAGCCTATAGTACGCCAAAGAAATTTAGAGACTACATAAGAAGTTCATTGAGTAGCTAACCAAAATAATGACCTAACAATAAGAACAAGGAAGCAGAGGTAAGAAAAGCATTGTCCACAACTAAGGAGACCTTGATTAGGTTTACCTTAGTAAGGAGTGGTTCTTAAGAAAGAGAATAAACAAGCTATCACCCAAGTCAGATGGTCCCTTTAAGATTTTGCAATGAATCAATGACAATGCTTATGAATTAGAATTACAAGAAGGGTACAAATTATTGCCTACCTTTAACATCTTCGATCTAATGCACTATGTACCAGAAGAGGAAGCTGACTAAGATTTGAGAGCAAATCTTCAATAGTTTCAAGGTGCTAATAGACTATTGACCTCAAGGCCTCCTACTCGAGCTCATCTCAAAAGTTTATAAGGTCTTGTAAGAAGAGTCCAATCTTCTTAGCTCGTTTAGGATGAGCTCTAGTATCAAGAAAGCCTATTGCTAAATTCTTTGTACACTTAGCTCAAATGTACCTTACTCTACTCTGTTGCAAGCATATATGCCGAGCTCATAACCCTTCCTAATACAGCCAAACCTCCCTAGTACCAAAATCCTTGACTTCGAACTCTTCTCTACCGACCTATTATTGCATCAAAACAGCTCCACCTCAACAACTTACTACCCTAAAGTACAGATGTAATAGCAATGTATCATTTCTAGCCTTTTTTTGACATTGTACTATATTCGTTTTTGTTTTACTTGTCGTATTTACCCTTTTTAGCTTGTGCTAGGTATCTTTATTTCATATTACCCTCTTTGTAATTTCATTCTGCTCTTTTGTTGCCATAGGGACTTACTATAAATAGTCCCTTGACTTTTGTAGTTGAAATTATCAACTTCTTGTTAATGAATATTCAGTTACTCTAGTCTTGCGAGAACCTCTCTCTAAGTTACAACCTCCTAACTCTTATCTAATCTTGCTAATAGCTCAAGGTTAGTGGCGAGTAAACCTTAGTCCCTTGATTGTGTGACACATCAAGTTAAGGCTAAGTTGTGTTATGCTCAATGGTAAGTGATATCTAATTAATACCTTCATGAAGCTACTGCGTTTGCCTACCATTTTTGTGCTTTCTTCAATATCTCAAATGATCCATTTTTAACATTACAGTAAACCTTAGTGATAATATCAGCTCCTAGGCACATCAACCTTATATCCATCTAAAGGCAGTAAGTAAACTTCAACTGTGAAAATACAATCTTGAAGGGTTAGTTTAAATGATGACACCTTGTTATTAGCTACTAAAGGTGTTCCATTAGCTAGTACCACCCTTAAGGGTTTAACCTTCTCAATTGAACATCCCAATCCTTTGGCAACTCATGCGTCTAGAAAATTTAGAGAACTTCGACTATCCACCAAAACACTAAGCTTCCTTTTCTTATGAAATCCATGTAATTTCACTATGTTAACATCTTGTTGGTTGCCTAGTGAATATAAGGTCAGTTTTGATAGCTCCTCTTCAATAAGCTGTTCTTCCACAAAATTTTCATTACCTTCACTAAGCTCATCATCTCCTTCAATAACCAACATCCTCAAGGACTTTTGTTTGCATCTATGCTCAAGGACAAATGGCTCATCACACCAAGAACACTACCTTTTTCTCATCTTTTCTTCTAATTCTTTAAGGTTCATGCGATAAGGAACTCTAAGTTAGTTAAGTAAGGTGGTTGGGGCTTTAGTAGTGGAAAGTTTGGTGGTTAGATTGTTGGTGGTGTAGGGTTTGTTAAGGGATAATGGTTTAGTGTATATGTTGTAAGGTGAGTTGAAGTGAGCAGGTTATAGTGTTGAAGATGTTGAACAGTTGTAGCGTAGGGATTTTAAGGGGGTACGAGAGGCAAGGAGTATAGCTTCCTATAATTTGGCTAGGGTATAGGCTTGTTGAAGGGATGGGAAACCCTAACTTAGTTAACCGATTAGGCAAATGGTAGTCCTCAATTTCATGTAGAAATGGGTTTTGAAAATCAATACTCACCACATTCTGTGTCATATCCCTTTCATTTTTCCTTAATGATGTTGCATTCTTAGTAGAACTACACGACTGTGAAGCTTTAACCATCTTTGTTAATTAATGTTGTAGGTGTAGAAGAGACGTTTGTTGCTGCTTAAACAAGTTACTAAAAGTCTTCACGAGCTGCTTATGCTTTTCATCTTGCAATTTGGTTTGTTCAACATACTTATCAACTTGTTTCTTCATTGATTTCTTCAACATTTCCTCCATTTTCTTAGCTTTAGTTTCTACCATCCACTGGAAGGATTTGATACTAAATGGTGTAAGGCATTAAAATTTTAATATATTTTTGCTTTTTTTTTTCAATGTAAATTACTGGAATGTAAATAGCAAGAAGAATAAATGAACTCTAGATACAAAGTACTCAAATACGACGATTAGGGATGCAATGTTTTTTTTTTTTCTTTTTCCATTAACTTTTTTTCTGTGTCAATCAAGAGAATATATATATATATAGAGGAGAGAGAGAGAGAGAGAGAGAGTTTGTTACAGAGAGATTCCCCTTAGATTTAATTAGGTAGTGGCATTAGCTTATCCATGTGTAATATATTTGATCTACATGTGACATATTATGAGATGTATGTATAATGCACTATGAAGGTTGATACTTTAAGGACTTATTACAACATAAGCAAGCATGATTCAAATATTAGGGCTTATGGCCCAGCCCAATGTAGATGGCAAGACTACTTCCACATTTTTAACATCCTCTAGAACATAAACCACAAAATTTGCCAAGGACAAATCTTTCCCTTTTGTCTCCTTAACATCAACGAACCCTAACCTTAAATTCCTCTTCACAACAAATTTCTCAAATTATGTTGTTTCACTTGATTCCATACTCAAGAAGAATTAAAATCATCATTATAGAAAGCTCTTCTTTTGTTGTTAAGAGCAGGCTACTGAGTTGTGGCTCATTCTAATAATAATTGACCACATACTCTCCCACTTTCTGGTATTTTAGGTTCTTAGATGGAGCAAGCTACATTAAATTATCTCCATTAACCTTGTTGTCTAGCAAAAAAGAAAAAAAAAAAAAGGAAAGAAAAGAAATGAAAAGAAGAGCTTCCTTATAGTAAATGAATAATAATATGCCAATTTGTAAATTGTTTAGCTTTAACCAAATTTTTCTAAACTAGTGAATATTTTATTTGCTTCAATTAAGCTTTGATGAGAATCTTTAACATATTTTCTCCAAAAATTTAAGAAAATAATGATTTCCCCATTTAAACACAAAGCTAACAATTCATGTTAACCCATTATTTCTCCTATTTGTAATTAAATCTATTTATATCTTGAAAATCTCAACCTATAACATAACCTATTTATTAATGATATGTGAAAACCTAAACCCTTAATTCAATTCATTTAACAAATGTGTTTCATATTTGGATCGAACCTCTTTATCAATTCAAAAATTGTAACTAAATTTATAAAATAATTATAAATATATGAAAAAGAAATGACGACCATAAAATTAATATTAACACATCAAAATGATACAGTGTTAACACATACACATAAAATTATGACACAAGACAAAGTTTAATAAAGTTTGATGAAGTATAGCAAATCTAACATTGATCAGTTACATGGTATCATGGTATTCAATTGAATAATGACTTGATAGGATAATAAAAGAATCTATATATAAAAAAATTACATTAATAAGAAAATGATATAGGAATATTTATAAAAATTATTTAATTTATTACCTTTTCCATAAAGTTAAAATAAAAACTAAAGTTCTAAAAAATGGAGTATAGAACTTAAAGCATAGGACACTAAACGTGAAAAGAAAATTTTAAAATTGAAGTTGAAAGTTACAAACCTTAGATTAAAGAAAAAATGAAAACATTAAATGCCAAACTTGTCATAAGTATGTGTATGAAAGGAGGAGAAAATATTAAAATATTAGTTATTTAACATTAAATAGTTTTATGGGTCAAACTTGAGACTAATTTAATAAATAAGTTCATAAATAAGTCGTGAGGTCTACTCTTTATGTTTCACATCTATTTATTTAAAACTATATCATATTATATCTAATTTATGAGTCATATTTCAAATTACCAGTGATAACTAAAGGTTCACCCTAATTTCAAATTAACCTAAGACCGTCTGATCCTCCTCCATCCGTTGGAAAATAAAACTTCTTCCAATTATCCAGTGTATGTAAATTCTGGCTTTCATTTTTCGACCAAAAACAAGTTTGCAAAAGATCTCTTTAAAATGAAAATTATATTTAAATCCACAATGACGGAATCCTATAGATCGTAGCAAAACGCCATCTTAGAAAATTCGACAAAAGGGAACAAGAATTAAACTTGGAATTAGGATTTAACACTGGATCCTACCAAACATATCAGAAGAGCCATTGTGATTTCTTTCAGTTTGGAGATTTGTCGCGACTGGTGACCATTCTTTTTCATACTCGTGAAAGATAAGAATCTTGAGTACTTTTTAGATTTTCTAATTTTTTTAAAAATATTTTTTTTTTGGTGAAATATGTACTTTAGTTTGATTTTGTCAATCTAACTGTATCTGATAAATAAAATTTACATTCTAAAATATTAATAACACATCTCAAGCAAAATACTAGTGTAATTTTACCCCAAAAAAAAAATAAAAAATTCTTAGTATAATGTACGGGCCACTAGTTGGTCGAATGTTTTTTGGTTTGATTATTTTGACGCATTGACAAAATAAATGTATGAAAAAAAAGTAGCAAGGTATTATATCTCTCACAAGTGCAACCAAGACAAAGGTACTATTGACGCTGCGATTCCTGTTACATTATTCTACTAATTTCTCTTTGCTAAGAATGTTTTGATTCGAGAAAACAGAGACAAGGCTGCAGTCATCAGCTTGGAAGTTTTGGGAACAAAACACTTGAATTTTATAATAAACTCATTATACTTTTACGAAGATCAAGAAAAGAAAACCGTTATATTTCTAACTTTATTCCGCTTTCCTCAATTTTCAATGAGTACTAAGTTTTAGTGCAAACTTAAGCCTTTTCTTTTTTATAAAATATCTTATCTTTATTTGGTAATGAACTTTTCTTATTAATTTAAGCACACGAATTACATATGTGCATCTGCTACTGGTACTTTTGGATTGATTTTTTTTTTTTTAATAAATCTCTATTTTATCTGTATCTATTTTGCATTTAATCTATATTTGTTCTAATTTTGCTTTCAACCTAATATTTGAATATTCTTGATATACTTATCACAATTATGGTGAAATGATGATGGGTTGGGAAGTAGAGTTTCATAAATTTTAAGGGAAAATGTTTAAAATATATAATTTATTCATTGGAAAAAAAATTATTTGGTTGTTTATATAAAAGTAAATAATAAAGTAGATATTAATTAGGTTTTTAGTTTTGTAAGAATGATGTACATATATGTATTTGTATATATATATATATATATATATATATATGCATATTACATGGGTAAATTATGCAGACTACTTTTATAACTTTAGAAGTTATATAGAATCCCCAATATTTTCAAAAGTAAATACTTATCCCATTGAAATGCTAACATGATAGTCTAGGTATACATTTCAGCTGACATGGCACTGACTTGATCCTAATGTGGCAAATAAATATATATACTTTACATTAATAAATAAATTTAATGAAAAAAATATAACTATAAATTAATAATAAATGAGAGAAAGAATAATAAATAAAAAATAGAAAAAATAAAACTAGCAATTGAGATTTGGCTAACTGGAAAGTGACCACTCGAAATCCATATGTAGTAGTTTCTTTTTTATTTTCCATTGTGTTAATTTCCTTTTATTTTTCTTTTTTTTTTTGGTATTTTTATAGTATTTTTCTAGGTTTAGTAATTATTTAAATAAAGTTGATTGTCACATTAAAATTTTAGGGCTATAATTACTTATTGCCATATTTACTTGAAGGGAACGATATTTCAACTCCTGGTTATTATTTATCACAACTTACTTGTAGTGTTTGGTTACGTTTTTTCTCTTATAATCTCTATTTCGTAGAATCATGATTCCCTCTAGAGACAAATGAACATTACTTACCAAAAATTAAGATCGCTGATTTCTTGCATTTTCCACCTTTATTATATTCAATTAAACACCATAATATATATTCATATTTTATATTTCTATTCCATAACAATGTAATAATTATTCAATTACATCTCTATTTCATTTAGCAAACTAAATGCAATAAGTTAAAGTTGTGCAAAATTTTCAAAATTTTAACAGAATGTTTATACAATTTACTCTATAAATACTTATTCCTTTATACTTTTAATTCTTTATTTTAATAAACTTGCGATTTAAAAGCAGAAAAGGAACATCTAAAAGAAAAACGAGTCATCATATATCGTTAACAAAAGCTTCTTCTCTGGTTTCTTAAAAGTCGAACCCGTTGAATCAGAAAAGCTCTCCAACGCATGCGAGAGAATCTGTTATGGGAACTTGGGAATGGTACGAGTATGAAAAGGCACAACGCAATGACATGAATCATTAACCACTAATTATTTACTGCTTTTCGAACCTATCTATATATATATATGTTCTTTACTATAGAATGGGTAAATAATAATAGTAGGTGAAGAACATTTTATAACACAGTTTTATGGCTCAAGCTCGAAATTGAATATATCATATTTAAGCTCATTAATTATTTCGAGTAGTGGTAGGATTTGATTAACTATGTTTAATTTGTGATGATTTTAAAAGATTTTTAGAGTGGCTAGAAATAGGGTTTAAAAAAATGTGTTTTTAAGCAAGTTTGAGCATTCATCACGTTCTAATATGGATTCTATTATGAATATTGTTAGAATTACTTAGAATAAATTTAGTAGTTACAATAACCACAATTTTGTTATTTTTAGTTATAAATAATTACTCATAACAATTATTCTAAGGAAATAATAATAAGAATATCGGAACAAATCTAGTATCAAAGGCAGTTAAAGAAATGAGAAAGGGTATGCATTTTTCGGGTATGTTTCTAAAAATTTTGGGTACTAAGATAGGGTATGCATTTGACAATAAAAAAACTAGTGCATGCCTCTTTCTATTTTGAGAAAGATTTAGGAGAGTAGAAATCTCAAATTCCATCATTGTTAGCAATATTGAAAATGGTAGCAAAATATTTTGAAAACGATGGCAAATTGTATGGAAATGATTAGATGATCAACATGATGAAGATGATGAAAAGTAATGACATAATTTGAGATCGCCACTCTCCTACACTGCTCTTGAGTCAAATGCATACTCTTTCTCCATTTCTTTAATTGTTTTTTATACTAGATTTATTACAATATTCTATTTATTTTCCTCCTAAAACAGTTGCTTGGAGTAATTGTTTATAACTAAAAATAACGAAACTATGGTAACAACTAAACTATTATAACTACTAAATATTCTTATTGTAACTACTGAATTTATTCTAATTCCTAATTCCATTTATAACAAATTCATAGCCAGTTTCCTCTTTATTACGTATGTTATTCCTATTTACCCTAGTAAATCTCGTCCCATGATAGCGGAAATATTATATGGTCATAATTCACAACTAATTTTAAAAATATTTTTTGACATTGCTTGCTTAGAGGAAGGGGATATTTAGAGCTAGCCCCACTAATTACACCCTATCACGAAATATACTTACCCGCTAAGATTTTATTCTGCTTTTCTAATCCTTTCATTGTTGAGAATCGCTGGATACGACACCGCTCTTGACGTTACTTCTAACCCGTTATTCATATTATATGCATGTGATACAATGAAACAATACATTCATCAGGGATGGAGTGCTTGTGCAGGATGGTGTCTACAGGAAAGGATCGGAAGTGTCATATCAAGGTCAATAGGTGAGTTATCAATAGTAATAAATTCACAAGTTCGACCTAACATCAATTTGGTAGGTATTTCCCTTAATTCTTAAATACATATATGGATCTAAAAGTAATTGGTTAAAACTTCGAAGAAGAGAACAACTGCCAAATAAATATATATATATATATGTAAAACTCTTTTCCCTTTCATTTTCCAAATGACATACAGGTATAGTGCATTCAACCAATTACAGAAATTGCTGAATGTGATAAATTTTACAAGATTTTTGAACTTAGAGACGTGTTCCAATCTGTTGGCAAAAATTTTAAAAATAAATAAATAAAAAGAGAGAAGAAGAGAAAGAGAGAGAGAGAGAGGGACGTGTTCCGATCCTTTTTGTTTTTTTTTTTTTCTTTTTCCCTTCTCTTTTGGCTTCATGTTTAGATATTCTAGCATAAGTTGGAAAAAGGATTATGATATAATCATAAAAATGGATTTATACTCCAATGATTTGGTTACTATTATTATTATTTTTATTTTAAAGTATGATTGAAGACTTCAATATTAAGAATCAATATTCATATATGTGAATATGGTTTAATTTTTTTCCCTTCCATGAACATTCTTGTAATTCTGATAATTTCTTTATTCGATAAATTAATTAGTTTTAAGACAAAATGGTTTGATGGTAAACTTGATACCAATTTATGTCACTCATGACAGTTTCGAAATAATGATCAACATATACTAGTGTTACAGGGCTCTAGTCAACCAAAGGCCAAGAGTTTTTCAAGGCCCATTGTGGATGGAGCCCAAAACCTAAGTCCGTTGAAGCCTCTAGAATCTAAAATTTTCTAGAAGGTCTTGATTCATCGTATCTTAATAAATAGAGGGTAAGTAGCTTAAGAATGTAAATGCAATATAAATCATTAGATTGGATAGGTCCTAACCATCCATTTAAGGAGACTACTTATATATAGATTAAACTTTTCTTCAATTATAATCATTAGTCATTTGAGTGAAGACACTTGAGTTCTCTTTAAACACTTTCTTTCTCTTTATAAAATTCAAGAGTGATTTATCAAAAAGACGAACTTAGTTCTTTTTCAAATCCTCAAAGAGTCAAAGTATAGGCTAAATGTTGTACAGAGAACACTGTTATGCTCACAGTAAGGGCAACAGTATGTTGATAATGGTCGCACACAATATGTTGATAATGATGTTAATCATCATTTTTCACATTCACCTTTTTAAAATGATTAAAAATAGGAAGTTATTCAATTAATCATCTAAAATAACAAGGGTAAAATATAGCATTTGAAGTGAATTTGGAACAATTGAAATGGGTTGTCATTTCTTATCAATATTATTGTAGCATTGATGAATTGCCCCTAAAAAATGAAGGGCAATATGATAAATTTCCCTAAATCCCATTATACATAAATAGTAAGCTAAATCTTAGATCTTCTTTGATATGCTCTAAGGATCGATGACATATAGAGGGTATCAAAGTAAGATAAACAACCAAAAAAGGGGTTGAGCAAATTTGCAAGCTAATTGGATGGATATAATACACCAATGGATCTTAAACCACCTAACATTCACTCAATATTATTACTTATAAGTGATTGATAAGGTCACTAACCATTAACTCTAACTAAAGGAGTTAGCTAAGAATTGTACTCAAGAGGAGATTTTCTTAAGAAGAAGAAAGTGTAATGAGTATGCAAAAACTTATCTCTACATGTATAAAGAGTGGCTATTTATACTTGACCACCTAAGGTTTACAAGAAAAGCAAAATGACAAACGGGTAAATTACACGAGAGCTAAAATAGAAACCTAGGATATATGCTAAAAGGGCAAAATGAAAAAGATAAAGGCATATGCATGTCAAAGAATCATCCTTGTATTATGTGCAATGGGACATTTGTTGGATTTTGGTAAGATGTTTTGACAAAAAGTATAAAGGGAATGTCCAATTTACTTTTAGGTAATAATGGGTATCTTATTCTCTAGTGATGCGTCTCTAAGATCGGACACATAGAGAGACATCACAATGAAACAAATCGAAAAGAATTAAAAGAAAAGTTAGTAAAGTCCAAACAGCTATTAACTGGATATGACAATCTAATTGATCTTACTCGACTTACAATCTGCCGGATATGACTCACCGATCCAAACTAAAAGGTCACTTAACACTACTCATTGCTAAAGGGAATAGATAAGAGTTGAAGAGTAATGAGAACATTAAGGTTGCTCAAAGGAAACTTGGATAAAATTCCGATATTGATGATTGATGTCTACGTACAATTAAGTTGGGGTTTATATACTCGTACACTAAGGTTATTTTTACAATTATGTTATGACAATACATACTAAAAAGGATAAAAGTGATAAAGAATATTCAATATGAAAAGCAAATAATCCTTTTGGAGTGTCGTGCCAGAAGACACATGTCACTTGATAGTTAGACGTTAGAAATATAGTATAAGGTAGACGAGGAAAAGAACTTGCAGTTAGGGGCCAACCTAATCTGGATCAAGTCAAGGCCTAGTTAGTCTCATTGTAGAGTAGTCAGCTTAGGTTAGGGTTAAACATTTGTAGTCGGCTTGGGAGCTCAGCTCAGATAGTCTTGGTGCTGTTTACTCAAACATCTTATCATAGCATAGTTATTTGGTAGGTCTAGAATACGAGAAAGTTAGGCAATCAGGTTAGCAGAAAAGAGAAACACAAAGGTCAGGATAGGAATTTCTGTCTCGAATAGGTTTCAAGCTAGTATTCTTTGAGTAAGTCCTTGGAGTCCTCTAGGTTGGCTTCATGTGATTGGTCTAGGGGGTTGATTTCTATCATTTGCCTAGAGGTCGGAAAGATTTGTCCTTAAATCCGAAGTGGTATTTAGCTCTTCTTCTAGGACACTCATGGGGCCTTTTGCTAGTTGGTGAGGAATCAAGTTGGATAAATTGAAAGTAGGGGAGATACTATAGTTATCAAGTAACTTGATTTGGTAGGCGTTGCAGTTGACCTTCTTTAGGTTTTTAAATGGACCATCAACTCGAGGAGATAGCTTGCTTTATCTTGAGAGTAGGAATTATTCTTGACTTAGGTGTATCCATACTAAGTCTCCTGGCTAAAAAGAAACAACTTAACGGCCTCAGCTACCGATCTCTTATTGTTTCAGATTAAACTTAATGATCTTCCTAGTTATAGATTGGTGTAGCTCGTGCAATTCTCGAGCTTGGTTAACACTAAATTGACTATCTTCAATAGTTGCAGGGGTGTTGATCATATCCAGTGGGATAGTAGGATTGAGGCCATAGACGACCTCGAATGGGGTCTTCCTAATGGGCCGTGGACAGTTCAGTTGTATGTGAATTCCATAACGATTAGACACAGATCCCGGTCCCTTAAGTTCTTTCCCACGACAACTCTGAGTAAGTTTCCTAATGTGATGTTCACCACTTTAGTCTAACCATCAATCTAAGGGTGATTATTGGAACCGAACACAAGTTTGGTTCAAAGTCTTCTCTATGGGGTCTTCTCTATAGATTCTTCTAGAAATAGCTTAAGAATTTCCTATCTCGATTTGAAATGATGGTCTTTAGTACACCATATAGTCGGACAACTTTATGCAAAAATAAATTAGCAATATATAAAGCATATTTAGTTTAATGGCACAAGATGAAGTGTGACATTTTGTTGAAGCGTCCATTGCAACAAATATAAAATCTTTTCCTCTAGACGTCCAAGACAACCCTAGGACAAAGTCTATGTGAGGTCAGCCCAAGGCAAGGTTGGCATCGGTAGGAGCTCGTATTCTCCATGGGGCTCCCTTTTCCCCTTAGCTTGCTTATACACTTTACAACTACCAACTATCTTATGGACATCCTTGGCCAAACCAAGCTAGTAGAAGTTTTCCTTCAATAGATTAGCTATCTTGTTCTGTCTAAAGTGACTAGATAATTGACCACTATGAGCTTCCTTAACTAATAGCTCATGTGTAAAACAATTTGGTATACACAGCCTTTAGTCCTTTAATAGATAACTATCCTTAAGATAGTATCCTTTAACAATCACTCCTTCTCGACACTGCTCAACAATCGAACCAAAATGAGGGTCATTAGCATACTGCTTGGAAATAAGTAAAAATCCTAGTAATTTTGTTTGTAAAGTGGTTAGCAAGGTTTGTTGATGTGACAACGCATCGGCAATCACATTTGTGCTTCCTTTCTTGTATTGGATCACATACAAAAATCCTTCTATGAACTCTAACCATTTGGTTTGCCTCTTCGAGATTTTATTCTAACTCCCAACATGTTTCAACAACTCATGGTTTATGTAAATAATAAATTCTCATGGCAATAGATAATGTTGCTAAACTGTAAGGGCTAAAAAAAGAGAGTATAACTTTTTCTCATACATAGAGTAGTTTAGGGCAGCACCACTAAGTTTCTGACTATGGTAGGCAATGGGTTGTCGTTCTTATATTAAGACGGCACCAATTCCAATGTCCAAAGCATCACATTCTAATTCAAAGGGTTTGTCAAAATCCGGTAGTGACAGGATAGGCACCAAGGTGAGCTTCTCATTGATTTCTCTAAAGCTCTATTTAGCTTGGTTAATGGGGTAGCTATGGTACTGAAGTTTTTAATAAATCGCCTATAGAAAGAAATTAGGCCATGAAAACTTTAAACTTCAATGATATTTTTTTGCATTGACCACTCTAGAATAGCTTAGATCTTTTCCTTATCTTCTTGGATTCTTTCCCCTAATACTACAAACCCAAGAAAAATCGCTTCATTTTGGCAGAATGTACACTTCTTCAAATTCCCATATTACTTCTCAAATCGCAAAATGTCAAATACTGCTCGAAGATGTTGAACATGATTGTTTAGGTCAGCATTGTATAGCGATATGTCATCAAAGTATATGACCACACATCTCCCAATCAAAGGGTACATCACATGGTCATCAATCTCATGAACATGCTTGGCACATTGGTAAGTCCGAATGGTATAACCAACCATTTATAAAGTCTATGCTTAGTCTTGAAGGCAATCTTCCACCTATCACCTGGTCTCATACAAATTTGGTGGTAACCACTTTGTAGATCAATCTTTGAAAATAGTTTGGCACCAGGGAGTTCATCTAACATGTCATCAAGCCTTAGTATTGCAGATTTATACTTAATAGTAATGTGGTTGATTGCTCAGTTGTTGATGTACATGTGCTATGAACTATCCTTCTTTAGGACGAGCAGAGCTGATAATGTATAAGGGCTCATGCTCTCTCTCGCATATCCTTGCTCTATGAGCTCATCTACCTATTGTTTCAGTTTGGCAACCTACTCTAGGTTCATTCTGTATGCAAGTCAGTTTTGTAGGGCAGTATATGGTTGTAGATCAATATAGTGCTCTATGCTTTGGACTAGAGGCAATCCTCTAAGCAATTCCTCAAGAAATAGATTGGAAAACTTATTTAGCAGGCTTCGGATCTCGTCAGGAACATCCTTGAAATCTCTCATCTCCAACAATCTTCTAATTAATAGAAACATAGGCTCATCGACCTTCTCAACAACTCCGAGCTTTCTTTGGCTCATCATTGAGACTTTCTTCTTACTACCTCAAGTAAGTTGATTATGGGTCTCATTTACTTGGGACGAAGTCATGGGTTGCAATACAATCTTCTTTCCATCCTTAACAAATGCATAGGTGTTCTTATATCCGTCGTGAGTAACACATCGATTGAACAACCAAGGTCTTCCAAGTAATAGATGTGAGGCTTCCATAGGGACGACATCACACACTACTTCATCCTTGTACACATTCCCAACACTGAATGGCATAGTTAATTGTTCAGTCATGAATAAAGTACCCTTATCAAGAAGCCAATGCAACTTATAAGGTTAAGAATGCTTTGAGGTCAATAGACCTAACCTTTACACAAAGGACTCTAGAACTACATTAGTATAGCTTCTTCTATCCACTATAATAGTGTACAATTGTCCCTGGATAGTACACTTTGTATGGAATAAATTTTCCTTTTGGTCTTCTTTGGAGTTTGGCAGGGAACTTAGTACTCATCTTAAGATAAGGGTCATTACTTCTCTCCAGTCAGTATAGATATAGGTCTCCTCTTCTTCTTCGACTTCAACTTTTCCTACATCCTTCTCTTCCTTGGATTTGCTCTCATCGATGCTATCCACTATCTCCTTAGAGTATCATGACACGCCAATTCGAATACTCAGTAGCCATGTGTTCGAAACCTAAGCACTTAAAGTACTTCACCCCACTAGTCTTTCATTCGAAGGTCTGTCCTCTCTCATATATTCTCAGGGTTAACTTAGCCTCAGTTCGACTTGGTTAGTCAGTTCGACCCTGTTAACTTACTTGGCTATTGTTAGGTTGGTCATTCCTTTCTTTAACTCAACTTAAACAAGTTGGCACAAAATAAAGGCTCAGAAGAATGTTGGTCCAAGTTGGCTCGGAGCACTTCTCCTTTACTTTTCGATCCTCTATGCTATCTTAATTGTCTCTTCTAAGGTATAAAACCTCTACACTTTTATAATGTTGTGAATCTCGTACTTGAGCCTAGAAATGAACCTTGATACTATATGAGCTTCTGGTTCTTTTATGTTGACTTGAATCATAAGCATTTGGAACTCTCTCATATAGTCATCAATAGATTGGCCTCCTTGGTGAAGTTCTTATAGCCTTGCAAATGTATCTTGTAAGTAGCCCTTAGGTACGAACCTACCCTTTAACAACCTCTTAATCTCATCCCAAGTTCTCACACCTCATCTTCCATCACTTACTTTGGCTGCATTTCGATTTTTCCATCACATAGTGGCATACCTATAGAACTCAAGTGCAATAAGTTGAACCTTGGCATCATCTGTATACCCATAACAGTCGAGCACCTTCTCCACCTTCTCTTCCTACTTTAAGTATTCATTTACATCTTTACTTCCACTGAAAGGTAGGATTTAGACTTTGACATTATTTAGTCTTCGAGAAGTTCAGTGTCCTCGTTCTTATGCTCAGTAATAATCAGCATCTTCTTACTCTCCATACTACTCAGCATCAATCTCCTCATCATCTTCATTGATCTCTTCTAATTCCAATCTACGTCAAGCAGCTCGATCTGTGACTCCTCTAACTTAAGGGGGTCAAACTGGGCGATTAGCTTTGTTACCTTGGCCATAACCTCTCTCTAAAACATTTTCGAGTGGGTTACACTGTAGCATACCCTAGGGTTATTGTCTATTAACTTACATCGCAGTGATCCAACTGTTGACAAGATTAATGAGCCAATCTAGTTTGTCATCAACTAACCCTAGGGTGTTGCTACCATTATGACTATAAGTAAATTGAGCGCCACTACTCTGGTCGCTGATAACACCCTAGACACTCGAATCTAACATGATACAATATTTCTCAAATAGATTAACAACACACTACACAAAAAAATACCGTTACTGTACTACCTAAAACTTTAGTTATCACTTTCTAACAACTTCACACTCAATAACCGCTCAAATAAGACAAAAATTGAACTTGCTTTATTCTCATGGTGAAAAACAAAGTAAGAATAGAGTAATAATGGAACCACAGTTGCCAATACACAAATCTTCACTACATAGTTTACAACACCAAACTTACTCTATACGAATACGTTGAAGCAGCTACAAAAGGAACATAGTAACCAGAAATAGCAAACATGAAACAAAATTTCACTACAACTTCACACACTCCCTCTTAAAATTGTGCTCTAATATCAGTGAAGCTGATGCATCTCTAAGGTTGAATACATAGAGAGGTATCACAATGAAATGAATCGAAAAGAAATAAAAGAAAAGCTAGCAAAGTTTGGGCAGCTATCAACTAGATATGGCACACCGATTGGTCCTACTCAGCTTACAATCAGCCGGATATGACTCACTAGATCGAATTGAAGGGTTATTCGCTACTACTCTTTAGCAAATGGAATAGATAAGAGTTAAAGAGTAATGAGAATACTAGGGTTGCTCAAAGGAAACTTGGATAAAATTTTGATATTGATGATTGATGTCTGCATACAATTAAGTGGGGGTTTATATACCTATCCACTAGGTTTACTTTACGTATACGAAAAGACAAAAGGGTATTCTTACAATTAGGTTATGCAATACATACTAAGAAGAGTAAAAGAAACAAAGAATATTCAATATGGAAAGTAAATAATTCTTTTGGAATGTTGTGCCAAAAGACATGTATCACTTGGTGGTTAGACATTAGAAATATAGTATAAGGTAGATGAGGAAAAGAACTTGAAATCAGGGGCCGATTTGATATAGATCAAATCAGGGCCCAGTTAATCCTTCTATAAAGTAGTTAGCTTAGGTTAAGGTCGGACGTTTGTGGTTAGCTCCAAAGCTTAGCTTAGATAGTCTTAAGGCTGTTTACTCGGACATCTTATCATAGTACAGTTGTTTGGTAGGTCTGGCATATAAGAAAGCTGGGCAGTCAAGTTGGTAGAAAAGGGAAACACAAAGGTTAAGATAGGAATTTCTATCTTAGATAAGGTTTCGAACTAGTATTCTTCGAGTGAATACTTAGAGTCCTCTAGCTCGGCTTCGTATGATCGATCCAAAGGGTTGATTTCTATCATCTAATCAACTAGACAACCTGGATAGATAGCTTAGAAGAGAGGAGAATAGTGCAAGAGTCAAATCAGTTGAATTGGGTCAAGTTAAGTAGGGAGGTTGGCATAACTCGACTTGAGCCTCAAAGAGCTCAAACTAAGTGCAAAGTGGTCAAGGTTTGTCTTTATTTGGATGGATATTTTACATTTAGCATGGGTAAGGTGATTAAAGCCTTAGATTAAGTAGGAATCCTCGTCTTATGTTAGTCCATGGCCTAAAACATGTTGGATTAGACTTTGTAAGCCTTTAGGTTAGCTACATGTGATAGGTTCAAGGACTTGATTCCTATCACTCTTTTTTGTAGAAACTTTATGGAGAATCAACAAATCTTTTTCTCTCAAACCCCAATATTGCCATCCTTATCTCCCCATAACTTTTAGCATTCTCATTAACCCTCCTAAGTATAGATAAGGTAAATTGATAATCCCTTTAGTCTTGTTACTTTTCTTTGTTCATTAATCATATTACCAAATTTGAGTCTTCTTTCCATTACAAAGTTAAATCGTATAAGGAAATATTATGACAACAAAGGAAATAAGAAAGGTAAGGATGTTTTCTTAAATCATCTCTAATATATAATGTTGGATTAAAGGTGTGACCAAAGTAAGTTTTGGAGAGCTATATAGCAACATATTCATTAAGATCCACCAAATTGCTCTAATGTAGCCTCTTAACCTAATATTCCTTCTAATAGCCTAAAAACACAACCTTGATATGTTATAAACAAAATTGGTAATAGAATTGCTTGAGGAAAATTGGTTATGATAGTAATTTAGGGAATTGATAATGTATTGACTGACAAAACGAAGATTTTGTGATTTAACAAGTGGATTTCAATATTGAAACATAGTATTTCAATTTAGATTGGAAATTAAGTTTAGGTATTGACATTAAGGAAATC
The DNA here is from genome assembly GCA_024138015.1 of Lumnitzera littorea. Classification (NCBI taxonomy): domain Eukaryota; kingdom Viridiplantae; phylum Streptophyta; class Magnoliopsida; order Myrtales; family Combretaceae; genus Lumnitzera; species Lumnitzera littorea. The sequence continues at coordinate 90,219,684 of JAMXBB010000002.1, read as the reverse complement.
CTAATTCTTGACTAAGGCTTTGATAAGGTTAACCTAAGGCTTACATCCTATTAAGCCAAGCAAAGTTGGAGGACCAAGGGAAGTCGGTCACTAAGTTAGTTAACCTTATGATTGAATATATAAAACCGGTGCACCATAAGGTCGACCTTGTTCTTAAGTTTGGCTAACTATAAACACCCCATTTTTGTTTTGTTTTGTTTTGTTTCATTTCATTTTCTTCCAACTTTGCTAAGTTTATGGAAATGTTAAAAAAAAAAAAAAGGGAAAACACAAAAAAAGTATGAAAATGAAAAACACAACATAATAATAAAAAATAAAAGATAAGATGATGATGATAATTACATGAAGATTTAGGTCAAATCTTCTTCAAGGAAGGAGTGATGATGTGCCATAAGCTACGAGGACCTTTAATGAAGTAAGCACAAAGGAGCCACCAACCCAAGAGAAGAAGAATAACAATTTTAATGATGCCTTTCCTTGTTTTATTTAATTATTTTCTTTATATATTTTATTGTTATTAGAATACTCCTTAGTGATTTATTACTAACCAATTAGAAATTAGTTTTATTAATTAATAGGAATTTATTTTTACTAACCAATGAAAATTGACCTATAGAAATTCAATTCTTTTAGCCAATAGGAATTAAGTTCCTTTAGTATTAATTATAGGTCTTTTATTTTATTTTTTTTTTTAGCTATATTAGGTAATAGGAATTTATTTTTATTAACCAATGGAAATTTAGTTTTATTGACAAATGGAAATTCAGTTCTATTAGGTAATAGGAGTTAAGTTCTTTTAGCATTAATTATCAGTCTTTTATTTTGTTATGAAAATGCCATTATGACTGTATAGTTTATTTGAAGTCTTTATGCTATTTTAACAATTTATAAAATATTTTTTCTTGAGTGTAAACTCTCCCTTTTACTCTTATCAATCTTTATGACTATGGTGAGTAAACTAGATTATTTGATCGTACATCTTATTGTTCATTTAGTTTAACGAGTGTTAATTTTTACATTGCATCATATTCGCAAGAGTTCATACTCAAACCATCCCTAAATGTCCAAAGACCCTAACTTTTGCTAATTAAGATCAATTGACTATTGAGTCAATTCTTGCATGATATCCTAATCCACTAATTAGGTACATCATTAGTTGTCATTGATCGTCTTTCAAATAAATTGTCTTGACTTTCTTTATATAATCTTCATGTAATATGGAATATTCATATTAACCATTATTTTGAAATATTTCGTGCCCTAGAATAATCAAATATATTACCCATATATGTCTTCTCTTTACTCTTGAATCTTAACCCGTAATTTCCTTTTATTTTGTACTTTTATCATATATCAGCTTTTGTTATTTATTTGGCTTTTGATCTTTTTATACTTTAACTTCTGATCTATAGTCTTCCAATTATTCAAGTTTCTATCTTCAAAATCTTCATGATGTTCTTCCTTTCCTTTCTTCCTTCACCTTTAATTTGCTTGATTGATTCTACTTCTTCCTCTTTAGTATGCTTTTTTCCAAGTAAGCTTTTGATACTTTTTATGTGTGCAACTTTTGATTGGCTTCTTTAATTCTATGCTATATAATCATGTTTTTTATTTTTCTTAGATTGTCAAGAATTTCTATCTTTTCACTAGTATTTCTAAATAATCAAGTAACTTGACTAGTAATACCTACATATTTGTTTTGTTACCATCAAAACACCTCTTATAGAGGTTCTACAAGGATTAGGATTAGGACTACATATATGCAAATAAACAAACAAAAGATAAACAAATTGTAATTCCCCTTAAACAAAATCAACTTATCGCTCAAATCAATTTTATAGATTTCCAACTAGTCATTCATATTATGTCATAAGTGAGTTGAGAGGAGAAAAAGGACTACTCTTACAAAACACCAAGGCTTACCAATCTAAAGATTAAGAAGAGATTAAGATACAAGAGTCAAATTATCAAAGTGCAAAGAGTTAAGATTGAGATAAGAGATGTGAGTGAACTTAACAAAAGCATGAATCAAGAGTGGGAGTTTACTCCAATGTGAAGCTTAGCGTATGTGAAAGCAAAATGAAGAAGAAGTAGAGAAGTTGAGGGCTAAGAGATTAGTAATCAAGTCTTGGGGTTAAAGCTGGATTACTTTTTCTCTTTGCTACTATAAATATTGTTGTATTAACTTGTTTGTTGACATTTAAAAATCAGAATATGTCACTTCTTTTTCTTTATATGAGTAACAAGTGGTTCAATTAAGGTTAAAGTGGACAATTTGTTCAATCACTTAAATCAAGCTACGAATTGTTTGGAACCTTTTCAAATTGAATCATGAATCTAATCAAAATTTAAAGGAATCACATTTTACAGTTTCATTTTTGTTTAATTCTTGGTTTGATTTGATTTAATTCAATTCTATAAACATCCCTATAACTAGGCTTTTGAGTTAATCAAGTTACATAAGGCAAATTTCAGACTCGGCTAAATAAACTATCAAGTAGCTTAAGCTCGAGAGTCAAATCAAACTTGAATAATTAATTAGGCTGAACACTAGCGACTCATGTGTAGATTCAAATCGTTTATACTCCCAACCATAACCAATCCATCGTAAATACAAACATATATGGGTTAGCTAAACTATGATGACTTTGAACTTGGCCTAATACTAATATGATCAAATTTATTTAGATTTGCATAGACACATCTATTCACATCCACTAAATCCATTTGAGTATACATGTATACCAGGTTCACCTCAAGTGAACTACGAGTGCACCTGTGTTTCACCATGGTTTCGTTTTAGTCTAAATTGGTGGCTTGCTTTAGGACTATAACTTAAGATTGAGGTTCCTAAATGAATATGGATATTTTAAATGATTCACTTTTATTACTTCCCTCTTATATATGGTGATTTTTAGTACATTCAAAGTAGTAATAGACTTTATTGACAACAAAATAGAAGTAATATACTTTGATAAAAGTAGCAATGGATCATTACGTACCTATTATATTTGAATGAGAGTGCTATGCAACTAAAAGTACATTTGTTTTGGTTACAGAATTATACCACCTTCTTAAGCTACCCATCTTAGGGTTGTTGTGGCTCAACTTTTTCTTTCTTCTTTTTTTTTTTTTAAAGGATAATGACACATTCAAAGTGTTGTCCCTTTTTTTCTAATTAACTACCTTGTGTTAATTCTACTCTAATTCAAGTTTTTTAAGTAAAAAACTTAGCCTCATCAAATTCTATTGAATGTCGTTTATATTGATAAATAATAGGTTGCTATGTGTCCCAAGCATTAATTTTAATGACCAAATTCAACTTAGACGTTGACATGGTACACCATGTTGTATAGATGGTCATGGTAACTTAGGGACGTAACTTAATGAGTCGTTTAAGGGTATCTCAACTCGATAAAAATTCTATAGAGTATTATTCTATAGGGTTTAGGATTACAAAAAAAAAAAAAAAACCCCGATGGGAAACCCGACCCAATTAAAAAAAAGTATATATTAATAAAAATATTTACTCTTAATTTATATAACTGCATATTTTATACAAGTTTTATATTGTATAATAAATTTAATTCTTAATTTTTATTATTATATAAATCAATAAATATAATCTTAATCTTATTTAACTTATTCTCCTCTATTCTTTCCTTATTCTCTTGTAAACCCTATAAAAACTTGCCCATATAAGATCTTTTGAATTTTATAAAAACTTACATCTATAAAGTCAAGAACTCTATAGAATCAAGTTTTTGGAATAAGGGGTAAAATCCTATAAGATTTTAGGAAATACTAAACCTTATAAAAGCGGGTTCGGGTCTTGCAAAACCCGCCCCAATTACATCTCTATGGCAACTTCAACTTGTCCTCCTCTCCGTCTTCTTCTAAAGGAAATAGATGAAAATTATATAGATGAGCATACCAATCACAAACTGTTTTTTTCTTTAAATCCAACTTGGGATCAAATAATTTTGACAAATTTCACAACTTTACCATAAGTTTGCTCGTATTAAGTAGAGAAAGAAAATAAGGAAGGTAAAGATTATGAGACAAATGATGGGGATGGAGAATATGTTGGATATAAACAGTTGTTATGGTCTCCATGATAAATACAGTATGATTGGCTAATTCACTCAAAGAATTTATGGTGACCAATAAAAGATACAAGAGAAAAAGTCTAGCTAAAGGGTAAAAAGATCAATAATGAGAAATGGAGTAATTGATGGCTTTTGAAAGTAGCAACTTTTTCTTTCTTTCTTTCTTTTCTCCAAAGCAGAACATTACGACCATTTTCCCCTCAAATCTTATTACTGCAATATCCTTTTGGTGCTGTGGTATCTTTTCTTTTAATTAAGGGCCAATTCATTTGCTTTAGTTTTTTTTTTTTTTTAATTTTTGGATTTCTAGATCTAAATTTTTTTTCCTTTTCGACCCTTTTTTATCCCCATGTCATTGAGGACCAAGTTTGCATCTTCCTTGGTTCTTTTTTATCACTCTGATTTGCTTTTTGCCCTTATTTCCTTCAGATATCTCGTGTTTAGTGCATCTGGACATGATACTTCAGTCTTATCCCCTATTTTGCTCTTACAAAAAGAAGGGTGTTTCTTTATTTTTTTTCATTTGAAGTAGAACCGGGGAAGGCCGGCTCTAAATTAGGATTCTATCATTTATGGCAAGCTTGAATGCTTGTACACCGTTTATTCATACAAGTTAAGGCAATTGAAACCTTTTTTATCTATTTGAATCGGTAGCCTTGAATCGAATTTGTTTTCCTTACAATTTACATATATATTATATTCCATATATCTATAATATTAAAACTAGTATTTTGATATTGCATTTTATTTAGATTTTACCAAATAATCCTTATATATTTAATAATTATTAATAAATTATCAATGTATTAGGGTTATTATGGTAAAAAACTCTGTATACCAAGAATAATATCTAACATACAAATCCTCTACCAAAAATGACATCTAAACTAAAAATCTTCCATCAAAAGGACAATTTCCAATTATAGCTACAAGATTTATTAATCTTAACAATTCTTTAATCAAATTTCCAAATCTTGTGTATATATAAACCCTTATACTTTATGAGTAAATTTTGTTTTTTCAGACTTTAGCGCAAGAAAAAAGCTATGTACTTATTTTATAAATAGTTTATTTTTGTTTCTTTAAAATTTTCACAGAGTAAAAACTATGTACTTATTTCATAAATAATCATCATAAAAAATAATTGATAATTAAATTGTTCTGTTTAGTGATATATTTAATTATGTTCATTTCACAAATTGCTTATTTGCTTTTAAAATTTACAAAAAAATAAAAGAAAACTATTAATAATTAAATTGTTTTTTTAGTTATTCAGTAATATGTTTAATTGTGCTTATTTCACAAATAGTTGATTTACTTATTAAAATTTTAGTAAAATGTGATATTTATTTCATAAATAGTTACTATAAAAAATAATTAATAATTAAACTATTCTTTATTTATTAGCAATATGTTTAATTGTAAGTATGCGACTAGAGATGAAATCAAATTAGCAATGGAAACTATTTAAAATATTGATGTAGGAGTTTTAAAATATAATTTTATTTCTCTTTTCAAATTGATAATTGGTAAATGGGTTTATGTTATAAAGCTGTAACTTTAGCTACTCTAATTTTTTTTTTTGAAATCATAATTTTATTTTTTTTTTTCCATTCGTGTAACATCTACTTAAAATGAGTATTCTTTTGTCTTCTTATCACCATCCTCCCCCTCATAGTCATCGTCCTCCTCATCCACTTAAAGCTCATAATAATAATCATCATTGTCTTTGTCATCCAAGCCTCTCATGTATTGAAGCACATGTTCTACGATGCTTTCTTCTGTAAGACCAATCCAACTATCTTGTCAACAACACTTTCATCATCTTACATGGGCATAGATATGGATAACAACTTACATTCATCTGCTCCAAGCTCATTAAACTCAATGGGTGGCACATGTTTTGCATGGACAAGGCGAGCTCCTTTTACTTCTCCAGTCTTCACGTACAAGTGGTGAATATGGGTTTATCCAAATGCTTCTACCATCTCAAATAAGTTCTTGACTTTGCCATCGTCCTTGATGGCAATTAGGGAATAAGACATGACTCCTAAGTAGGTGTTAGGATGTCTATATAAAATCTTAGCCTTCTCAGCACTCGAATCAATTTCAATGCCCTAGCAAACCCTTTGGAGTGGTTTGAATAAATTCGCGTTCATTCTCACTTTCAATATCTTGATTGGTTCCTAATCATACACTAGCCTTTAATTTTTCTTCAAAATATTTCCATAGGTATATGCCATAAATTTAATTGTGCCCACCATTCTTAACCTATCTACATTACAAGTAATATGTTGATTAGCATACTATATGCATTGTGCACCATGCATTTCGAGCACATGTCATTACTTATAACATTAACTAAATAATTTCCTAATAATCATTTTATCGAACACTTAAAGTGCAAAGTGTAACACACTCAAATTATAATTCCACTATGATTACGGTATGTGATAGTGTACATTTTACCAACATAACGTGAAACTCCGTGTTATAGGAGTGACATTCACATGCAAAAATAATATTTACATGAATGAAACAAACTAATATGAACACATGTATACCTAGGGTAGATTTGGTACAATTTATTTAATATTTTAAGATTTATGTAAAAATACTTGGAATGAAAGCAAAGGAGGTATTTACCTTTGATTTCTACCGATAATTTTTTTCTTAAAAAAAAAAAAAAGCTAGAGAGTCTTGGAGTGGAGGAAATGGCGTCATCTATCTAAGAGAAAAAGGATGTGTCTGGTTTGTTTGTTTTTTTTTTTTTTTTTTTGCAACTACAATCAATTCCGTGGGGGGGGGGGGGGGGGGGGGGTGGGGGGGTGGTGGTGGTGGTGAGGAGGGGGTAGCTCTTGGTTTTGTATATAGTTTAGGTCCAGTGAACGTGCATTTCCAAGGCATCTTCACTTTTATAAATATAAGTAAGGTGTTTTCCTTACATTTATTTTTTAAAAGGAAGGCACTCTTCTTATTTAAAAAATGTGCTTTTGAGAATACCTTTCTCAAATGTGAAGAGACACTAAGGTAAAAAGCATCTTTTTCTTAAAAACTAAAAAAATAAAAGATATCTTTAAAAAAAGCGCCTTCGTTATCCCATAAACATAATAAGTTTTTTTCTTACTTCTCTTTAAAAATTTTCTTTCAAGAGCACACACTTCAATATGTAATTTCTTGAATATTTTCTAAACTTTTTTTGTTATTTTCCTTTCCTAAATTATTTCTCTCTCCTCACTTTTTAAAAATCATTTTCCATATCTCTCTTTACTTTTATGAGAAGAGGAAGAGCAGTTGTGTTTATCATTTATACTAGGTAAATGTACAACCGAAATATACCAACTTAAAAGTATTAATTTATTACTTATAAATTTTTTGAGACAATTTATGGTATCTCAACTAGAAAAGGGTAAAATCAAGCCAATTGATTATAAAATTGAATAAAGTTTAAGTAGTTACTATAGAAACTAGCAAAATGTAATATTAAATTGATACTTTTAAACTTTAAGTTGTAAGTTATAAAATTAAACAAATTTCAAGTATTAAATATGATATTTATCATTTCTATTACTTGGTAGACCATATGAACATTTAGGTGTAATTTGGTCTTTAAAATGAATGTTAGGACACGTGATAGTCTACTATTGTAAAATTAAACAAAGTTTAAGTAGTTATTGTAGAAATAGGCAAAATTTAATACTAAATTGATACTTAAAAACTTTAAGCAGTAAATTATAAAATTAGATAAATTCCAAATACGAAATGTGATATTTATCCTTTTTATTACTTGGTAGACCATGTGGACATTTAGATGTAATTTGATCTTTAAAATGAAGTTAGGACACGCGGTAGTCTATTATTGGTTGAAGAATCCAATTAGACAAATGATTTAGCAAAGTCATACAAGATAGTGTCATTGGCGTTAAAATTTTGAATTGGGTAGTGAAGTACAGTTTGAAAAATTTAGGTTGTTTTAATGAGAAAATAACCAGAGTTAAACTAGCAGATCAACATATCCATTCCTTTATTTTTAGAACCAGCGGTTTCCGCTTAGGTAAGCCCGTGAGCTCCTCCGATTCCAGTCTAATTCATGGGCCGAACCGAACTGACGTTGTCTTTGCTTCATTCGACATACCACATAGAAATGAAAAGGTGGGGGAGTGGTTCCTCACTAACTTCCTCTTTACAAAGTACGAGGATTCAACTGTCATTAGAGAGATGTGGCCATCTTCGTCTTCGTCTTCGTCTTCATCGTCGTCTTCCTCAGTCACTTGTTTTTATGTCTTCGTAATTGCCATCATCTCATTTGCATCTCCTGAACGCACCAATCAGGTATGTTCTCATACGTTCCTACTTATTACGTACTTGCTTTACTATCCCATACTTCTCGATCTATATTGTATATTCTTTCTTACAATATTAAGTTCGTAATATCAAATCTCAGGCGAAACAAAGCGCTTCATACTTACGCGCCATTTGGGCTTAGGCGATTTAGACGAGTTTCGCGAATCTGAGTCTTATGTTTGGTCTGGAACATCTGAAGGAATGGGTTTTGTTCGTAATGGTTGTTATGATGTTTTGAGTAGTTACTTGAACCTGGTAATATTTGTACTGTCCATGATTTAGAATAATATTCTGGGCAAATTCTAACAACAACCAGAACTTCCAGATACTAAATTCCAAAAGCTCTTGGATTTACCTCCCATAACTTTTTAAAACATGCATATACCTCAAATCATCCCTAATTAGGGCTCTTTTAGCAATATTTTTGGGGTTTACAGAGACATTTTGGACATATATCAATAGTTAGAGGAGGTGAAATCACACTATTGTGCCAATAATTTTTAATGTGTCCATGCAATTACCTTTAATTTTTTTCGCTGGGAGAATAAATTTTTAACTTTTAGATTTTTGTGTACTTGTTACCTTGAAATGTTGTAATTAACTCCACTGATTACAAAGTTTATCATTTTCCTCTGTTAACAAGGGTCATGGGCACTCAATTAACTGGACCTTTGGACAAATTATACTCATGTGGATTTCTTTCCCAGTCCACAATGAATGGATATTCGTTATTTCATACTTGGATGGAAGCTGCCAGAAGGAATAGTCCTAAATGGTCTCTTGACTTGAATGTTATCAGAATTATCTATGTTGTTCCCAGATACTCAAATTTATGATTGATTCTCTATCTAAATGTTTTGTTTTTAGGATATCAAACCATTATGATTTGAATCCCTCAGTTTAAATGTCACCTAACTGCAAAAGTATGCTTTATTTTTTCTTTCCAGGACTTAGGGAATGCAGCAGCTGCACGGTAATTATCTTGTTAATTAAATTTGTATTAATATTGTTAATCATGAAGTCACTTAGTTTGCCTGCACAAGCTGAAGCAATTCCACATTAGTTATAACTTTATTTTTGCAGTATTATCAGTGAATGTCCTCTTACTGCTCAATGCTTACCCATTTAGAACTCTTCTGCAAGAGGAGCAGCATGTTCATGAAGTGCATTGTTCTCGGGAAAGAAGTCAAGCAGCCTGGAAAATCATAGATGAGGTGATCACTAATTGTTTTCAGTTTACACTGTTCTTTTTATGATAAATGAAAAGCATTTGATTAATATATGGTAATGGTGTTTGTTGTGTTACTTATTCAGTATTTGATGCCATTTGTGGAGAATGAGCAATATCAGATTTCAAGCAAATGTAGGCTTCATCCTGAAAATGATATGTTCAGGGATCAGGAGGAGCACAAGATTCATGTGGATATAAATGAATGGCGCTGCGGATACTGTAAAAAGAGTTTCCGTGCAGAAAAATTTCTTGATCAGCATTTTGACAACAGGCACTACAACCTTCTGAACAGTGTATGTAGATCCCAATTCCCTGAGTCGTTGCTTCTATAATTTAAAGCATTAATCACTTGCGTGTACAGTTATTGTCTGTGGTGCTCTACATGTCAGCAATCGAATTGAGTGGTTTTAGTTGAATACTGTCAACTTTGTTTTTTTCTAATTCAAACCTGTAAAATTACAATATTATTTATGGCGTTAACCCAGTATGGTGGACCTGTTGAGAATTCTATGCTAGAGCTAAATTTCCAAAAAGGGGGAAAAGAAAAAGAAAAGAAAAGAAAGAGCAAACTTCTCTGTTAGATGTTCAGAGATAAGTCTTAAGTTGCTGATTTAATATGGTGCTTCTTCCTAGAACTCTATAAAGAGAGCAGTATTGCAAGTGCATAATCAGGTAATGGCATTTAGACTTATGTTTCTATTATATGCAACAGGATGGAAATTGGAGGCCACTTCATGCCATTTTCAAAACAGTTTTTGTATTATTCAGTCAAACCCCATACGCCTTAAAATTAAATACAATCTACAGCCTGTCTGCTTTAGGTGGATGACATATTGATTTGACCTAAAATGTAATATGTGGCTTTTGCTGGCATGTGTGATGGTTTAAGCTGCCATTATTGTTTAGGAAGAGTTTGCTTTTGTATTTGCTTTATCATCCAGTGTTTTGACAAGCTATGAGTGCATCCAGAGCAAGTGCTTGGCTGATTTATGTGGGGCTTTGCATTGTGATTTTGTAATTCATTCCAAGTCACACAAGTCCAAGTGCAATCCAGCAGCTGCTGCCAGAAATCGTCACCTATGTGAGGTAAGGTTGCTTGGGTTTTACCAGATGCTTGAGTATTGGCTTATATTGTTGTACTATGTATTGATTTTAATTTTATCAGAGTCTTGCTGAGAGCTGTTTTCCTGTTAATCAAGGTTTATCAGCAAGCCGACTGCATGGTATTCTCTATGTAACTGAATAGTGTACATGCTATATGCCCTCGCTGTTGATAAACTTATGTCTCACTTTGTGATTACTGAAAATATAGCGTGTTTTATGGCCAGAGTTGTTTTTGCACCAGTTTTGTGATGCTCATACTTGTTCTGGGAAGAAGAAGCCTTTTCCCAAAGGAGGAAAGGTGAGTTTTGAACATCCATAGCACTAGATAGAAGGAAAATACCTTTAGATGAAATTGCATGCATGTGCCCTCCTCTCTGCCCTTCCTTCCTCTTCAAAAATAAAAAGTCCATGAATTTTATTAGATAGAAAGAAAGTACCTTTAGAAATGTGTACAGCAAATGCCACAGTTCTATTTGACTAATGGCGAAATCACACGTGTACCCATAGGTGAAATCAAACCCTGCCTGCGCCTATGCTACAATGCTTGCAAAAAGCTATTGCAGGATCTCTTTGCATTGACCTATTATTTGGAAGATTGAAAACCTGAATATAATACTTTGGTTTCCATCTTTCTTTCTGGCTGTTATTCTTATTACACTTTGCCTATTTCCCTTGTTCTACCAATTTATTACTTGTAGGATCTGATATATAGCAGGCCTGCCCACATTTTTCAGTTCATCTTTATGGGAAAGATTTCATAGGATATCCTAGTTAATTATCGTATTACTTTTGTTTTATTAGTATTTTTCTCAAATGTCTTCTATGTCTACAGGAGGAAAGAAGCATATTCTACCTGGCAGTTTCAATACTGACGTTGATGCTTCTCCCTATTTTCTATCTCATTGTCTATCTAAGTCAGAGGTAACTAGAGCTTCCCCATTTATACCTCCCTCTTTCCATTTATATGTTCTTATTTATCTCTGCTAAAAGTTTGACTCTGCATAATGCTGTTTGTTTGGCAGAGAAATGAGAGGAAAGCAAGTACTAAAGCGCATTAAAAAGGCAGAAAAGAAGACAAAGCCTTCGTAGTTGTTAATTTTTCTCCAATTGTTTGCCCATGAAGATCTTATGTTTGATACTTGTATTCTATGAAGAAAATAGAAAATGATGACTCTTCTTTCTTGCTCTTTGGTCATCTTGAATTTGAATTGCATTCTTGCAAATGCTTGTTTTGTTGCAGGTTAGCTCTGATTCTCACTTATCAGAAAGTTGAGAGACCATATAGATGGTCTAAAAATACGTTTGTTCTCCTGGAGGACCTGGACTCTTACTCCATTTACAAGTTGTTTCAAAACTGCATCACTGGTTAGGAGATGAGATGAAGTCTTCATGCTGTAGACAATGTAAAAAGCATCTTTTCCATCTTACCGGTTAGGGAGTTGAATCAATATCAATTTTGCGAATGCCATGTCGATGATCAGTGGGAGTTTTGCAGCTGTCCGCTTCAAAAAGAAGGCATCTTCTCTGTTATTGGAGTGACACTCCGGAGATTCTCTGGTTGTGTATTCTCATGTATCATTTGGACTTGGACAAATTAGAGGTCATAGATGTGTTCGAATTAGCATTTGGACCCTGCATCATTTAGTTTAGTTATATATTAAATTCTATTGTTTACTGGGCATGGCATGGATCTTTTTAAACAATGCCTTGGCAGTGTCGAACCAAGTTTGTGCTCATTTTGATTCATAGATGTTGGAGAAAGGCTATGTTAGGATATGTAGAGATTCTGTAAATGGTTATTTTTAACACAATGCTTGGATGGTGGCTGATAGTTTCTGCCAGTCCATTTCTCAATTTATGTGTTCTGTCTGTCAGTGAACCTAATAATTACTAAAAATTAAACAATAGTTACTGAAAATTACTGATTTTCAACATGATCATTCGGGGAAAGAACAGGAACTAGTTTGTCTAATTTGCAGTTTGGTTCTCTGACATGATGCTGCTTCACCCAAACGGTTGTACTTTCTATGAAAGTTGAGAGAGAGTGTCATTAGTTAAAACGTGACTCCATTGTACAAGCGTAAAATTGGCTGTCGATGTTAGAAATAATGATGTTTGTCTTTCTTATTAGTTTCTAAAGGAGAAGAATTGCGGGACATCAATGTACAGCGTTTTATTATGTGATAATTATTTATTCTCCTTTTTCTTTTTTTAATTGAAAAGAAACTTTACTTCCTGTGAAAATAAATGAGATTTTGGCTACATTGCAACCGGCTCGCAAGGGCTGAATCCCAGATGGTAGCCTCAAATTCAATTTTACAGCTACCGACCTCCTCCATTGTTTTAGGCTAGGATCCATCTGATATCTCGTCCTAGATATAATTTTGAAATTCATAGTCCTTCTATGTTATCCTCCAAGTTGTTCCACATTTCCTTTGAGTTCCCACATTCATAAAATTAGGAAAGCATGCTCACCCTTCTGCTTGAAACCATGAAGCAATCCGTCAGTATTATGAATTGTAGCTGCAGCTGCATTTCTAGGCATGGAGCATTACAAAAAGATGCAGGTGCTCAAAGAATGCTTCCGGGCTTGAGCAGCCAAAAAGCAATCGCCTTATGGAGCAATGCACCCAAATGCAAGGGATATCAGCTCATTCGACAAAAGGAAACCATCAGGATCACTGAGCCTAATGAAAGCTACACCCTTTCCAATCTCATCCCCACCCAACAACAATGAGTTCAAGTCATCCAAACTTCTAGACTTCCAATTCTCATCCATGAAAATCACATACCCATCACCCACATAGGGCTTGTAGAGCTTGCAGAGAGCCGAAACAACCGAATCGCCGAATGCTTCTCTGAAAGACTTGAGATCCAAACCTCTTGCAGTTCTCAAAGACAGCATCACAACATCCATTGCTAAGTCATTGACATCGACCTCATCATCGCCGTAGTATTTGACCATTCCCTTCTCTAGTTTTTCCACATAATCCATATACTCTTTCATCCTTTTGGGTCTCGAAAACCTCAACCCCTTGATATAGCTTGTTGAACCAAGACCAAAACCATAAAATGGCACGGTCTTCCAATAATTAAGGTTGTGCTTGCACATGAACCCATCTTTGCTATAACTGCTAATTTCATAGTGGTTATAACCAGCCCTAGAAAGCATACTTGAAGCCTTTCTATAAAAATCAGCAGATTGTGTATTTGAAGGCAGAGGAAATTCACCGGGTGTGTATCTGCGAAAAGTTTGATGCCAGATTCAGATATATAAACACTCAAAGGGAAGAATAAACCAAAAAGCCGATTCAAATCATGGTTCATGCATGCATTGTTGGACTAACACTGTGTTTGGTTATTGTTGGTAGTGTGGAAATGAGTAGAAATTAATGGAAAGGAAATCAGAAGAAATTAAAGAAATGGAAATGGAAGGAAATATAGCACCCTTTTTTTGTTTGGATCCACGTGATGGACGTGGAAGGAAATGTGTTGTTGATAGATAAAAGTACCGTAAGTTTACTAATTTAATTTTGCCTATGGGGGTTTTTTATAGTTTTGCTCAATTTCTATTCATTTTCATCATTTTTTTACTCCATTTTTTGGAGAGAAACTTTTGAGTTTTAAAAGTGGAAATATTTCCACTGACTTCTCTCAATTTGTACTGTTTGTATGGTCGCCAAATATAGATTAAGTTTCCCTATCACCAAACAAGGAAACCCTGTGTGCGTCCCCCTGATATGCTGCGCTAAATGAAAATCCTTCAATGTGTATCCTATATGATCAGATGAGTCATGTACATAACACAATTTAGGGATAGGAAATCTTTTGACTGTCATTGTTCAATGGAAACTTACAAATTTCCAAACTTTGTGCCTTGTTCCACTTGCAAATCGTATACGGAAATATGCACTGGTCCTGCTTCGACCGTGCACCGCAAACTCTCTTCCCACATCTCACTTGTCTGGTGAGGTAGGGAAGAGATAAGGTCCATGCTCCAATTCACAACCCCACAGGACTTAACAATCTCTACAGCCTCGTAAACTTCCCGAACATCATGTGCCCTTCCACAAGTCCTCAACAACTCCTCTTGAAATGCCTGAACTCCTAGAGAAACTCTGTTCACACCCAACTCGATCAAATCCTTCATCTTCCTAGCATCAAAAGTCCCAGGATCCATCTCCATTGATATCTCAACATCTGAACTCATCCCAAATTTCACTCTTAGAAGCTCCAGGATTGAATTCACAAGCCGTGATGGTACCAGGGAAGGTGTACCGCCTCCAAAAAATACTGTTTCAAGAGGAGGATTGTTGCTGAATTGAGCTTTTGTAGCCTCAATCTCGCGGGATAGCAATTGGATGTAATTGGATATTCGTGGGTCATCATCATCAGTTTGATTTGAGGTACCGAGGGCAACAATAGGGAAGTCACAATAATGGCAGCGTTTTCGGCAAAATGGGAGGTGGATGTAAGCTGATTTAGGAGGGTGTAGGATGGCTTGGAGTAAGGAGGCATTATTGGGCTTGACATTTTGTCGAACACCTGGTGGAGTTTCGGTAAAAGTACATGTTACCGAATGGTATAGCACCCTCTGGATTCTGGGTTTTGTTGGGAATGAAGAGAGGATTGGAGGGAATGTGGACTTGAGCATGTTCGGCAAGAAACTGCTAACGGAAAAGTTTCTTAATTGGTGGTTCCTCGTGCGGCTTAGCTGCCCGTTTCGCCCCTCCTGTCAAGACGGTCCAAGTAGCAGCAAGGTTGATACTCGTTTTAGTTATGTCAATATATGATATTCACTAGAAAAATGACGTGTGGTATTTGTTAATAACTTTATCGGTATCAGAAACTTGCTCTAACTTATATCGTCGATACAGGATCGCTAATTAAAAGTTTAGGAAAATATTCACATTTCAAGAATGATTATATAATTTATTAAAAAATAAATACATAAAACAAGCAAAAGTTTTATCTTTTGATGTTCGACAAATATATTACAGCATTCATTAATATATTTTTGTTGAAGTTTTCTTTTTTCCACCGTATTTCTATTAAAGTTTACTTGGTCAAATTGAAGCAGATTCATTAATATATTCCTATTAATATATTTCCCTCGATGATTGAGGTAGTTGTTTGGATTGCTAACTCGTTTAGTCGATACATGATCCACACATGGTTTGATTTTTCATATATTGATTCTAAAATTATTTGTTTTGAAAGATGAATAATAATTGCATCCACAATAGCGTATAATTAGAGGTGCCAGCCTATTGGGCCTTTGAAGAGGCTATATTGTTTATATCAAAATATTAGGCTAAGTCCAGTAACATTTTAACCTTATACTTTAAACTAATTGTGTATTTAAGTTTAAAGCTTTCAAAAAAACTTTTTTGATTTTATCTAAACTTTATGACAAGGTCACAAAAGTTAGTAAAAGTAATTTGATAAAATTAAATTTTAAAAATAATTTCATAAAACCCTAATTTTAACCTTAAAAATATAATTATTCAATATAATGTAAAATTTATTGGAACTCCTAAATTTGAGCCTAGAAACATAAAGAGGGGCTAGAAATAAATCATTTAACTTGTAAAAGTGAATAATATTAAATAAAATAATATATATAATATACATACATATCTATAATAAACATATTCGTAAATTAATCTAAAAACCTTAAAAATATATAAAATTAGTAACAAAATCGAAAAAATTAAGAAGAAAATATATCCTAAAAATTAGTAATACTAGTAAAACATAATTAAATGAATATGATTACTCATTATAGGTATCAAATATATAGGATATATACACATACATTAACAAAACTATTAAATAATCATATATCATGCACAAATTATCAAAATACTCACCAAATTCATCTAAAATATAAGGAAAAAACCTAGATCTAGCTAAGAAATCATTGAAAATAGCTTGAAAAGCATCAAGCAGTTGATCAAAAGTAAAATTGGCTAGAAATAGACATTTCTTACTTATTGTTTTACTAAAATATTAACCAACTAAAAAGAAAAAAACTTATTTACAGCTTAAGAAAATCTCAATCAACCCTAACAACTATAAATAAGACTCCATGACTCATTTTACATACTTTAGAAACTTAGGGCACTTAGAAAAAAAATTAGAAAAAATTATAGAAAAATAGAAAATAAGGCAAAAAAAAAAAAAAGAGTAGGGACCAACCTAGGATTGTTCTCCACCCAACCATTGAACTAGTGTAGAACCCTACTAGACCTAGACAAAGCACCACCAATCCAGTCCTATGATGAAACCTTCACTAGTTGCCACTTGTTAGAGCTTTGATGAACACAGCTTCCAAAATTTTGCCTTGCTTTTGAACTAAATTTTAAAAATATTAAATTAATTAGGAAAATTTTGAAAAAAATTTATTTCTAAATTATTTTACATATGCTTTTATGTGATAAGTTTAGTTTGATAAAATTTTAAATATTTTATACACTTCCTTATTAAAGTTTACTATTCATTCGAATTTTCGATTTAAAAATAAATGCATTAAATAATGTTGTTTTAGGCTCAAAATTTTTCTATAAGATCCTTATTACATCTAATTTAATGCTATGTAGCTTGATGTTGATTTCATACATGTCTAATATACATTGTATCTCTTACCTTAAAAATTTCTAAATTGAAATTTTTTGAAATAAATTGATTTTTGTGAGAATAATTGATGAAAATGAGATATGATGACTTTTGGACACTTGTAATGATGTTAGGATATTATGGAAAATAGTTTGCATGAAAATTATATTATTTGATTAATTAATGTTAATTTAAGGAAAAAACGTAATTTTACATCATAGGCGATAATCCCGATTGCATGAAACAAATTGCTGGTTGAATTCCATATATTTTTCTGAGTTTAGAAGAATTTTTATAGATTTACTTGAGGATCTTAGCTATTTATTATGAATTTTCCTAATTAAATGACTTAATGTATTAGCTGGGATATATTTTTAGTGAAATTAAGCTAATATATGTTGATTATTTGATAAAATCATGATTTTTCTTACTCTAGTTAGATTTAATTAGAAGTTGTTTTTGTTATGATTTGTAATGTTGTACGGCTTAAGTTAGGATATACACATACTAGGATTAGATGTTTTATTAAGAAATTACGTAAAATACATTTTATTTAGATAATATGCAAATAATGCTATAATACTTGTTATATAGATTTATATGTATAGTAGAATTAAAAATATCATTTAGAAATTATCATTTGAAATAGAACACGTATTACTTATCATCGAGCTTATAGGAACCCAATGATATTGATATTAATAAAAATTTGAATATTTGATAACTTTAGGTAATAAACTAAGTACTTTCTATAATATTACAGAAAATTATCATCCTACGATGGCCTTTCTGTAATTGAAACATAATTTGATGAATAAAATATACGTTTCAATGCAACAGAAACAATAGATTGTAATTGATACTATAGTTATGTATATCTATTAATATTAGCTAATATAACTCATATGATAAAGTCATATTAATTAAGTACATGCATAAATATATCTATATTTCGTCATATATATATATATATATAAGATACTTTAAATATATATGTGTGTCTAAAGTAGATGCAGTAAAATAAAGTGAGAATATCGAGATTAATCTATTAAACAACTATATAAATAATATTTCAACTAAGTTATATAATAATATGAAGAGTTGGATAAAACTTTAACGTTTTCATAAATCTTACAAAAATTAAATCTAAATTTTGATATATATGACTTCTAAGTGAACGGAATGCTGGCATTATAAACTTATTGGAGTGAGCATCAGTACAAATAAGTGAAATTTGTGGAGACTGAAGTATATGCTTACTTGTGGTTATAAGTAATTGTTAATGTGCATTCTATGCCTATGCTTGGTTACTAAAGTACTAATTGGTAGCTCGGTTACATGTTTGTTATGTTGCTTGACCTTGTTTAGTATGTTATAAATTGATCAATCACCCTTAACTAGACTAATTGAAATATGACTTAAGATTATAAAAGGACATACATTACATCCCATTAGGGGACAATTATGTTTTCTCTAACTATATTCCGATGCCTTTGACGAAGTGTAGTGAGCTGGACTTTCCCTACTATTAGTCGAACTAAGTGACAAGAAAGTAGATTATAAGGAGGTTGGGAATGTCGGTTCAAAGATAGTCTCAAGAGGAGCAAAGGTCTCCATTACATAAACTCGAAATTGGTTGTGGGAGGCATCATGGCCTTTATGATTAGCATTGTGGCCATCATATCGCAACTTCTTAACTTGAGTTAGAGCGAGTATAATTTCTTTAACTTCACAACAGATAGGATAATGTCATGTGGATAGTATATTACTTGTTCATGTATTGCACAAAATAATTGTTTGATAACTTGATTGCTTTATTTAGCTTGTATATGCTTTTTGCCTCTTACTCTCTTATTGAGCTGTGATTTGCTCATTGCCTTATAGATTTGCTTGCAAGTTTTGAGTAACCATGCTACAGGATGATCATCACTAGGTGTATAAAAGGATATAATTGAGCTTGATAAGCTACAAAAAGCAGACAAGGGCGACCGTATGAGGTGGGTCTAAGCTCACAGAAAGCTTAAAGTGGAAGGTGAAGAAATGCAACAAAAATTGGATAAAATAAGCAAATCCCATAAATACTTTTCAAGGATATGATGTACCGAGGAAAACTTCGTAGACTCATAAAATTAGCTTTATGTGACGTATGAATAGCTTGGTAAGGTCACTTGCCACTTAGTCTTATTTAAGGGTTAGAATAAGAGTAGAGAAAAAAGTAAGCATGATAGCTCACAAGAAGTAGTATGTGTCTATTATGTGGATTCTAGGTTCTTGTAGCTACATATTATAAGAGTATTTACACCTAAAATGTTAAGGTAATTGATAAACTCTAAATTGGTTATATTTATTTTGTGATTTTTGATGATTATCCTTTGAAATTTGAGTTTATTTTTAGATAATAATATTTAATTGAGTAAAATCTTGTTTTTTAGGTTTTGAAACAATCCACTTGAGAAAACGAGAAGATAGAAATAAGTTTTACTCAATTTGAAGCTAAAACAAGCAAGTTATGAAGGTTTAAAGATCAACACAACCGAATGACAAGACTGTATCATTTGCAAGCAAATTTGGAGAAATTATTAAACATGCATAGCCAGTTACACAGCCTAAAGATATGACCATGTCCTTAGTTATGTCGTTCCTAGCATTGAAAAAAAAAAAGGGAGAAAAGAAGCATTTACAGTGAGTTACATGACCAGGGGAAACGATCTATGTTTTACAGTAGCCTTGTTTTTTCTTAACTCCTATATAAAGCTTCTTTAAGGCTTTTTAGATAGAACTCTTAGACGATCTTTGGAGAGCATTTCAAGAGAAGAAAACTTAAGAGAGAAAAGCTTCAACAAAACTTTAAGATTCAATCTTTAATTCATTTTATGATTTACTCTTCTACTTTTCTTTATTCTTTGATTCAAGATTATTACTTTATGATGTTTAAAGAGTAAATCTTTTGTATCTAGGTCTTGTGGAAGCTAGATATATTTATGTGACATGATTTTTATTATATCTAATTAATTCTTTATACTTTTTTTAATTCAATTATGTGTGCTTCATGATTTAGATCATTATTTCCATAAGTGGTGATCTAAAATTTGATATCTTATAAGAGAATCGAGAGATTTCTTATAAGATAGATCTAAGTATAGTCGATGAAGATTGTTGTAAGATTAGAGATAATTTGCAAGATTTTTTCAAAATTTTGAATTATATCGTAGAGAATTTATTGTGTAATAAAGCGATCTTAGATCACGCTATTGAGAAGGGATTTTAAGATTAAGGTTAATTAGCTTGAAAAAGTGATTAACTTTAATAGATAATTCTCTTAATCAAGAAAGATTAAGGAAGAAATTAGATTATCTTTAGGAAAAATCATATGTTAGATTTGGGGGAAACAAAGATCTAGATACAGTTTGCAAATCTTAAGTTAATCTATAATTTTATAAGCTTTCTTGTTTAAGTACTTGAACTATTCTTAGTTAGTGATAATTTACTATTTGCTGCAATTAATTTACGTTTTTTAAATTCTTGAACGCAAAGTTGCCGATTAGATAATAGAGATCTACTGAGTATTAGTAGTCAAAGTCTCTAAAGGATTGATACTTGGACCTAATTTATTACTACAAATTGATAGTTATGCTTGCCTAACATCAAGTTTTTAACATCGTTGCATAGGACTTGTGATATTAAGAAAGCTAGTGGATTTATTAATCTAACCATTCTTTCCTTTTCTTTTTTGATTTCTTTTCTTTTTCTTAAATTCGTTCATTCTCTTGGTGCAATATTTAACTAAATTTTCTATTTTCTTTAGTGCAGTATATAACAAGAAGCCGTTCTCTAGATTTGATTGAAATTGACCTTAAGATCGAGAGGGTGGTTTTGAGGAATTTACGGCAACTAATAGTTAGGGAAACAGTGGAGGCAATCAATCAAGGGTCTCCTTTGACAATCAAGGACAAGGGTGAATTGAGTAAGCATGAATTAGATCATAAGAGCTTATCCAACGACATTATGGCTAACAACGAGGAACAAAATCAAACTATTTGAAACTACTCCCGACCATCATTGATTGGTACTTAGTTTTGCATTAATTGACTAGCTGTTGCAATCAATAACTTTGAGATCAATCCAAATATTATTCAAATGGTGCTACAATTTATACAATTTGATAGCCTACAAGACAAAGACTCCAACGCACATATTTCTAGCTTCTTAGAAATATGTGATACCTTTAAGATTAATGGGGTAATTAATGATGCCATCTAGTTATGCCTATTTACATTTTCTCTATGCGGCCGAGCTAAGCAGTGGTTAAATTCCTTAACAAGGAATTCATTCACAATATGGAATGAACTGGCAAAAAAATTTTTGGAAAAATATTTTCCACCTACTAAAATTGCAAAGCTTAGAGCCGACATTGCTTCTTTTGCCCAGATTAAGAGTGAGACCCTATACAACACATGCAAGCGCTTTAAGGACTTGCTCAAGCGGTGTTCGCACCACAACTTCCCCCTTTAGACGGAAATGCAAACTTTTTATAATGGTCTCAACCTCTCTACAAGGGAAACGATAGATGTAGTAGTCGAAGGTACACTCAATACCAAGACACTTGAGGAAGTTCAGGTTTTGATAAAAGGAATGACCATAAATAACTACAAGTAAGAAAACCCTAGAGGAAAGCAAAAAGTCATGGGTGTATTTGACCTTAGTGCTATTCAGTCTTTAGCCACTCAAGTGGAAATGTTGAGCAAGAAGATAAAATCACTCTTAGCTGGTTCGCACCAATCGTAGACTAACCCTAACACATTTTGCCAAGATAGGTTTGTAGGTAGTGAACAGACAAAACAAGTTAATTTTCTAAGGAAACCCTCAAGACTCCAATATAACCCCTATAGCAACACCTAGAACTTAAGGTAAAGAAATTACCCTATTCTTTCATGGGGATGTTAGAATCAAGGTTAAGGATATAGATATCCTATTTTTGCTCTCCTTTTATTTTTAAAAATTTTTATGATAGCATAAAAGGTCTTAATTTAAGAAAAAAATAATAAGAAATTTGGAAAAAAAATATAAAAATGAAAAATTTAGGAAAAATTACAAAAAAAAAATGAAAATAGAAAAATAGAAAAAGGTAGAAAATTTATAAGGTTACAAAAAATAAGAAAATTTAGAAAAGTTGAAAAAATAGAAAATTTAAGAAATATAGATAAATAATAATTTTAGATAGTATAATAGAATAAATTTTTTAAAATTTAAATCAAAATTATAAGAAGGGTGTTGGGCTTGGGCTTAGATCCAAATTTAGCCTAGGCTAACCTTGTTTACATGTGCAATCTAATTGTACATATAAACAAAGTACAGGTCAATGCTCTACCGGGTAAACACTTGGATTTGGTATTAGGTTTAACTTAAGGTCTGGGTTTGAAACTCACTAAAGGCATAAAAAATGTCTTTTTTTTTTTTCGCAACATACACACAGCGTACTACTATGTATCAAGCAATCACTAGGCCACATGTCTGGTCATAACACAAGGCACTTTGTGATTAGGCCATGACAACACATCTTTCCATTTCCTTCTCCTTCTCCTCTTTCCTTTTCATTCCCTCCCTTTCTCATGTAAGAACAATAGACCACGCCATGATGCCGTAGCACCTTTACACCCAAACCAAACTTTACTAAGCCCTTTAACTAACCGGAAGTAATCATCCATATAACCCTAATCCCCAATCTTCTCTTGCTCTCGCCGCGTAACTTACTACCCACACACCAAACCACTTATTCTTAGCTCACATGCCAGACCACCCTCTATTGTCTACTTGAACCACTTCAATTACCCTCTCAATTCTCTCTCGCACAACCCCTAACGCATCCAAACAAGCACCAACACCCAGGTGCGCGACCATCACTTACGCCATATGCCCTATCCCCGTACGTACCTCTAAACCAACCACACTAACATAACTCCATCCACAATTCAATCAACCCTCTCACCCAATTGTGTACGGCCACACAAAGCCACTTCAACTTGATTTCAAACTTACCATCTTCTTCACTAGTTGCAACCCGCACACACCCGACTCTCTCCTCCATCACATACTTAAGCGTTCAATCCATACACCACCAAACCCTACGGTAGCACTAATTATATGCCCGATACTTACCTAAATACTCGACTGAAGCCCAATTGCACAATCTACACCAGCAACCAAACCCTAACTAATGGTGGCCTAAACTCTAAACGCTATGCCTTAACCCTTATTGAGCGGATTCACCACCACGAAAGAGGTCACTACACTCTATAACCCCTGACCCAACCATTTTTGGAAACCCAACAAACCCTTAGCCACTGCATCTTACTACTGCTGCCACTACATAATTGTAAACCACCACTAATGGCTAAGTTAGGTTATGGCACTTCTTTTACCCCTCCACCCATTCACCAATACAAAATACATAAAACTACTTTTACCTACTCAAAATTCTCCTTAGAACCGCCACAAATACTCTCTCGTTTGCTACTAAAGGAGGAGTTTTGGGGCCCGATCTAACCCAACCTAAGTTTGACTCACACTTGCTCCATGACCTAACCCATTGATCTAACTCGGATCTTGCACTAACATGCACCTACTTCCATTTCCTTTGGTCCGACCCCTATATTTTATTTTAGGTATTCCTCTTTGTATTTTTTTTTATATTTATTTAATTTATGTAATATGTAAATGTAATTGTGAAAGAAAAAAAGAAAAGAAGAAAAGGAAGAAAAATGAAAAAGAAAGTAAAAGAAAAGAGAAATAGGTAAAAAAAAAAAAAAATAGAGGCTTAGTTTAGTTTAGTTTTATTTATTTTCGACTAATGCATAAATAAAAAAATAGATAAAAAATAAAATAAAATAAAGCAAATAATATAAAATAATAATAACAAAAAAAAATAAAGTGTTTTATAACTTAGAAAACCTACTTTTCAAATAAAAAAAAAAATACCACCCTGTTTTCCAAATTAGGATTACTTTAAAGTTTCTAAGAAATAAAACCCTAATTAGGACTCTTTTAAAAAAATTTTCCTTAAATAAATTGAAATGGGTAAAAATATAAACCTGATTTTTTACAAAAATTAAAATCTACCAACCCGCTAATATTTTCGGAATTAACTACGGAAGTTTGATCTTGAATAGCTGGTTGACTTAAAATATGAGAAATTTTCTTTTTCCATCTTTTGTAAATAGTCAATTTAATTAACTTAGTTGCATGTTATATGATTTATTGTTTAGAAATTGAAATCTAAAAGGGGTATTATTGAAAAATTAAATTAAATTCAGAAAGTTAAAAAGTAGTATCCATTTAGAGTTTAATAGAATAGCTCTTATATCCAAATCTCTAGTTTTAAAACCGTTTTAAAATTTGGTTTTATCGAAAGATTAGTAGCTAAGAGGGGTATTATTGAAAAATGAAATTAAATTCCGAAAGTTAAAAAGTACTACCCATTTAGAGTTTAATAAGATAACTCTTAAATCCAAATCTTTAGTTTTAAAACCGTTTTAAAATTTGGTTTTATCGAAAGATTGGTAGCTAAGTTATAACCAATCCACCCAATTGGTTATAACTTAACTCTTTTTCCTGACTTTAATCAGGTGGCAACTCTAAACAATTTAAAAAAAAAAAAAACCAGTTTTCTTTAACTCTTAGTTGAGGACCAATATTAAATGGGTTAGGGTTTAATATTGGCTGGGTTAACAAAATATTAAAAATTGAGAGAAAAACCAAGCTCGATAGCTTAGCAACTTTACTAAGGACCCTCAAGAAGGTTAGCCATCCAACTTACCAAATTTAGAATTAATTCTTTAAAATCACCTTATTGAGTTAATTTATTTATTTATTTGTTTACTCGTTATTATTTACCACATTTGTATATGGTTATACTAATTTTTTTTTTTTGTATCATATTTGTATGGTAGAAACAATCAAACTTGAACTATATTAAGATCTTAGGGTAGGGAGCCATTATATAGGCTTTGGGTGCTGTGGTATAACCGCTTAAGATTGATTAGGTCACCCCTACTTAAGCTTGATGTGACCAATGAGAGTATTTTGTAAAAACAAGCGAGGTCACAAAGTTTAAGAGCTATTTAGAACCTACCCTAATTATATATGCTCCCTTTTAAGCTTGAGTTAATACACTATTTTTAAGAATTGCAACCCTAATAATTTTTCAAGAGTTTTAATGCAATTGGCTTTTGAAAATAACAGTAGGGTTGCAACTTAAGGAGTAATGTATTAACCTAAACGATCCTAAAATCTGCTTTATTTCCACGTACTTTCTTTTTTTTTGCATTGATAACTAATTCTTATCCATAAAATATGTAAACCTACAATGGTAGACAATCAAGCAAACAATTAGGTGAATGATAGACTACAAGACATCCTTAGAATTCGTGAGCAACTACTAAAAGATGAGATTGCCTACCTGAAGGGAAAACTCAAGTATTCTGAAGCTCACAACCGAGCCTTAAGGGCCATTCTAGGACAGGTCATTGGGGAAACCTATAAGGTGTTAAAAGACCTTAAGGCTTGTTTGCAAGACTTAGTTTAGGGTTTTTCTTGTTTATGTCTAGAGAGCTTAGAATAAATGTCAAGTTTTGAGAATAAGTGTTAGGCCTTCTTCCTTTGTTTACTATACCCCGATTCTTCAAAATAATAAAAGGTTCTCTTTTAGTTTAACGTTCTTCATTCTCCTTCTTTGTAAATAAATGCTTTGATAAGATTCATCTAACCATTTTTTATCTCTCCTTTAGGGAAATGTAAATAATTGACTCATTTGATTTTTGGATTTCTATAAAATAAAACTTTATCTTTCTCTCTCTAAAAAAATAATAAACAAAAAAGAAACAAAAAAAAAATGAAAATGAAAAGAAAAGTAGCTGACGGTTATAAATCCTTATAAGCTCAACTCAAATACGAAAGAGCTAACCTAAGCCTAAGCCTTTAGCCCACTCAAGTAGCTAGCCCAAACACTTAGCTCATTAAGGAATCTAACGAACACAAACCTCGACCCATCAAGGTAATCGACCCAAACACACTGATGCATCTTCGGGGTCAAATATACGGAGAAAGCACCACAATGAGGCGAACCAAAAAGAACAAAGAAAAAGCTAGCAAAGTCTAGGTAGCTACTAAATGGATATGATACACCACTTGATCTTACTTGGCCTACAATCTACCAGATATGACAAATCGATCCGAATTGAAGGGTTACTTGCCATTACTCCTTGATAAGGGAATAGATAAGAGTTAATAGTTAACGAGAACACTAAGGTTGCTTAAAAAGAATAATTTTGTATTGAAAGTTGGATGATTTTGCACATAAGGAAAGTAGGGGTTTATATACTTACCTACTAGGGTTATTTTATACGTATAAAAAGACAAAAGGGTATTTTAAAATTACGTTACATTAATCATACTAAAAATGGGTAAAAGGGATAAAGAATATTCAATACAAAAATGAAGGAATTATTCCGGAACTTTATGTTAGAAGGTACGTGTCACTTAATAGCTATACACAGGCAAAAGCAAGAAGTACTGGGAGTCAAGGGCCAACATGATCTAGATTAGGTTTGGAATCAATCAGCCTAGTGATACGAGGCAAGCGCACCTATCAATTTTAATATAGTCGGATATGAGTCCGAGTCGATCCCTCAGAGATTTTGAGTACTAATATTAACTTTAGCTTTATTATCTAACCGAAAAATTATGTCGAGTTGAATGAATTAAAAATACTGAAATTAACCAACTAAACTAATTATCAGACTTAACTAAGCAATTTAGAAAGCAATAAACTACGAACGACTTCAAATATGCAATAATGTATTTAGGAATTATTTCCCCTAGTGTTTAACATGTAACCTTTTTAAAATATATTCAATTCAGTTTCTATAATTCTTGACCGGAGGGATTCACAATTAAAGCTAATATCTTTCTCAAGCATATTAATCCTAATTCTAAATTATTTACCGGAATCTCTTCACTTAGTAATATAACTTAGAATTGCATTAATGTTTAATGAATTCCCATGCAAACAATCAACTTTCCGGAAAAATCATGTATCTTATCTCTAAGTATACATGTAATTCTCTTCAATTATGTTAAGATCTAATTACACATGCAATTTCTCAATCAACGTGCATAATATCATATATTGATATTCTAGAATTATCAATCCATAACTAAACGACATAATTGAATCAAGAAAAGATAGAAACTTTCTTGAAATTATAATTCAATCCAAGAATCACATGAAACCCTAGGTTCCATAATCCTAAATACTGGAATTCTAAGCTATCATAACGAATCTAAAAACGAGATTCATAAAAAACATGAAATAAAGCATGAAAACCCCTCTTGATTTGATGAACAATCCTTAATCTTGAAATCGATGTCGTTCTTGCTTCTTGATGTTGTTTCTCCTTAAGTCTCTTCTTGTCTCTTGTGTCTTTCCGTTTCTGTAATGTCTCTCTTCCTTTTGAACCTTAAGATCCCCATTTATATGTGTATTTCACGGATTTTATTTTCGTCACCAGACACGGCTTGGGACATGGCCGTGTCCCCAGGTCGTGTAACTTTCTGCACAAAGGTAAAATTTCTGCACAACTTCAAAACTTCAAAACTTCATAACTTCTTCGTTTGAACTCGGAATTGAGTGAAACTTGATTCCTTTTCTTCGTTTTCGAGCCTAGAATGTGTTTAAACCCTGAAATCAACATTTTACTCAATTAAGTATCATTTTCTTTAAAGAAAACCAAAAATGTACGGGAAATGCTATAAAATCACCATATGAAATATGTTTAAAATCAGAGTTATCACCTAGCAAAAAGGTTAGTTGTTTTGAAGTCAGACACTAATGGGTTAGGTCGGTAGCTCGACTTGGTTAGTTTAAGGCTATCTTTTAGATTAGGACTTCGCTGTTGGGTGGGAACATGTTGGATACACGTAAGGATTTGAGAGATGGGTTAGTAGGAGGTCAGATCGGGATGGGAGTCCCCGTTTCGGCTATGGCTTAGAGCTAATATTTTCTATGTGAACCCTTGAAGTCTTCTAGCTTGGCTTCTTGTGATCAGTCCAAGAGGTTGATTCTTATCATACAATCCTTAGCCCATTAAGGAAGCCAAACCAAACATCAACCCTTTGGCCCATTCAATCTAAACATTAACCCTTGGCCCATTCAGGTAGCCAACCTAAACACATCCAATTCAAACAAAGCCATTTAGCTCGTTAAGTAAGCTTAGCCCCTTAGCCCATTCAATCTAAACACTAACCTTAAGCCCATTTAGATAGCTAGTTTAAACATAAACCCTTAGCCATTAGACCATTCAGGTAACCTACCTAAACACAAGTCACTTGGCCCATTAAGGTAGTTAACCTAAAAACAATCCTCGGTCCATCGAGGTAACCAAGCTAATTTGAAATCCCTAGTCCAAGCCTAATCATAAACAAAGTCAAAGTACAACCAGAGTCTCGAACTCAGACTAAGTGAAAAGTATCAAAACTGGGGCATGTTTTGAGAAATTAGGGCATATGGTAAAGTCAATCTCGACCTTGGGGCAGATAAATAATGAACTCCTCTTTAAGGAATTAGTAACTCACCTTTTAAAAAGTTTAGGATGAAAAGAGGCAAACTATATCCTATACAATAACCCTTAATATACTTTGAGAGTTGAGTGACATAAGGACTTATTCCTTAAAGGAGTTTCACTTTAAATGTGATACATAGATTAAAATGAAGTTAGGCATTCATTTTCAAATCCCAGACAAGATTATCTCTTATCAACCTTGTTGGACCTATTTGGAAAATTTTCAAATTTAAACCCTGTTAAGAACTACTCTACAATGGAACAATTTGGGGGTTAGGGTCATTGATGAGGAGAGAAAGATAAAATTAGTTTGTGCTTGCTTCAATAACATTAAATTCAAAGAAAACTTTTATTTTTGATAAGCTATTTTTCTTTGAAATGAAGAAAAGTTGACACCCTTCAAACACCTCAAGCTTATACCTACCTCACCCGAGCTTATATACTCAGAATTTGTGGATTTAAGGCCTTCATTCTCTTAAAGTCAAAGACTTGACAATAAAGGCCTAAAGAAAAGGGGTAAAGTAAAAAAAAAAGAAGGGAGAAAGAATGGGGTAACAAAAATAAAAAAAAAAAAGAGAAGAAAAGAGGCAAAAAAATTAGGTTTAAGTGTAAGACGAAAGCTTGAAAAAGATATATCACATTCTAGTAGGGGTAACAAAGTTGAATCAAGAGGTCGGGAATTAAAGCCTAAGTAACCCTAACCAAAAAAGGCTCAAAAGGTACAAAGCCTTGAATCTTACACCTAGCCAAAAAGCATAAACCCTACACATCCATCTTAAATCATGAAACATAAATCCACTTTATACATCTGAATCCACAAACAAAAAAGACTTTCTTGCCCATATTGAATCACGCAAGGCATCCTACCCATAATACTACCCTTAAGTAATAAAAGCTCTTCTAATCTTAAAAGATAGTCTATCTTTAATAAAAATTATTTTTGAAACTGGGGCAAACAAACTCCTAATTTTTCCTAAAGATTCTTGACTTGTATACTTGGGTTAAATAAAAGAATTTGTTTCTAAAGCCTTCCCATTACTCTTTTTTGAAACTCTTTGATCAAAAGCCTAAATTCATAGTGATGACCTAAAAAAGACCTAATAAATTAATCAAGGTGTATCACTTACAATATGGGCTGTAATTTTTGGAATTGTAGCTAAGAGCAAAATCTAGACCACGAGTAGCTAGGAAGTCTTCTTTGACTAGACTAATCATGAGTTACCTTTTTTTTATAAAAGGAATGTTTAAAATCATAAGGCCCCATGACAAAAGCCCTAAGGTCAAGGGTATTGAGAAGCCCTACATGATTACCAAGGAAATGGGTGGTTATACCACTCGTTCCTTAAATAAGAATTTATATCCATTGGCAAACTTTCAAAAAACAAAAAAAAGGAGAGAGAAAGTAAAGGCTTGTCATAAGTTTTTTGGTCCATTTTCAAATCTGTATCAGCTTGATTTGCCAAACTTTTAGTGCAAGTCATTTGTTTCCTTTTCAATATGGTCATACATTTTAAGTTGATTACATTAATCTAAGTCATTAGGTTAAGGGACTTAATCCCTTATGCTTATTTTTTACATCAAATAATTTCCACCAAATTCTTTGTCTGTAAATATTTTCTAAGTCAAGAAGTTTTTTAAACTAATTATTTTCCTTACTTTACTTTTTCAATCCTTCATAAACTTTCCTTACGGTTCAAGCTAGCTTTTAGAGTGCTATCCTATCCTCAATTCGTTTTTAAGGGTTCCAGCAAGCTCTTAGAGAGCTATCCCCTCTTTTTTTTTCAATTTTTAGTTTTAGCCAACTCTTAGAGCATTGTCCCATCTTTCTTTTTAGGGTTCCAACCAACTCTTAGAGCATTGTCCCATCTTTCATCATATTTTAGGGGACCAGTCAGCTCTTAGAGTGTAGTCCCATCTTTCTTTTTAGGTATTTAGTTAGCTCATAGAGTGTTATCCTGTCTTTAATTCATTCCTTTTAGAATTCTAGCCAGCTCTTAGAGTACTATCTTATCTTTCTTTTTAGGGTTCTAGCCAGCTCATATAGTGTTATCCCATCTTTAATCCATATTTTTTAGGGTTCTAGCTAGCTCATAAAGCTTTATCCTATCTTTAATCCATTCCTTTTAGGGTTTTAGCTAACTCTTCTATCTCATCTTTAATTCTATTCTATTTAAGGTTATAACAAGCTCTTAAAGTGCTGTGCTGTCTTCCTTTTTAGGGTTCTAGCTAACTTTTAAAGTGCTACCTCTCTTTTGTCAATTCTCTTTAGGGTTGTTAACCAGCCCTTAGGGTGCTTCTCTTCATCGATTTCTTTTAGCGAGCCTATAGGGCCCTTTTCTTTATCAATTTTTTTATAGCAATCTCGTAGGGCGCTTCTCTTCACCAATCTTTTTAGCAAACCTAATTTCTATTAGGATCTTAGTAAACCTGTAGGGCGCTTCTGTTTCTAACTCTTTTTTTAGGGTTTTTAGTCAGCTCATAGGATACTATCTTGACTTAATCTTTCTAGCAAGCCTATAAGGTGGTTCTTGTTTCCAAACTTTCTTTTAAGGTCTTAGCAATCCTATAGGGTGCTTCCTTTCATGATTTTCTTTTAAGGTCTCAGCAATCTCATAGGGTACTTCCCTTCGTGATTTTCTTTTAAGGTCTCAGCAAGTCTATAGGGCGCTTCTCTTCGTGATTTTCTCTTAAGGTCTTAGCAAGCCTATAGGGCGCTTTTCTTGATTAATTTCTTTCAACAAGCCCATAGAGCACTTTCCTTTACCAATTTCTCTCAAGCAATCCCATAGGGTGCTTCCTTTCATAATTAATTCCTTGTAGAGAGCCCATAGGGCACTTTTCTTCACCAACTTCCTTTTAGCAAGCCCATTGGGTGCTTTTTCTTCACCGTGCTCCTCTTCACCAATTTGCTGTAGTAAGCCCATAGGGTGCTCCTCTTCACCAATTTATCTTAGCAAGCCCATAGGGCGCTTCCTTTTACGAATTTCCCTTAGGTACCTTAGTAAGACTATAGTGTACTTCCCATCATCAACCTCACTTTAGCAAGCTTATAAGGCGTTTCCCTCAATTGATTCTAATTTAAGGGCTGCTAGTCCCTAAGAGATGTTTCCTCTTAGGTTAGTTAGCTTAGTGAGGCGCTATCAGGTTTCAATTTAGGGTCTTAGCTAGCTTAAGAATCGCTTTCCCTATTCCCTAGGTTAGTGAGCTTAAAAGAGCATAATCGAGTTTTTTCCAAATCAATTCCAACTTAGGATTGCTAATTCCCTAGAGATGTTTCTGCTTAGGTTAGTGAGATTAAAAGAGCATATCCAAGTTTTTCCAAATCGATTCTAACTTAGGGTTACTAGTCCCTTAGAGATGCTCCCACCTAAGTTAGTGAGCTTAGAAAAGTACAACTAGGTTTTTTCCAAATTGATTTTAACTTGGGGTTGCTAGTCCCCTAAAGAAGCTCCTACCTAGGTTAGTGAGCTTAAAAGAGCACGACTAAATTTTTCCAAATTAATTCTAACTTAGGGTCGCTATTCTCCTAAAGACGCTCCTACCTAGGTTAGTGAGCTTAGAAGAGTATAATCAAGTTTTTCAAAATCAATTCTAACTTAGAGTTGCTAGTCGCTTAAAGACGCTTCTGCCTAGGTTAGTTAGCTCAGTAGGGTACTATCGGGTTTTAATTTAGGGTTTTAGCCAACTCAAGGAGCACTTTGCCTATTCGCCTAGGTTAATGAGCTTAGAAGAGCATGACTAGGTTTTTTCTAAATTGATTCTAGCTTAGGATTGCTAATCCCCTAAAGACGCTCCTACCTAGGTTAGTGAGCTTGGAAGAGCATGATTAGGTTTTTCCAAATCGATTCTAACTTAGGGTTACTAGTCCCCTATAGATGCTCCCGCCTAGGTTAATGAGCTTAAAAGAGCACGGCTAGGTTTTTCCAAATCGATTCCAATTTAAGGTTGCTAGTCTGCTAAAGACGCTCCCACCTAAGTTAGTGAGCTTAGAAGAGTACAACCAGGTTTTCAAAATCAATTCCAATTTAGGATTGTCAATCCCCTAGAGATGCTTCACCTAGGTTAGTGAGCTTAGAAGAGCACAACCAGGTTTTTCTAAATTAATTTCAACTTAGGGTTGCCAGTCCCCTAGAGATACTCTCACTTAAGTTAGTTAGCTCAGTTGGGCATTAAAAGGTTTTAATTTAAGGTCTTAGCCATCTCAAGAAGCACTTCGCCCATTCGCCTAGGTTAGTAAGCTTAGAAGAGCACGACGGAGTTTTTTCTAAATCAACTCCAACTTTAGGTTGCTTGTCCCCTAGAGACGCTCTTGCCTAAGTTAGCGAGCTCAAAATAACATGACTAAGTTTTTCCAAATTGATTCCAATTTAGAGTTGCTAGTCCCTTAGAGATGTTCCCGCCTAAGAGGGCATAACCAAGTTTTAAACTGATCTTTTTAGCCAACCCCTAGGGCACTAGACCTTCTTAAACTCATTCGACCAACTCTTAGAGCACCTCCTCTTTCTTTTCACTATCTAACAAATCCCTAGTGGATCGAACCTATGATAGATAGCTAAGGTGCTCTTTAGGACAAATTCCAACCTTAGGGTAAAAATAATGTATTATTTGTTTTTATGAGGGACAGTTATAGATATCCCGTTTTTGCTCTTCTTTTTATTTTTTTCAAAATTTTTAGGATAGGGTAAGAGTTTCTAATTTAGAAAAAGCTCAAAAATTTTAAAATTGGAAAGTTAAAAAAAAAATAGAAAAACACAAAAGATAGAAAAATTGAAAAAAAAAAAGCCAAAAAAAAGAGGAAAAAAAGCAAAAATTGAAAAAAAAAAATAGAGGATTCATGAAATTTAAATAAACAAGAATTTTAGATAAAATAGATTTTTTTAATTTATATCAAAATTTAGGGAAGGCCATTGGGTTTGGGCATAAATTTGAATCTAGTCCAAGCTAATCTAATCCATATGTATAATTTAATTGTATATATGAATAGGGTATAGACTAATGGCTTAACGGTAATACACTTGAGCATGGTATTAGATTTAGCTTGAGGTCATGTGTTTGAATCTTACCAAAAGCATAAATGCCTTTTTGTTTCTTTTCTCCTTTACATTACACGAACACGTTAACTCCATATCATCGACCACGTATCACATCAAGATACATGGCATGATGACATTCGCCCCTACTGTTGACATGATGCCATGTGGACACCATGTCAACATATCCGCTACGTGTTGTGCTATACGTCTGATACGTGGCACAACATGATTTGGCCTTATGGCTAACGTGGCACTACATTAGCATTATGTTAGCACTTTCCCTTCTGTTTCCTCCTCTAGCCCATGATTTCCTCCCCTTTACCACACTTTCCTTCTCGAACAACTTAGTTCAAGAGCATTTTTAATCCGTTTTCAATGGTGAAATCGCGAAGCATACATAGGATATTACGAATTGAGACAAGAAAGTTGGTTTGATTCATTCATTTACTCATTCAAATAAGGATTTGAAAAATGGAAAAAAGAGGGAATCTAGATTAGTCATTAATTTCATTTTTCAATTCCCATTTTACAGCCCCAACCACACACAAATTCAAGATGATCTCTCTCTCTGAAGGGATCACCTTCGAGTATAGCACCCATACACATGAGCTCTCTCTCTTTCTCTCACAATCGATAGCCACCCTCTCTTTTGATTAGACAACACGATTCACAATACCCATGCCGTCACCACAACCCTCTCTTGTACATCCCAGTACCACCTAATCATAACCCAGATCCACGATACCCACGTTGTCAACCTCTTTCACCACGACCTTCTCTCGCCCATAACCATTATGCAACAACACCGACACCACTTCAAAACCAACCATCATTGCCATATGCATCCCCTTCATGTACGAACCAACCATAAAAAGTACCCAATCCACTCTAATTCATCCAAGCACTACTAGTACGACCACCATTCCTACGCTACATACCTAGTAGTGCACCCTCTCTTGACACCCCCATTGTCGAATGCCACAACCATTACATCCGATAGCAACAGACTCGACACCATCGACCACTCTTTCTTTCTCAACCCTAATAACCACAACCCAAATGGAAAACATGACTGAGCTCATCGTGACTTGAAACCTAAGTCCATAATCCCTTTCGTGCCAAAATTACTACCTTACACATCAGCCACCATCACCCAAGTGTTGACCACCATCGAACTACTACCTTAGGCCGTGGCGCTTAGGAAAACCCACATTGTCCCATAAAATCGACCTTACCCTCTTGAAATAAGTTAGAAAAACCCCCCACAAATCACCTTTCCCTTGTTTTTCTTCATCTTTCGAGCTCTTCACATGCAATATAAGTGTTCAGGTTGGATTCATTCAGTCCATTTGCATTAAAAGACTACCTGACTCTTGTGCCTAAGCTCTATTGTCGGTCTAACCCTTTACTGTTGTTTTGTTTCTTTCCTTTTGTTTTATTTAGGTTTTTTTTTTTTTGTTTTCTCCTTTTCTTTTTCTTTTTTTTTTTGTAAATTTATTTATATAATTGTAGTTTAAAAAAAAAGAGTGAAAAAGAGAGAGAGAGAGAGAGAGGAAAGAAGCTTTAGTAGTTTATTTTTGGTCAAAATAGAAAGAAAAAAAATGAAAATAAAATATATATAATTAAATAAAAATAATAATAAAATAAAATGTTTTATTGTTTAGAGAAATCCAGTTTTCAAAATAGAAACAAAATAAAATGGGCTCTTTCAAAATTAAGACCTTTCATAAAATTTTCAAAATAACAAATCAAGTTTAGGTCCATTTTAGAAAATTTTCCTTAGATAAACCCGAACTGAATTAAAATGTAAACTTGACTCTTTTTCAAAATTAAAAATCACTAATCCACTAATGTTTTCAAAAAGAACTACATACGTTTGCTTACGAATAGCTAGTATATAGTCACTCATATGCAAATATGGGGTGATGTAAGAAATGAAAAAAAAAATTAGTTTTTCACTATTAGTTACTTAATTTAGTAAAAAAAAGGAAAAAAGGTTTAGATTTCTTCCAATTTAGTTTAAGTTTATCAAGATAGGATTCGATTCGTTAATTAATGATTGAGTCTCATTTTTTTAAAAGGTGATTTTAGAAATTAAAATCTAAATTTGGAAAGTGGATGGTACTTGTAATGGTTTAAACAATTTAATCCTTGAACTCATTTCTCTAGTTTTCAAAAACCTTTTCTTAAAATTGGTTTTTCATTTACATGGATTAGTGTCTAAATGACTTAAAACATTTCGTGATCTTCATTAGGTAGTGACTCTAAAATGTTTTCAAAGATAAAAATAAAAAACTAGTTTTCTTTAAACTTTAGTTGAGGTTTGGTATTAAATAGGTTTAATATTGATTAGTTTAAAAAATACTAATTTATAAAAACCGGGAGAAAAAGTTGACGAGCTTGGTTTTTCTCCCGATTTTTAATATGTTTCTTATCCCGGGCAATATTAAACCTTAACCCATTTAATATTGGTCCTTTGCTAAGAGTTAAAGAAAACTGGTTTTTCTTAAAAAATTGTTCAAAGTCACCATTCGATCGGAGTCAGGAAAAAGAGTTAAATTATAACCAATTTAGCTACCGGTCTTTTGATGAAACCAAATTTTAAAATGGTTTTAAACTACAGATCTAGATCTGGGGATCATCCTATTAAACCTTAAATGGGTACCACTTTTTAACTTTCTAAATTTAACTTTACTTTTTAATAATACTCCTTTTAGATTTCAATTTCTAAACAACAAATCAAATCACACGCAACTAAGTTAATTAAATTGATTATTTACAAAAGATGGAAAAAGAAAATTTCCCATATTTTAAGTTGTCCCATAATTGCTACAAGTGCCTACATATCCACTATTTGAGATCAGACTTCCGTAGTTCATTCCGAAAATATTAGCGGGTTGGTTGATTTTAATTTTTGAAGAAAATTAGGTTTATGTTTTTACTTGTTTCAATTTATTTAGGGAAATTTTTTTTCTAAAGAGTCTTAATTGGAGTTTTATTTCTTAGAAACTATAAAGTAGTCCTAATTTTGAAAATGGGTTGGTATATTTTTTTTATTTGAAAAGTAGGTTTTCTGAATTATAAAACACTTTCCTTTTTTGTTATTATTAATATTTTTATATTATTTGCCTTATTTTATTTTATTTATTTATTTATTTTTTATTTATGGATTAGTTGAAAATAAATTTAAAAAAAAACTAGACTAAGCCTCTATTTTTTTTTTTGGCTTTTTCTCTTTTTTTTTTCCTTTCTTTTTCATTTTTCTTCCTTTTCTTTTTTTTTTCTTTCACAATTACATTTACATATTACATAAATTAAATAAATAATAAAAATAATATGAAGCGAAAAACCTAAAACAAAATATAGGGGCTAGACTAAAGCTAGAAGTGGGCGCGGGTTGGTGTAGGATCCAAGTTAGATCAACGGGTTAGGTCGTGAAGCAGGTGCAAGTTGAACTTAAGTCTGGTTGGATCGAGTCCCAAAACTCCTCCTTTAACAGCGGACAAAAGGGTGTTTGTGGTGGTTCTAAGGATAATTTTGAGTAGGTAAAAATGGTTTTATGTATTTCGTATCGATGAATGGGGGGTGGTAGAAGAAGTACTAAGGCCTAACTTGGCCATTGGTGGTAGTTTACGATTACATGGTAGCAATGGTTTGGGTTTCAAAAAATGGTTAGATTAGGGGTTTTGGAGCATTGTGAGCTCTTTTATGGTGGTGAATTCGCTTAACAAAAGGTTAAGGCACAACATTTGGAGTTTGGGCTACCGCTAGTTAGGGTTTGGTTAGTGGTGTGGACTGTATAATTGGGCTTTAATAAGGTATTTGGGTAAGTGTGGGGGAGGTAATTGGTGCTACTGTAGGGTTTGGTGGTGTGTGGATTGAATGCTTAAGCACGTGATGGAGGAGAGAGTTAGGTATGTGGGGGTTTGCAACTAACGAAGAGGATGGTGGGTTCAAAATTAGGTTGGAGTGGCTTTGTGTGGTCATGCGCGATTAGGTGAAAGGGTTGGTTGAATTGTGGATGGAGCTATGTTGGTGTGGTTGGTTTGGAGCATATATGGGGATGGGCTATATGGCGTAGGTGATGGTCGTGCACTCAGGTGTTGGTGTGTGTTTAGATGTGTTTGGGGTTGTGCAAGGGAGAATCAAGAGGGTAGTTAGACTAGTTCGAGTAGATAATAGAAGGCAGTTTAGTGTGTGAGTTGAGTATGAGTGGTTTGGCGTGTGGGTCGTAAGTGTCGTGATGAGTAAGAGAAGATCGGGGATTAGGGTTGTATGGATAACTACCGTTGGTTAGTTGAAGGGCTT
The DNA here is from genome assembly GCA_024138015.1 of Lumnitzera littorea. Taxonomy (NCBI): domain Eukaryota; kingdom Viridiplantae; phylum Streptophyta; class Magnoliopsida; order Myrtales; family Combretaceae; genus Lumnitzera; species Lumnitzera littorea. The sequence continues at coordinate 90,181,322 of JAMXBB010000002.1, read as the reverse complement.
AATGGAGTTTGGTTTGAGTGTGAAGGCACTACGGTATCATGACGTTATCTGGTTGTATGTAGATAATGGACAGTAGCTGTATATGCAACGTTGATAGGAGGCTGCTGTTTTTTTGTGAGAAACAGAGGGAAAGAAAAGGAAAGAGGAGAAGGAAAAGGAAAGATGTGTTGTTATGGCCCAATCATAAAGTGCTACGTGTCATGACCAGATACATAGATTAGTGATTTCTTAACATGTGGCAATGTGTTGTGTTTGTGTTCCGACAAAAGACAAAAGGCATTTTTTATGCCTTTAGCGAGGTTTGAACCCGGGACCTCAAGTTAAACCTAATACGAAATCTGAGTGCTTATCCATTAGGCTGCTGGGTTGTACCTTGTTCATATGTGTAATTAAATTAAACATATGGATAAGGTTAGCTTAGGCTAGATTTGGATTTAAGCTTAGACCTAACGCCCTTTTTTTCTAATTTTGATCTAAATTAAAAAAAAAATCTATTCTATTATACTATTTAAACTTATTATTTATCTATATTTCTTAAGTTCTCTATTTTTTTCAAATTTTCAAATTTTTGGTGACTTTTTCAAATTTTCAAATTTTTTTTCTAACTTATTTTTTGTAATTTTTCCTAAATTTTCCATTTTTTGCATTTTTTCCAAATTTCTTCTTTTTGCCCCCTAAATTAGGGCCTTTTATTATATCCTAAAAATTTTTAAAAATAAAAGAGAGAGCAAAAATGAGGTATCTACAGCTTCTCCTTTTTGTGGTAAAGTTTGAGTAAAACTTTACCACAAAAACAAATGAGACATTATTTTTGCCCCAATGGTGGAATTTTGTCCTAAGAAGTGCCTTAGCTAGCTATCTTAGAATTGGCCCACTAAGAATTTGGTGAATGGTGAAAGGTGAAGGGGAGAGGAGGTGCTTTAAGAGTTGGCCGAGACACAATAGAAACTAAAAGAGGGTAGCACCTCTATAGGCTGGCAAGAACCCTAAAGAGATGTTAAGAACTTAGTTATGCTCCTATGAGTTGACTAACCAAAATAAAACAGGCAAAGCGCTCTTTGAGATCGTTAAGACTCTAAAGAGATGTTGAGGACTTGGTTATGTCCCTATGAGTTGACTAACCAAGATGAAATGAGAGAAGCGCTCCTTGAGCTAGTTAAAACCCTAAAGAGATGAATTGAAAACTTAGTTGTACCTCTATGAGTTGACTAACTAAGATGAAATAGGTGAAGTGCTCCTTGAGTTAGCTAAGACCCCAAAGAGACATTGAAGACTTAGTTGTGCCCTTATGAGCTAACTGACTAAGGTGAAACAAGTGAAGTATTCCTTAAGCTAGCTAAGACCCTAAAGAGATATTTAAAACTTAGTCGTACCCCTATGAGCTGATTAACCAAGGTAGGAGCGTCACTTAAGGGATTGATTACCTTGATTTGGAATCAACTTGAGAACCTGGTTATGCTCTTTTAAGCTCACAAACCTAAGTGGGAGCATCTTTAGGAGACTAACAACCCTACATTGGAATTGATTTGAGAAAACCTACTTGTGCTTTTCTGAATTCACTAGCCTAAGCAGGAGCATTTTTAGGGGTTTAGCAACCCTAAACTGAAATCGATTTGGAAAACCTAGTCATGCTATTCTAAGCTCATTAACTTGGGCAGAAGCATCTATAGGGGGCTAGTAACCCTAAATTGGAATCGATTGAGAAAACATGGTCGTGCTCTTCTAAGCTCACTAACCTAGGCGAGAGTGTCTCTAGCAACTTTAAACTAGAATTGATTTAGAAAACTTGTTCGTGCTCTTTTAAGCTCCCTAACCTAAATGGGAGCATCTTTAGAGGACTAGTAACCCCAAACTAGACTTAGAAGAAGTGCCCTATAGGCTTGCTAAAAGGAAGCGGGCTTGCTCGAGAGAAATTAGTGAAGAGAAGTGCCCTTATGGGCTCGCTAAAAGAAATCAATAAGGGAAGCACTCTATGGGCTCGCTAAAAGAATATTAGTAAGGGAAGCGCCCTATTGGCTTGCTACAACAAATTGGTGAAGAGAAGCGCCTAGTGGGCTTGCTAAAAGAAATTGAAAAAGAGAAGTGCCCTATGGCCTCACTATAGCAAATTGGTGAAGAAAAGCGCTCAATGGGCTCACTAAAAGAAATCTGCGAAGAGAAGTACCCCATGGGCTTGCTAAGAACTTAGTGAAGAGAAACGCCCTAAAGGTTGGTTAGAACCCTAAAAAGAATAGAAGAGGGGACATCGCTCTAAAAGCTAGCTTGAACCCTAAAAATGAAAGACGGGACAATACCCTAAAGGTTAGCTAAAACCCTAAAAAAAATAGGAGAGGGGACAACGCTCTAAGAGCTTGCTAAAACCCTAAAAATGAAAGATGGGACAACACCCTAAAGACTGGCTAGATCCCTAAAAATAAAAGATGGGATAATGCCTTAAGAGTTAGCTCAAACCCTAAAAAAGAAAGATGGGACAATACCTAAGGCTAGCTAGAACCCTAAAAGGAATGGGAGAGCAAATAGTGCTTTAAGAGCTAGCTAGAATCGTAAAAATGAAAGACAGGATGGTACCCTAAAGACTGGCAAAAACTTTAAAAGCGAATTTAAAGAGGGGTTAGCGCTTTAAGAGATGGCTAGATCTCAAAAAATAAAAGATGAGACAGTACCCTAAAGGCTAGCTAGAACCCTAAAAAGAATAAAAGAAGGGTTAGTACTCTAAGAGCTAGCTAGAACCTTAAAAAGAAAGACGAGATGGCACCTTAAAGACTAGCTAGATCCTTAAAATGAATGAAAGAGGGGTCAACACTTTAAGAGCTAGCTAGAACCTTAAAAAATAAAAGACGCGATAACGCCCTAAAGGTTTACTAGAACCAAAAAAATGATAAAAGAGGGATCAATGCTTTAAGAGCTCAATAGAATCTTAAAAAGAAAGACGGGAGGGTGCCCTAAAGGTTAGCTAGATCCCTAAAAAGAATAAAGGAGGGATCAGCGCTCTAAGAGTTGGCTACAACCTTAAAAAGAAAGATAGGACAGTACCCTAAAGGCTAGCTAGATCCCTAAAAAGAATAAAAGCAGGGTCAGTGTTCTAAGAGCTGGCTAGAACCCTATGGAAAGACGGGACGTCGCCCTCAAGGTGAGCTAAATCCATAAAAAGAATAAAGGAGAGGTCAGTGCTCTAAGAGTTGGCTAGAACTTTAAAAAGAAAGACGAGATGGCACCCTAAAGGTTAACTAGATGCCTAAAAAGAATAAAAGAGGGATCAGCGCTCTAAGAGCTAGCTAGAACCTTAAGGAAAGTTGATGGAGGATTGAAGGAGTAAAGTAAGGAAAGCAACCAGTTTGAAAAACTTCTTGACTTGGAAAAATATTTGCAAGCAGATTATTAAAAAACCATTTATAAAAAAGGCATTAGGGATAGGCCCCTTGATATGAAAAAGAGTTAATGGACATAAAAAAAATTGCATTAGGGAAAAATGATCTAGACTATTATGATCAATTTAAAAAGTGTGACCACGTTGAAAAAGAAACAGATGATGTGAAAATGAACCAAAAAACTTGTGACAAGCCTTTATTTTCTCTCCTTTCTCTTCTTTCTGTTTTTTTTTTTCCCTTTTTTTCCTTTTTTTTTTTTGAAAGTTTGCCAACAAGTATAAATTCTTATTTAAGGAACAAGCTTATAAGCATCCTTATCCTTGGTAATCATGTGGGGTTTCTTAATGCCCTTAACCTTAACCTTAGGGCTTTTTCATAGGGCTTTGTGATTTTAAATATTTCTTTCCTAACAAAAAAAAGTAAACCATGATTAGTTTAATCGAAGAGGGTTTCCTTGCTAACTCTTGGTCTAGATTTCACCCTTAACTACAATTCCAAAAATTATAGCCTATTTTGAAAGTGACATGCTTTGATCAATCTGTTAGGTCTTTTTCGGTTCAACATTATGAATTTAGGATTTTGGTCAAAGGGTTTAAAAAAGGACTAATGAGAAGGCCTATTTTGAAAGAAATACTTTTATTTATCTCGAGTGTATAAGTCAAGAGCCTTAAGGAAAAATTAGAAGTATGCTTACCCTAGTTTCAAAAAAAAAAAAAATTATTAAAGATAGATTATCTTTTAAGATCGGAAGAGCTTTTACTATGTAAGGGTGGTATTGTAGGTAGGAAGGTCTTATGTGATTCAGCAAAGGTAAGAGAGATTTCAAAGTGGATATAAAGGTTTTAGGTTTCCGGTCTCGGACTGTAATTTAGGGCCTTACATATTTAGGGTTATTTGGGCCTTGATTCTCGGCTTTTTGATTCAATTTTGCTGCCTCTGTTGGGATGTGATATATCTCTTGGGGCTTTTGTCTTACACTTTGGCTTAATTTTTCGACCTCTTTTCTTCTTTTTTTTTTTCTTCTTCTTCTTATTATTTTTCTTTCTCTTTTTAATTACTTTACCCCGTTATCTCTTGCTGTTCTCTCTTTTCTTTTGGCCCCAAGTGTCATTGTCTCCATTGCCAAGTTTTGGCCTTTTAAGTAATTCGAGGCCTTAAATCTATGGATTTCTAATGTATGGGCTTAGGTAAGATATGTATAAGCTCGAGATGTTTGAAAAGGAATTGGCTCTTGTTCATTTCAAAGAAAAATAACTTATCAGAAATAAGAGTTGTATTTGAATTTAGTATTACTAAAGCTAGCACAAACCAATTTTATCTTTCTCTCCTCATCAATGACCCCAACCTCCAAGTTGCCCCATTGTAGGGTGGTTTTTGATAGGGTTTAAATTTGAAAATGCTCTAAGTTGGTCTAATAGGGTTAACAGGAGATAATTGTGTTTAGGATTTGAAAATGAATACCTAACTTCATTTGAATTTACGTATCACATTCAAAGTAGATCTCTTCTAAGGAATGAGTCCAAAGTATCCTCACCATTATGTCGTTCAACTCTTGAAGTGCTTTAAGAGTTAGTATATAGGATATAGTTTGCCTCTTTTCATCCTAAACTTTTTAAAAGGTGAGTTAACAATTCCTTAAAGAAGAGTTCATTATTTATCTGCCTCAAGGTGGAGATTGACTTTACCATATGCTCCAACTTCTCAAAACATGCCTCATTCACTTGATTCGAGTTCAAGACTTAGGTTGTGTTTTGACTTTACTTATGATTGGGCTTGGTTTTCTAAATGGACTAGGGGTTTAAGCTTAGCTTGGTCACCTTAATGGACTAAGGATTGTGTTTAGGTCAGTTGCCTTGATGGGTCATGGTTTGCCTTAACGGGTTAAGTGTTTGAGCTGGTTGCTTGAGTAGGCCAAAGGCTTGGGCTTAGGTTAGCTCCTTCGTAGTTGGGTTAAGCCCACAAGGATTTATAACAATTAGCAAATTTTCTTTTATTTTCATTTTTTTATTTTTGTGAGACAGAGAAAGATAAAGTTTTATTTTACAGAAATTGAGAAAATACAAAAGTCAATTATTTACATTTCCTTAAGGGAGAGAGGAGATTGGTCAGATCAGTCTTATCGAAGCATTTATTTATAAAGAAGGAGAATGAAGAATGTTAAACTAAAAGAGAACCTTTTATTATCTTAAAGAACTAGAGTATGGAAAACAAAGGAAGAAGGCCTAACACTTATTCTTAAAACTTGACATTTACTATAGGCACTCTAAACATGAACTTGAAAAACCCTAAACTAAGTCTCATAGACAAGCCTTAAGGTCTTCTAGCATTTCATAGGTTTCCCCAACGACTAGTCACAAAAGGGCCCTTAAGGTTCAATTATGAGCTTAAGAGCATTTGAGTTTCTCCTTTAGATAGGTGATTTCATCCTTTAGCAGTGCTCACGCATTCTAGAGATGTCTTGTAACCTATCATTCCCTTGATTGTTTGCTTAGTTATTTGCCATTCTAGGTCTACACATTTTATGGACAATAATTAGTTATTAATGCAATGAAAGAAAGTACATGGAAATATGCAAATGTTAGGATCATTTGGATTAATACACTACTTAAGTTGCAACCCTATTGTTATTTTCAAAACTTGATTACATTAAAATTCTTGAACAATTGGTAAGGTTACAATTCTTAAGAGTAGTGTATTAACTCAAGCTTGAAGGGGAGTATATATAATTACTTAAGTGGGGTGATCTAATCAACCCCGAGCAATGGCTACATCACAACACCCAAAGCCTATACAATGGCTTCCCTCCTAAGGTCCTAAGATGGCTTTGGTCTGACTACATTTACCCTACATCTTTGATGCAATAAAGGACCCCCCATGTCTTAATGTATGTTGTATGCAAAATAAATACAACAATCAAAGCAAAGTACATACGTTAATAACAAATAAACAAATAAATAAATAACATGGGTATTTTGAAAAGTAAATTTAATTTCAGAAAGTATTTTAACTGGCTAGCCCTCTTAACGTCCCTAGTGGAGTCACTAAGTTGTCAAGCTTGATTTTTCTCCTGGTTTTTATAAATTAGTCTTCTTTAAACCTATTAATATTAAACCCTTTTAATACCAACCCTTGAGTAAGGTTTAAAGAAAACCGGTTCTTTTTATCTTTGAAAACATTTTGGAGTTGCCACCCAACCAAAGTTAGGAAATGTTTTAGGTTAAAACCAAATGGGTAGATTTGGTTTTGATCTAGACATTGATTCGCACAGATAAAAAACCGATTTTAAGAAAAGGTTTTTGAAAACCAGAAAAACTAGTTAGGGGGTTAGATTCTTTAACCCCTTACAAATACCATCTAATTTCAAAATTTGGATTCTAATTTCTAAAATTACTTTTTAGAAAAACGAGACTCAATCATTAATTAATGAATCGGATCCTATCTGGATAAACTTAAACTAAATTGGAAGAAATCTAAATCTTTTTTTCATTTTTTTACTAAATTGAGTAACTAATAGTGAAAAACTTTTTTTTTTCTTTCATTTTTTATGTTGCCCCATATTTGCTTACAAGTGCCTACGTAACTGCTATTTGGGATCAAACGTACGTACTTTTTTCTAAAAACATTAGTGGGTTGGTGATTTTTAATTTTGAAAAAGAGTCAAGTTTACATTTTAATTTAATTTGGGTTTATTTAAGGAAAATTTTCTAAAAGGGACTTAAATTTGATTTGTTATTTTGAAAATTTTATGAAAGGTCCTAATTTTGAAAGGGTCCATTTTATTTTGTTTCTATTTTGAAAATTAGATTTCTCTAAATGATAAAACATTTTATTTTATTATTATTATTTTATTTAATTATATATATTTTATTTTCTTTACTTTTTTCTTTCTATTTTGACTAAAAATAAAATAATACAGCTTCTTTTCCTCTCTCTCTCTCTCTCTCTCTTTTTCTTTTTTTTTTAAACTACAATTATATAAACAAATTTACAATGAAAAAAAAAAGAAAACGAGAAAAGAAAAAAAAAAAATAAAACAAAAGGAAAGAAACAAAACAATAGTAAAGGGCCAGACCAGCAACAGAGCTTAGGAGCGCGAGTCAGGCAATCTTCTAATGCGGATGGACCGAACTAGTCCAACCCCAACACATGCATTGCACATAAAGAGCTCGGAGGATGAAGAACAATGATGACAGGGTGATTTGTGGTGGTTTTTCTAGCCAATTTCAAGAGGGTAAGGTCAATTTTATGGGACAATGTGGATTTTCCCAAGCCACACGACCTAAGGTAGTAGTTCGTTGGTAGTTAGTGCTTGGGTAGTGGTGGCTAATGTGTAGAGTACTAATTTTGCTACAAAAGGGATTATGGACTTGGGTTTTGAGTCATGACGAGCTTAGCCATGTACTCAGTTTAGGTTGTAGTTGTCGGGGTTGTGTAGTGTGTAAGTCTGGGAGGCTATGAGTGGAGAGTAATAAAGGTCAGGGTTGAGAGAGAAAGAGTGGTCAATGGTATTGAGTCTATTGCTATCAGATGCAGTGATCATAGCTTTCGATATTGGGAGCATTGAGAGATGGTGTGCGCTACTAAGTATGTAGCATAAGAGTAGTGGTTGTGCATGAAGTGGCTACGTATGGTAGTGGTAGTCGGTTTTGGATTGATATCTGGTTGGTGTAAGCGTGGTGGTGCCGATGTTGTTGCATAGTGGTTGTGGACGAGAGAGGGTCATGGTGAGAGAAGGTGATAGTATGGATGTCGTAGATCTAGGTTAGGATTGGGTGGTGCAAGGATGTGCGAGAGAGCGTTGTAGTGACAACGTGGGTGTTGTGAACCGCATTGTTTGATTAAGAAAGAGGGTGGGTTGTTAGTTGTGAAAGAGATAGAGAGAGCTCATGAGGAAGAGTGTTCATATATTTAGGTGCTATGCTCAAAGGTGATCCCCCTAGAAAGAGAGAGATCATCTCAAATTTGTATGTGGTTAAGGCTATAAAATGGGAAATGAAAGATGAAATTAATGACTAATCTAGCTTTCCTCTTTTTTCCATTTTTCAAATCTTGATTTGAATTATTAAATGAATGAATCAAACCAACTTTCTTGTCTCAATTTGTAATATCATATGTGTACTTCGTGATTTCATCATTAATTTAGTGAAATTGCGAAGGAAAACGGACTAAAAATGCTCTTGAAGTTAGCTATTCAAGGAGGAAAGTGTGGAGAAGGGGAGGAAATCATGGGGTAGAGAAGGAAATCGAAGGGAAAGTGTTGACGTAACATTGATGTGGCACCATGTCAGCCATAAGGCCAAATCATGTTGTGCTACGTATCAGACATGTAACGGATATGCTAACATGGCATCCACGTTGTGCCACATCAGCGATAGGGGCGAATGTCATCATGCTATGTATCTTGATGCAATATGTGGCTGATGACATGGTGTTGACCTATCCATGTGTTGTGAAGGAGAAAAAAAAACAAAAAGGCATTTATGCCTTTGATAAGATTTGAACTCATGACTTCAAGCTAAATCCAATGCCATGCTCAAGTGTATTACTGTTAAGCAGTTGGCTTGTGCCTTGTTCATATGTGCAATTACTAGGTCAGCTTGAGCTAGATTCAAATCTAAGACTAAGCCAAATGGCCTTCCGCAATTTTGATCTAAATTAAAAAATTTATTCTATCTAAAATTATTATTTATCTAAATTTCTTAAATCCTTTATTTTTTTCAATTTTTCTTTTCTTTTACCTCATTTTTTTTTTGCTTTTTTTTTTTCAATTTTTCTATCTTTTGTTTTTTTCTATTTTTTTTTTCGTATTTTCCAATTTTCAAATTTTTTTGGCTTTTCCTAAATTAAGACCCCTTACTTAATCCTAAAAATTTTAAAAAAAAAAATAAAAGAGGGGGGGGGGGGGGGGGGGGGTGAGTGGGGTAGGGGGGAAAAGAGGGTGTCTACATAGGCCAACAATGGTAGACAAGGAATTAGCTTCAATAAATATTGAACTTACCTCCACCTAAATTTCAACAATCTATAGTACCCTTACCTACTCTAGAGAAGAAGTTGGAAAGCCTCTTGGAAAAAAATACATTCAATCTAATGAGACACGCATGCAACAAAAAGAGTCCTCTTTAAGAAATCAAGAAACTTCCATCTACAACCTTGAGAATCAAATTGGTTAGATTGCTAGGATGTTAAATAAGAGACAATAATGATTACTGCCTAGAAACACTAAACCGAATCCCAAAAAACAAGTCAAGGCAGTGACCCTTCGAAGTGGAAGAAACTTACAAGCTAAAAATAAGAAGTATGAGAATAAAGTGATTGATGAATCCACTAAAGAACAAGAGGAGAAGACCCTAGATCAACCTAGAGTTAAGGAATATCAACCTCCAACTCCTTATCCTCAACGGTTGAAACAAAAGTGCAATGACCAACAATTTGGTAAATTTCTTGACCATTTTAAACAGTATCATATAAACTTACCACTTGTTGATGCTCTTTCATAGATGTCAAAGTATGCTAAGTTCTTGAAAGACTTGCTATCAAATAAAGGGAAGCTAGAAGAGATCTCAATAGCAACACTTAGTGAAGAATGCTCAATCATTTTGTAGAAAAAACTGCTAAGAAACTTAAGGATCTAAGGAGTTTTACTATCACCTATATTTTTGGCAATTTTCTTGTTGATAAAGCTTTAGTAGATTTAGGAGCTAGCATTAATCTTATGCCATATAGGCTATTTAAAAGGTTAGGGTTATGTTAGCCTAAGCCCATACGAATGAGTCTCCAACTAGTAGATAGATCCGTTACCTACCCTAGAGGAATTATTAAGATGTTTTAGTCCAAGTCAATAAATTCATCTTCCCAATAGATTTTGTTATCTTAGAAATGGACGAGGATCATAAGATATCCCTTATATTAGGACGTCCCTTTTTAGCGATTGCTTGAGTCATTAATGACGTTAGTGAAGGGAAACTAAATTAAGGGAGATATTGACAATAGATTTTGATATGGATGGCTAGGAAAGGGTAACATATGGCTATCAATATCACATAAGCCAAGAGAAAGTAGGTCTCAACTGTAAGATGGTCTGAAGGATAAATGGTAATTAAAGGTTAAGTAGGGTTCTTCGAGCACCGATAGTGGATATGATGTACCAACACCTCACATGAGCTCATGTTGTACTTGATATTATGCATAAGTGCAGCCGAAGGGTATTCGCCACTTATCTATGCTCACAATGGACTATATAACAGTAAACAAGAGTAATTAAGGGACACTTAGCTCATAAGGAAAATATGTCTGAAATTCAGTGTGTTTTCTCTCTTATGGCTATTACATGTTTCAAGTCTTTATATGGCTCAATTAGGGTAAGTCCTAAGTATATGTAAATTACAAAAAGGATTTTTACTAAAAAAAAGGAAAGGAGAATAGGTTACAAAAGGACAGTACAAATGTCAAAGCCATAAGACGCATGTCTACTATTCATTATAAGGTCTAGATGATGTTGTTTGTTGAGCAGAGCTGATTTTAAACAAAGTAGGTCAGGTCAGCTATACGATAGCTCTACTGGTCAGGGCTTAGGAAGGGTTGGTCTTGTGTATGGTCATTCTTTTGATCGACCTTAGCTACTTAGCTTGGAAATGGGGGCAGCTCAACCTTAGACATATGTTAGCTTGGCAATATGTAGATTCAGCTCTTGGCCTTAGATTAGAGTGGCAATAAGAGGTCAGCTTGGTATCGAGTTAGCTACCTTAGGGGTCTATGAAATGAGATAAAGAGAGATCGGAATAGAGTATCTCGATAGGTCGGGGTGGGAAATGCATTGTTCTTTAGAGTTCAATTCCCTTAGGATAGCTCGACGGACCATATTGGCGACTCCTTGAGCTTGGGAGCAAGTAATTGGCCTATGATCCCTATCATCCCCTTCTAGCTATTTAAGATTTGGGAGTAAATTTGGCTCTGCTTCTTGTTAATCATCCTTGGAAACATATAGATGGAGGTTGACAATGTTAAAGGAGTCTGAGATTCCATATTCTTTGGACAGTTCAATCTAGTAGGCATTGGGGTTAATCTTTTCAAGCACCTTAAATGGTTCATTGGCTCTAGGAGATAACTTACTCTTCCTCAAACTTAAGAATCGATCTTTACTAAGGTGGATCTAGACTAAATCATCAAGCTAAAGTTCTCTACCCTTTTATCCTTTACCTTACCTCTTGAGCTTGGTAGTAGCTAGACTTAGATGTATTACGACCTTTTGGTGCATTGCCTTGATGGTCTCAGATCTTTCTATGATTGATTGATCCTTTTTTTGGCTTGGAAGGGGCATCTGATCCAGTGGAAGCTTAAGGTTGAATCTCTAGGCGATCTTAAATGGTAACATGCTTGTGACACTATGGATAGTCCTGTTGTAGGCGAACTCAATTATGGGCATGCATAGATCCCAATCAGTCATGTTCTAACCAACAACAACAACTTAGAGCAAAGTTCCTACAATTCTATTTACAGCCTCGATCTGTCCATTCGTTTGTGGATGACAAGACGTACTAAATAACAATTTGGTTCCCATTCACTTTCATAATGTCCTCTAGAAGTAGCTCATGAATTTCGAGTCTTAGTCTAAAACAATGGTCTTAGGCACTCCATGGAGCTTAATGATCTCTTACAAGAAAAGAAAAGAGATAACCGAAGTGTCGTTAGATTTAGAACAAGGCACGAAGTGTACCCTCTTACTAAATTGGTCCATGACCACCATGATGGAGTACTTCCCTTAAGATATCATTGATAATCTTAACATAAAGTCCATGCTCAGCTTGGACAAATGTTTGGTCAGGATCAACAAAGGTAAATGTTGCCCTTACTTGGCTCGACTCTTAGCCCTCTTACTGGTAGCATATCTTTTTAGTGCAACTTGGACATCTCTCATCATTTTTTGCCAAAAGAATCCAGAGGTTAGTACCTTTTGAGTTTGGTGCTTGCCAAAATGCTCAAATAATCCTATGCCATATGCCTCACGTACTAGTAATTCTTGCGTAGAACAAGTCACGATACACAAACTACTCTTCTTAAATAAGTATTCATCTTCCCTATGATGGTCATCAAGTGTTCGACCATCTTCGCATCTTGTATAGATTAGGCCAAAGTGTGAGTCCTCACTATACAAGTCCTTGATCATAGAAAATCTAAGTAATCTAATCTTAGTTTAGTTAAAAGGGAACATCATCATGATAGGGCATCGACCACTACATTGTTCTTGTTGTTCTTCTACTTGGTAACATAGGAAAATCCTCTATAAACTTAAGCCCATTGGCTTGTCTTTAAGATAACTTGATAGGAATCAACCCCCTAGATCGATCACATGTACCTGTGGTAAAGGACTCTAGGGACTCACTCAAAGAATACTAGTTTAAAGCCCCATCTAAGACGAGAATTCCTATTCAGACCTCTATGTTTCCTTCCTTTTCCGACCTAACCATCAAGCGGTCACCTACACCAGTTTTGCTAAACAGCTGTACCATGACAAAATATCTGAACAAATAGCCCTAAGGCTACTCAAGCCGAACTCTTAAGCTGACCAATGACATCCAACCCTTGCCCAAGTTGATTACTTTATAGCGAATGGCTAACCGAGCTCCGACCTGATCTAGACCAAGTTAGCCCCTAACTGTAAACTCCCTCTTTTCTTCATTTCTTCCAATATGTACTATAATTCAGGACAACTAGCCACCATACGACATGTGTCTTCTAGCATGGCATTCTAAGAGGATTCTTTACCTTTTCATATAAGATATTCTTCATCTCTTTTATCCTTTTTAGCATTTTTATGTATCCTATTTGTAAAATACCCTTTTGTTTTTTTATACATGTAAAGTAACCTTAGTGGGATGGGTATATAAACCCCCACTAAATGTACATAGACAATCAATCTTCATTATTGGAATATTTATTCGAGTTCCTCTTTAAGCAACCTTAGTGTTCTCATTACCCTTCAACGCTTATATATTCCCTTTAGCAAGGAGTAATGGTGAGTGATCCTTCAATTCAAATTGGTGAGTCATATCCAACGAATTGTAAGCCGAGTAGGATCGATTAGTGTGTCATATCTAATAGGTAGCTGCCCAGACCTTTGCTAGCTTTTCTTTTTCCTTTTGATCTATTAACGTTGTAGTGTTCCTTCATGTGTTCCACCTTAGAGAAATATCATAACTTAGGTTAGCTATTTAGGTATCTTAAAGATTCATGATTAGTTATATCGTAAATTCTTTAGGTAACAAATAATGTTGCCAGATAGTTAGAGCTTGAATCAAGGAGTAAAACTCCTTATCATATACAGAGTAGTTGGGTATAGCTCCTCTAAGCTTCTCACTGAAATAAGCAATAGGTCAACCTTCCTGCATTAATATGGCTCATATGCCTAGTCCGGATGCATCACATTCCACTTCAAATGCTTTATCAAAGCTCAGTAGATCTAAGATAGGGGCGGTAGTCAGTTTCTACTTCACCTCTTCAAAACACCTCTATTCCTTGTCTCCTCACTTAAACTCAACATTTTTCTTTGATAGCTTAGTGAGTGGGGCCACGATAGTACTAAAATTTCTTATAAATGAATGATGCTAAGCCGTAGAAGTTTCACCTGTCGGCAAAGCAAGTTGGCATAGGCTAATCAGTAATCGCCTTTACTTTCTCATCATTAACTCGTATTCTACCACCACTCATAACAAATCCCAAAAAGATCACTTCAAGTGGGCAGATTTTACATTTTCTTAGGTTGGCATAAAGCTTCTCAGCTTTGAGTTTTAAGAATACTGTTTGGCCTACAGACAAGAATATCATCAAAATACATAACAACAAACTTTCAAATGAATTCTTAAAGCACATGGTTCATAAATATCATGCACGTATTTAAGGCATTTGACCGACCAAATGGCATCACAAGCCATTCGTACAATCCATGGTCAGTCTTAAATGCAATCTTCCACTCATCTCCCTCTAGCATTCGGATCTGATGGTATCTAGATTTGAGATCAATTTTGGAGAATATTCTTGCTCCATTCAACTCATCGAGCATGTCATCAAGCCTTGGTATGAGATACATATACTTGATGGTGATAAGATTGATAGCTTGGCTATCTATACACATCCTCCATGACCCATCTTTCTTTGGTACTAGTAAAGCTGGCATGACATGTGCTTAGGGATTCTCGGGTATACCCTCTCTTCATTAGTTCATCTACCTTTCTCTGCCACTTAGTAACTTGTTCAGGATTCAACTTGTAGGTAGGTTTGTTCCATAATGTAGCTCTTGGCTATAAGTCTATTGCATGCTTAATGCCTTAGATTGGAGATAGACCTTTTAGTAGTTCACCTAGGAAAAGGTTAGCAAACCCATCCAATAGGGACTTCACTCGACAGGTAGTAGTTCCTCATTTAATCCTCTAATCTCAAGTAACCTTTTAACTAATAAATAGGTCCACTCTTCAAGCTTTATCTCCTTCTTTAGCCCAACTCAAGTCATTACCAAAGCCTCCTTTTTCAACACTCCACTCAATTGGGTTTGTATGGTCTTAACCTAGTTGGCTATCATAGGGCTCAGCTTTACCTTCCTCCTTTCATGCTCTAATGAGCAAGTGTTCTTCCTACCATCATTCATAACCTTCTTATCATATATCTATGGTCTACCAAGTAGGATATGAGATGCACTCATAGGTAATATGTCATAAAGTACTTCGTCTCAGTAGTTTCCAATGCAGATTGGAATAATAACTTACTTAGTCACCTACATGGCTCCTTTAGTACTGAGCTAATGTAATTTGTATGGTTAGGGGTGGGGTAAGGTTAGTAGCTTCAATTGCTAGACTATGAAATTGGATGCTACATTAGTGTAGCTGCTACTGTCAATAATTAATGCATACAATGACCCATTCACCTTATAACTAATGTGGAATAAATTCTCCTATTGCTTATCCTTTGGCATATAACATACATTACTTTCCTCGACACCATGGTTGCACGATCGAAATTGAGCTACTAGCCCTTTGACCTGTAACCGAGCTCGAAGACTGGAAGGCTTAACGAGACGAATTCTTCTACTCCAGCCAACTCTTGTCGAGGTCGAGTACTTCCTTACTGAGTCACTCCTTAAGTCGTATCGAATGACTGCAATCTCTTACAAATAGAATGTTGAGAAATGGATGGTAGAGACAACATCCAATCTTTCCTCATGCCTGACCACTTACTAGGTATTACCATTGTCACCATGATAAGAGAGAGACCCTAGATTACATAAGCCGTCCTTGTTTGGACAAGCTAGTTGGTCGTACTGTTTTGTCTACATCTTTTAATGACCTCACTAATATAACATCCCCACGTGTATAAGACCACATGTAGAATCCGCCCTACTAATTATTGCTTCTGTAAATATTCATTTTCACCCTTTTGTATTGTTGTACATTACTACTTTAGGGTAACAACCATTTTTGTCTTTTCCCCTTTTAGGCAAGTTGCCCTAAATTCTTAGGTATAAATACCCTTTGTATTTGTAAGCCACAGGAGACATATTATCATTAATATACTTAAGTATTTTTCCTTCCTAGTGTAAACACTGTTGTTTTATGCTTGGCATTGCTCTTATTCTTTCCCTTAAACAAGGTTAGGTGGCAAGCAACCTCACCGGACCAATTCGTATGTCATATTGAATTGTGTCGTGAGTCTTTGGAAGTTCCATTAGTGCATTATATCTTCTAGAGCTGTTTGTGGGTTTTGCTTAGCTTTCATTTGTCACTGTTCTTTCACACATTTTCCTCATTACTCCTTTTGAGCTTTCTACAAGCTTAGACCCATTTAGCAACCGGCCTTGTCTGTTCTTGGTCATGGTTCACACCATCTTGGTATCAGAGTGGAGGTTTTGTTCGAGTTGACGTGTGTTTTCGAGGTTCTATTATACTCTGTTTTGCATGTATAAAACAAAGCAAGTTACTATGTTCATTTGAGCGTTGTGTCGTTAATAGTTAATTTCCTAAAGTGTTCATTTGAGCTTTGAATTTGTGAGGAAAAATGACTAACTTAAGTATGACTATTGGTACTAGCGATGACAGTGGAGTTATCCACCATGGACGACAGTCTTAAGGAACTCTTAGAAGCAATGACGAGAGACTTGATGAGGTATCTAACCTCTTGGTGGATTTAACCTAAGCTGTTCATGTATTGTCTTACCAATCCATTGAGGCTATGCAAAACATCCCACAAGTTGCTTAGCTTATTAGAGATTAGAACCCAGCTTAACCCGTTTGAGGTAGAAGAGTAGGAGGACGAGTGAGGAGAAGGATTAATTTGCTAGACATGGGAGACGAGGAAGAAGAGTATTTTAAAGAAGAGTGTATACGAATCCCTAAAGCCTATTAGAGTTGTTAAATAGATCTAGGAATGCTGATGAATATTTGGAATAGGAAGAGAAGGTAGTGCATGTGTTTAATTACTATCAGTAAGAGGATTACAAGAAAGTGAGAACTGTTGCTGTTGAGTTCTCCGGATATGCCGCCATGTGGTAGAAGAACTTTTAAGCAATGAGAAGATGAGAGGGCTACCAAAAGATTAACACTTAGCTTGAGATGAAGAGAGTGCTTAGAAATAGGTTTGTGCTAGAAACTTAGCTTCAAGATACCTTCATTCGGTTGTAGGAGCTGAGACAAGGAGGCCGAACTATTGACAAGTATGTTCAAGAGTTTCAAATGCTCATGATCCGTTACAAGGTGGAGAAACCATTAGCTCGAACTGTATCAAGATTTATTACTGAACTAATAGGTGATATTCAGGACATTATGGAGCTTCAATAATCCACCACAATGGATGAAGCTGTTAGGATCGCCCAATAAGTGGAGAGGCAGAGAAAAGGCCAAGTGCCTACTAAAACGCCAACTAGCTAACCCGAACAAGGAAGTCATCGAACTTTATCGAGCATCGAGCTAAGTCGAAAGGTTGATGTTTGAGCCGAGCAGAAAGGCCAGTCCAACAATGAAGTGCTAACTTGAACTTATGAGAAGGGGCAAGGGTCTAAGAAGAAGACAAGCTAGATTAAATGTTTTAAGTGCTAAGGATTCGGACATATGGCTGCTCAATACCCCAACTAAAGAATGATGGTCATTAAGGGAGAAGTCTCGAAGTTAAAAGTAGAAAGTACTGATGAAGAACCCAAGAAGGAGGAGGTTCTTATCAAGAAAGAGCTGATTAAGGAGGATGTGTTTGTCGAGGACTTATATCAGTTACTCATGATTGTTTAATGTGCTATGAACATAGAACCCTTACGAGAGGAAGAGTAGAGAGATAATTTGTTTCATACCACCTGCAAGGTGAATGATTAGGTGTGTGCCCTCATGTGGATAGTGGAAGCTGTACCAATGCGGCATCATCCGATCTTCTTTTAAAACTAAAGTTGCCAACTATCGCGCATTCGAAGCCATACAAGTTGCACTAGTTGAGTGAGAAAGGAGCATTACATGTTACTCAGCAAATACTACTACAGATCATTATTAGGAACTACTCTGACCCGATTCTCTATGACGTACTACCCATATATACTTCCCACGTGTTACTAGGTAGACCGTGGTTGTTTGATAGGAGAGTCATCCATAATGGCTATAGGAATACATACATGTTTTAGAAGAATGACTGGAAGATCACATCTAACTCAATGCCGTCTAGAGAAGTTCATAAGTTGCAGACAAAACTTACTCATGGATTGAAGAAGGCTCTAGTGATTAGTAAAGCCAAGCTCCAAGAGGTCATCAAAGCAGATGAGCCAACCCTTATGTTGGTTAAGTGACTTTTAGAAATGAAGGAGTGAGGTGAGCTCCCCCAAGAAATCAAAGAGTTACTGGATGAGTATGCTTACCTATTCCAGGAACAGTTACTTGAAGGATTGCCTTCGACCTAAGGCATAGAGCACTGCATTGACTTAGTACTCGGTACTGCACTACTGAATAAGTATTCTTATTGGATGAATCTTGAACAGGCTTCTGAGCTCCAACGCCAAGTCAATGAGTTGCTTAAGAGAGGATATGTCAAAGAGAGTCTCAGCCTTTACGTTGTGCTGGCGCTTCTAGTACCGAAAAAGGATGGAACCTAATGGCTGTGTATAAACAGCCAAGCCATGAATAAGATCCTGATTAAATATAGGTATCCGATCCTAAGGCTAGAAGACATGTTGGATGAATTGAGTGGAGCTAAGATTTTCAACAAGATTGATCTTAAATCTAGCAACCATTAAATCTACATGAGGCTAGGGGATGAGTGGAAGACTGCATTCAAGACTTGACATGGACTTTATAAATGGATGGTCATACCCTTCGGCTTGTCGAATACCCCGAGCACTTTCATAAGACTAATGAACCATGTGTTGAGACATCTTATAGGGAGGTGTGTCATGGTGTACTTTGATGACATCTTGGTCTACAGTGCCGATATGCTGAGTTACTATAAATATCTCAGAGTAGTCTTAGATATCCTCCATGCCGAGAGACTATTTGGCAATCGAAAGAAATGTTACTTTTGCCAGGAAGTGGTATTCATGAGCTATGTAGTCAATGGAGGGGGCTTGTGAGTCGATGATGAGAAGATTCGAGCATTTGTTGAGTGGCCGACTCCTACTACTTATGCTAACGTGAGAAGTTTCCATAGACTGGCTTTATTCTATAGGTGATTCATCAGGAATTTTAGCACCTTCACTGCACTACTTACCTAGACCGAGTTAACAAAGAAGAACACTAACTTCGAATGAGGAGAAAGGCAGGAGAAGAGTTTTGCCAAGATAAAAGAAAGATTGACCTCTGCCCCGGTGTTAGTGTTACCTGACTTTGACAAAATTTTTTTAGTTGGAATGCAACGCGTTAGGCATTAGAGTAGGCATTGTCCTAATGCAGGAAGGCCGACCAATTACCTTCCATAATGAGAAGCTCCGATGACCCTAGTTAAATTACTCCGTATATGACAAAGAACTTTTGGCACTGATTCGAGCACTGCAAGTGTGGCAAAACTATTTACTGCCGAGAGAATTTATCATATATACTGACCATGAATTACTGAGGTACCTTCGAAGTCAGATTAAGTTATCAAAGCGATACGTGAGATGGGTTAAATTCCTTGAAGAATTCAATTTTGTAATAAAATACAAGCAGGGAAAGAGCAACATAGTTGCAGATGCTTTTTCAAGAAGGCATATGCTTTTATTTGAACCGTAGACCCGACTGTTTGGGTTCACAAGTATCAAAGAGCAGTACTCTGAAGATCTACACTTTAGACCCATACTTGTACGATGTATTGATGGAAGAATAGTAGACGAGTACCATATGGAGAATGGTTACTTGTTTCGAAGTGGGAAACTGTACATACCGACTTGTTCCCTAACGGAGTTATTGATCAAGGAGGCTCACATTAGAGAACTCTTCAGACATTTTGGAGAAAGGAGGACTTGTGAACTATTGAATGGCCGATTCTTTTGGCTAAGAATGAGGAGAGATGTGCATTGAGTTGTTGAAAGTTGTGCTGTGTGCAAGAAGGCCAAGTGCTGAGTCGAGCAAGGGAAAGCAATGCCCTTACATGCTCTAATGAGGCCATGGACTAAGTTGAGCATAGACTTTATTCTTGGACTACCGTGAACTACTCGAGGCAAAGATTCTATAATGGCCATTGTGGATAAGCTCAGCAAGATGGCACACTTCATGCCTTACACCAAGACTAATGATGCTTCAACTATTACTTCTCTTTTCTTGTAGGAGATTATGTAGATACACAGCATGGTAAGAAGTGTAATCTCCAATAGAGACCTAAAGCTCTTGAGCCATTTCTGGAGAACCTTATGGCGTTAACTGGGAACCAAATTACTCTTTAGTACCTCATGTCACCCCTAAACTGACCGCTAAACAGTGGTAGTTAATCGCACTTTAGGATTGTTGCTTCGAGTTGCAATGGGCAAGAACTTAGCTAATTGGGACGTCTGCTTACTAGTAGTCGAGTTCGCCTACAACTGAACAGTATATGACACCACTAAGTAGACTCTCTTCAAGGTGGTCTATGGATTCAATCTCGAGATGTCCTTCAACTATACCCCTATACTAATACTCGCGTAAGAGGACCCTAACGGCTTGGCACATCGACCAAGCTATTAGAAGAATGTGAGAGAAGACCAAGGGTAAGACAATTAAGCAATTCCAGCTAGGAGACTTAGTATGACTGCACCTTAGCATGAAACAGTTCTCAAGCGAAAGGAAGAACAAATTATCCATACGGGCTAAGGGATCCTTCAAAATCCTCTAGAAGATTAATGACAACGACTATAGGTTGGAGTTGCTAAAGGATTATGGGGTTTCTGATACCTTCAATATTGCCAACTTCAGTCCCTATCACGTTGATGGAGAACTAACGAAGACCATCTGGATTTGATCCCAAATCCAAATTAACCTGGAAGGAATGATGGGAATCGAGCTACTGGCTCTTTGACCTACAACCAAGCCCGAAGATTGGAAGGCTTGACGAAACGAATTCTTCTACTCCAACCAACTCTTGCCGAAGCCGAGTACTTCTTCGCCGGGTAACTCCTTAAGCTGTACTGAATGATTGCTAATCTCTCACAGATAGAATGTTGAGAAACGGATGGCCAAGACAACATCCAATCCTCCCTCATGCCCGACTACTTACTCAACATTACCTTTGTCGCCATGCTGGGAGAGAGACCCCGGACTACATAAGCTATCCCTATTCGGAAAAGCCAGTTGGCCGTACTGCTTTGTCCACATCTTCTAACGACCTCACCAATATAGCATCCCCACGTATGCAGGACTATGTGTAGAATCCACCCTGCTAATTATTACTTCTATGGATATTCATTTTTACTCTTTTGTATTGTTGTACATTACTACTTTAAGGTAACACCTATTTTTTTCTTTTCCCCTTTTAGGCAAGTTGCCTTAAATTCTTGGGTATAAATACCTTTTGTATTTATAAGCCATAGGAGATAGATTATCATTAATACACTTGAGTATTTTTCCTTCCTAGTGTAAACACTCTATTGTTTTACGCTTGGCATCACTCTTATCATTTCCCTTAAGCAAGGTTAGGTAGTGAGTAACCTCACTAGACTAATTTGTACATCATATCGAATTATACCGTGAGTCCTCGAAAGTTCCATTGATGCATCATATCCTTTGGAGCTATTCATGGGTTTTTCTTAGCTTTCATTTGTCATTGTTCTTTCGTACATTTTCCTCATTACTCCTTTTGATCTTTCTACAAGCTTAGACCCATCCAGTGATTAACTTTGTCTGTTCTTGGTTACGATTTGCACTAATTGTAGGCATAAAATTACCCTCTTCACTATAAATGATCTCCTTCTCCTCGGATTGTTATGGGTATCCGAATTCTTTAGGCTCCTTAATCTCCTTATTAGTATTATTGACCTCAATGGTTAGCATCTCTCCCTTGATCACCAACACTCGTCTATTCGGACATTGTGTAGCCATGTATCTAAACCCTTGACACTTGAAGCATTTGATCTCACTTATCTTCCTTTTTTAGCTCTGGTCTTTCTTGAACTTCCTCAGGATCTCTTTCTCTTCCACTCAAGTAGTTTGAGCTGGTCAGATATTAGCAATTTTACTTGCTTCAAATCGTACAGGTTTGCTCGGAACAAGACAATTAGGGGTAGGCCGATTAATAGGAGTTTAGAATCTTCTTGTTTGGTGCCTTTCAATTCTTTGGGCAGCTTGGATTGCCTCATCAAATGTATCAATATCCATAGTCTCCAAAATATCTCCAATCTCATACTTCAACCTACTAATGAATCAAGATACAGTTCAATCTTCAAGCTCAATAAGTTCACAACAAATTATTAACATTTGAAATTCCTTCACATACGCATTAACACTTGATCTTCCTTATCTCAGCCCTTATAACCTCTTGAACATATCTTGCAAATAATAGCTTGAGACAAATCTTATTCTCATGACTTTTTTCATTTCATCCTAATTCCTAACTTTACATTCTCCTTCACTTCTTCAGGTAACTTATAGATTCTTCCACCATAAGATGGCAAAGCTAGTAAATTCCAACACAACAAGTCCGACCTTAGCATTATCAGGCACTTCATGGCACTTAAACTACTTCTTAATCTTATCTACCCAGTCTAGGTAGTCCTTAGCATCACCACTCTTAGAAAAGCTAGGGATATGCATCCTCAGTCTTTTCACTCTAGGACTTCAGATATTCTTCTCCTTGAGTTCATAATACTCTTCCTCCTCATCACTTACTTCTTCATCCTCTTCTTTAATCTCTTCTAACGTTAGTCTATGTAGAGCAACTCTACCTACTCCTCCAGCTCGAGGTGGTCAAACTAGGGCGTTAGCTTGACCATATCTACCAATGCCTCTCTTAGGTAGCTTATTAACTCGGTCTCTATAGGGGTCATTTCTAGCTTGTTGCCTATCTTCGTTTATGGAAGTCATTAAGCTAGTCACCAAGTCAATAAGCCTATCTAGTCATTTGTTCACAAATTAGAACATAAAACTTCCTTATTGGCCTTAGCCATTACAAGCACCACTCTCTTGGTTTCCTAGGGTCCCTTGAACACTAGAGTCAGACATTGTTGTCTGTTATAATAAATTAATAGTTGAACATAACTCAAAATTATTTCCACTAGTAACAACAACAAAACAACACTTAACATACCAACGACTATTACAACTACACATGATAAACTAATCGAACACTCATACTCTGTTTTGTGAACAAGAACAAGGAAAAATAGAGCACTAAATTTCTTTAACACTAAACACTTCTTTAAACCCTCACAACAATAACAAACGGTTTCTACAACACTTTGTAACAAGTTACTTAGAGTACAAAGTAATAAAAACTTGCTCGAATGTAGCTAAACTAATAGGAATCAAACTAGCAAATCATTAACCTGAGCTCAAGCACGAGGACTTGAGGGACTAGCAAAGTTGATCCTTATTGTTGACCAACTCCATATGCCTAATAAGAATTAACTACTTAGATTGATCACGCACAGCTAAGCTAGAAGACTCCAAGGACTCACATAGAGAATATTAGCTCAAAGCCCTATCTAAGACAATAATCCCTATCCTGACCTCTACATTTCACTCTACTGTTAACCTGAATATTGAGCTTTCACATATACTAACATAGTTTTTAAAGTTGTCAAGTAGACGTGTCGACTTGCAGAGCATTTAAGTCGACCTACTGAGTAACCATGCCATGACCTAGACAGCATCCAAACTAACTAACCTCAAACATCTGTTCGAGTCGAGCTTTCGAGCCAATTAGCATTTGACCCCAATCTAAGCTGAGCTATGAGATACCTAACCTAAAGGGGATCTAGACATCCTAGATTGACTAAGCTCTAACCTGAACCAGATCAAGTTGGCTCTAGTTATAGATTTTTTTCCTTGACTTTATTCAAATTGTATCATACCTGAACGCCAACCATTATGCGACATGTGTCTTTTGGTACAACATTCTAAAAGGATTCTTTACCTTTTTCGTATATAATATTCTTTGTCTCTTTTACCCTTTTTAGTATCATTTATGTATCCTAATTGTAAATTATCCTTTTTGTCCTTTCCATGTATGCTTGTAACCCTAATGAGGATAGTATACAAACCCTATTTAATTATGCGTAAACATAATAAAACATATTATCAAAATTAATATAAGTTTCCTTTGGGAGCAACCTTAGTGTTTATAGACACCTCATTTTTATAGTTTATATTTTCATATTTTTATTAGGCTAAGTTAAGAAAAATAATAATAATAATAAAAGAGAGAAAAATGAAAAGAAAGAAAAATAAAATAAAAACAAAAATTGAAAAAATAATAAAAAATTAAGTGTCAAGTTGTGTCAAGTCAAGTCGTTTAAATTCAAATCAGAAATGATATATGTTCAATTTTGTAAATTCCAAATCTTAAATAGTCGGGCTTCATTAAAATATTTTTTAGTCCATTTTAATATAAAGTAAATTTTTTATCTAATTTATATTGGGATAAATAGATATAGGATTTATTAAATGGGCTAGTGTGTGTTTTAGGTTAAATCAAGATAGATTGAGTCAAGCCTAAAAATAGAAAGCCCAAATTAATATAGGGTTTCTAGAAACTAAATTAAATCTTCAATAAATCTAAATCAGGTATGATCATATCTTTTATATCTTAGATTTGTTAAGTTTTAATCTTCATCCAAAAAGATTCAAAAGATTCGATTGTGTGGTTTATAAATAGAAATTCGATAGTAAAGTTTTAACACATTTTCATAATCCCCAATACACGAACACAAGCACTTATTACTCGCCTACATACCACTGTCCCACTCATATACCACACACACACTTACTGCCTTGCACGATAACACTTATGCAGTGATCACTGCCTCATCGCCCTTCACTCACACACTGCTGCTAACACACTGATCTCACACACTCAACGAGCACTCACTTCAAGGCCAACACTCATTCGCCAACATATTTCCTCAGTTACTAATCACTTGCTCACGTCACAACACATTCACCCACTGTACGCTGCTGAACACATCGTATGTTCACTCACTATACGCTCATTTCACAATCTAACACACACGCTAGCACTACACTTGTTTTACACACACGTACACACCTTATCACTATCTCACCTATACATTGCTACATGCTAACAAACACTTTCCCTCACGAAACACACCCATACTGACAAATGAAGTCAACACACATACATACAATCGCACAGATCACTCACGAACACACATACTCTCACGTCCTCTACCTCTCCTGATCATACATATGTACAACAACATAAGTTTAGAAATACACACGCATAGATCCAAACATGCTACTGAGCATGGTCAAATTTAAACACACACAGAGCATGATCAGGTTCCATTACTGCATGCGCACAATCAATTCCACATTGAGTACATGAACGCAATCTAAACGATTGCAACACGGTCAAAACAAACACGTTAATCACGTATGACTTGACTCGTTTAGGTAAAAAAATATTATTTTATTTAATTATTTACTTTTGTTTTATTAGTTAATTAATTTATTGTACTAATTTGTTTTCTTTAGTACAGGTTTATATATATATATATATTTATCATACCATTTTGCTATATTTTTTAGATAATTTTCAATTTTTTTAATAAATATAGTTAAATTACATATTTTTTCTTTGAGATTGGTATCTTCGAAGAAGATACATATATTAGTATATCTTGAATGAAGGATTTAGGAAAAAATCAATTTTTCACATAGTGATTTAAAAAAAAAAAAATAAAAATCTTAACCAGAAAGATTTAGTTAGTTAGGTTTTTTTAAGTAGATTTGTGAAATTAGATCTTTTTAGGTTTTTTTTTTATGTAATAAATTGTTAAATAAACATAAATCTAGCTTGATTTTCAAATTTTAAAAAAGATCTACCCACTAAATCTTTTCTGAAAAAAAAATTATATTGGTTTGATCTCAACTGACGGATATGTAGGTACCTTCGAGATAACCGTATAAGAAATAATTTTTTTTTTCTTGAAAATTCGTAATAAAAAATAATAATCAATCATTTTAGTTATATTTTTGCATATTTGTATATATCTTAGTAATTTTAGAAAAATTATAAAAATAAAGCAAATTAATATTTTCTTTACATGATAACTTAGTCTTAATAAGTTAGCCCTCAAACTTAATTTTTCTGGTTTAATTTTTAGAATATTCATAAACTAGTGATTAAATTAGTGTTTTCCCACCTAGAAACCCTAATTTTAATTATTATCAGTCAATTAGTTGGTAACTTCAATTTTTAAAATATTTTTTAAAACATTTTTTAAAAGAAAAATGTTTTCTTAATTTAATGTTAAGTATTTTGTATTAAGCGGGCTGGGTTTATTATAAAATAAATTAAGGAAAACTGAAATAGGGCTCGACAAAATTAGTGACTCTACTAGAGAAGCTAATAGGTTAGCCATGTAAAAAGAAAAAAATTAATTAATGGGCTTTCATTTTTTTTATTTTTCTTCTTTTTATGTATATATTGTAATATAGCTATACTAATGGGCTTGTACTTAGGATTTGGGGGGGCATTATTCATTAATAACCATTTGCATACTTAGATGGAGTTAGAATTAGGCCACCTTAGGAACTTAAGACGGGCCACCATTATGTAACCCTTAGGTTACTTGGGTCTTTATAAGTAAGCCCACTTAGGCTTCAATGCAGCTTATTGGGTTTTTCTTTGGAAATTCTTAAAGCTATAGAGCCTGAAACACGTAGACCTCATCCTCATGCATAATTCTTTTTGGAAAAAAGAAAAGAGGTAGTTCTTTTTTAAATTATAGGAAAAATCTGATTAATCCATGGTCGATTTGGCATTCTTTTTCAAAAACGAGAAATTAAAAAAATCAGTAACCCTTATATATAAGTATTTACGAGTTTCATTTCTTTTTAAATCTTATTTTAGATCTACTTATATATAAGGATGCTCTTCGATTGTGGGTTTATAGTAATTCTTATAATTTATTAATTGGCTACCCCTATTGCATTATATGCATGTGTAGCATACTCCATTTTTTATATTTGATTTTATTTTTGCTAATACTTGTTTCTATTTAATCATTTTTATTTCTTATATTATATGTGTTTTATTTTTTATTGTTTATTAGTGAGTAAAGGGTTGCGTAATTTAAAAAAAAAATTGAAGAAGTTGCAAAATTATTAATATCATATACAACCTTTTTGTAAATTTAACAACTTTGTTGTAAATAATTGTGTCATTTCATGTTTTACATAGTATAGATATGGAAAGTCAAGATAGTATTAAACCCATGAAACCTGTCCTAGCCAAATCGGTCAGCTCTTATAAATATAGGATTTGATTTTTTTTAAGGAAGATTTAGTTAGGAGTTTTTCTTTTAGTCCATTGTTTAGGCTTAATTTTATAATTATTAATAAATTTGCAACTTCATGAAAGTCCTTATTAATTGTGCAGTTTTTTGCTCATTTTTTTAATTGCATTTTAAACAAAAAGAAGATAAAATAAAAATGAAAAAAAAGCAAAAAAACAACAAAAAAAAAAGAAAAAACAATAAAAATTTTAGTTCACAAAAATGTCTAAACTTGGGCTTTATAGAATTTTAAAAATAGCGTCCAAGTAAGCAGACTCAGTTAGAAGCCTGATATTCACTCGTTCTAAAGTAAGAATATCAACTCATGGTAGTAGAAACGTTAGCCAAACCAAGCCCGATTCGAAAGTCATAACCTTAGAAGAAAACATGAACAAGATAGTCGAACAAATTCAAGTTCTCACTTGGGCTATTAGAATTCTCAATGATAGGTAAGCATCTTAAGTTAGCCCGAATCAAAATGTAGAAGTGACCGCTCCCTATGAACTGGAAGATGTAGAATCAGTCCCCAATGTTGAGACTTAGAGGAAGGAGATCGAGGAAAAACATTGAGAGATAGAAAAGCAGTTTATGCAGGAGTTAACCAAGAAGATAAAAACCCTAAAAATGGTTAACGAGTTTGAGCAAATGGATGATGATTTGCTGAAAAAGTTTTAAATTTCAGAATTCAAGAAATATGATGTAATCGATTGGCCAAAGCTCTACGTTAGGCTGTACATTAGAGAGATGAGAAAATACACAAAGTATGATAAGGTAATGGTTCAAACCTTTCAAGATAGCTTGATTGGGCCCACCTTAACTTGGTATGCCTAACTAAACTTGAACGAGATCAATACATAGGATAAGTTAGCCCGAACTTTCTACAACCAGTACAAGTTCAATATTAAGGTAGCCCCATCCATGTAGGATTTAAATAATTTGTGAAAGAAGGCCAACGAAAGCTTTAAGGAGTATGCTCAAAGATGGAGAGACTAGTAGCTAGGGTAACTCTACCCTTAACAAAAAAGGATCTGATTTTTGTGTTTATCAATACTCTCAAAAGCTTATACCACTAACATCTGGTAGGTCAACCCACCTCTAACTTTGTAGAGATTGCAGCCTCAAGATGCCAATTGAGGAAACTATCGTTACTAGAAGGTTTCCTAACCTTAAATTGGTTAAGAAGAAGATGCCTCCTACGAGATTTTCCAACAAAGCTAAAGAAGCTACTGTAAGTGTTGTCAATATCGGTAACCTTATCAAACCTGTAGCCCTAATAGCCATGATAGGAGGATCTAATTCCCCATTGAATCCAAATCAGAATAACCACCCACAAAGGAGATAGTTCACTCAAATCCTCATTCCTTTAAGCCAGGTTCTTACACGACTAAGGAAGGAGAATCTCTTGACTTTCGAAATACCAAACAAAGGACAAAGACCAAGAGACTACAACCTAGAGCTTCGTTGTGATTATCATTTGGGGTATGTAGGGCATTTTATAGACTAGTGTTGGAGACTTAGACATAAGATCCAAGATCTTATTGATGCTAAGATGGTTCAATTGGACTTCATTCAGACTCCTACTCCTAATATGGGTAATAATCCTTTACCTGATCATGGACACTTAATCAACATGATCATCACTAAAGTGTCTAAACCAAAAATTAATCTATATAGTCTCCCTATCACTATTGAAGAGGTAGCTTAGAACCTAAGGCAAGGTTGACACTTGCAAAATATGAATCTTAGAGATAGAACCCAGACTAGACTAGTAATATATCAATTGCTAAAGGATGGGAAGATAAAGAAAGCTAACATTATGGTTATGATGATTCCAAAACCTCGAAAGAGATGTACTTAGAAGGAGCTCAAAGAAAGGTATGAAGCTGGTGATCTAACAGTCCATACCTTGGGGAGAGTTGTCGGGAAAGTTTGAGTACTTAGTTGATTACGTTGGTTCACCTGCCATATATGCTGATGCACCACCCAATGGATGAGGTTCCAAATTTAAGGAAGAAGACAAGCTTATTGTAGAAGGTAAGAAGACAACTAAGATGGTTGGAATGATTGGAAGTAGGCTTAAACTTTTGGTTTTTGAGTACTACGAGAAGGTTGAAAAATTGGGTAAGCTTAGAAAGATTGCTTTTAATGTCCCAATAGCCCCAAAAAATCACAAAGCAACCCCTTTAGATTACCAAACAGTGAATTAGACAACCAAGTCCTCATCACC
Organism: Lumnitzera littorea; assembly: GCA_024138015.1. Taxonomy (NCBI): domain Eukaryota; kingdom Viridiplantae; phylum Streptophyta; class Magnoliopsida; order Myrtales; family Combretaceae; genus Lumnitzera; species Lumnitzera littorea. Next base: position 90,151,813 of record JAMXBB010000002.1, on the reverse strand, counting down.
TATTATTGGCAGGCTTACTCGCTCAGGAAGAGGCTATGACTAGAACAAAGAGGCCAAGAGGAAGACTACTGTAGAAGAGGCTTCTCGAAGAATCTTTAAGGATAAGGATGAGAAAGATCAGAATGTTGCCAAGAAGATAGTGAAATCTAATGAGTACATGATTATGGAAGCTAGCTAAGGTACTCACCCAAATCTCCCTAATAGGCTTCTCTTGTCTTCTAATACTTATTGAGCATCTTTAATCAAAGTTCTAAAAGATATCAAAGTACCTAAGGGATTTCCACTAAAAAGTTAGGATTGGCAATCAATTTGATATTTGTAATGGATCAGATCTCATTCTCACTTGATGAGCTAGGCGAAGAAGGAGATCGCACACAAAGCCCCTTTTCATAATGGTCAAGTGTACAAGAAAAGTGGTTGCTCGGGTACTGATTGACAATGGTTCTTCACTAAATGTGTATTCACTTGCAACATTGAATTTGCCCAACTCGATTTTGGTAAGGGCTTTTGATGGATCAAAGAGGGAGATACCCAAAGAAATTCGGTTACAAGCTAAGATCAGTCTACAGATGTTCACTATTCCATTTTAAGTCCTAGATATAGCTCGAATTTTCAATCTTTTATTAAGAAGGTCGTAGATTCATTTAACAGGGGCAATTCCATCTAGTCTACATCAGAAGGTGAAATTCATAGCTGATGGATAGTTGGTTACTATTCTTGGGGAGCAAGACTACAAGATTTACAAAGAGATGGTTATTCTATATATCGGGAGTGAAGAATTAGAGGAACCAAGATTATAGATTTTTAATGAGGTCAACATGATTGAAGTGTTAAGATGGGAGGGCATAGGGTCTCTCGAAATAACCTAAGTAGCAGATTGGAATGCTTGAGCTCGAATCTAAGGCCATTAAAGAAGAAATCCAAGAAATGAAGTCTAAAACTAGAGGAAAGAGAGGAGATCACATGTACCATGATCATATGCATTTTCCAGACATTCGTCAAACATTCCCAATATCAGCTTGTATTTAAGAACTCGAAGCATCCAGTTTTTCCAAGGCTTGGGTGTAGCAATGCAGTGTCAATCCAAACAAGGAGAAAGATATTAGTAACCCAATTTCCTTATGCAACTAGTTTTCTATTCCTATTAATAGGTCTCTTTAGAAAAGCAATATTAGATCAATTAAGAGCATTCGATTTCATAATTAGTTTGATTAGTTCGGCCTTTTCTTTCAAATAATTTGAATTCATTCAATAAAGCTAATTCCTTTCTTTCTTTCAATTCTTCTTTGTTATTTACTTGTTATCCTTTTGCCTTTTCTTTTACTCTTCAGATCCGATAAAAAAGATGAACATAATGGATATCTCGCACCTGTAAATGATGAAAGTACCAATATCACCTTCGACCCTGCTAGGTCAGACATCAGAGATGATATTAAGACTCCAAGTGAAATACAAGAGAGTTGGCATCGATTTGAATAGGGGAGAGTGATTATTGATGAACCGATAGTTGTGATTAACTTGGAAATAGAAGAGAATCCGTGAAACTTGAAAGTTAGGGGTAATCTAGCAAATGATTAGAAACAAGAGTTGAAATGTTTATCATCAGAATACCTACACATATTCACTTAGTCTTATAAGGACGTGCTTAGTTTGGATTCCTCCATCGTAGTTCACAAGTTGTCAACAAAAGAAGACATTAAACCTAAAAGGCAAAAGCTTAGGTAGAGGCTAGATATTCTCCTTAAGATAAAAGAAGAAGTGAAGAAATTATTAGAAGTTGGGTTCATAGAAGTGTCGAATTACCCTGAATGGTTAGCCAATGTGGTATCAGTGCTAAAGAAAAATGGGAAAGTTAGGGTATGTGTGGAATTCCATGATTTAAACTAGGTGACACCTAAGGATAACTTTCCTTTACCATACATTGATGTATTGGTGGACAACACGGCCAGAAGTCATCTTTTGTCATTTATGGATGGTTTCTCAAGATATAATCAAATCAAGATGGCAAAAGAAGATAAAATCAAAATTACCTTCATTACCACTTGGAGAACATTTTGTTATCGCGTGATGCATTTTGGGTTGAAGAATGCTAATACAACTTATCAGTGTACCATGGTAGCTCTGTTTCATGACATGATGCATCAAGAAATTGAAGTTTATGTAGACATATGATTGCCAAATCCAAGGAAGATGAGAATCATTTCGATGTTTTGCATAAACTGTTTGAGTAGTTGAGAAAGTTCCAATTGAAACTACATCTAGAAAAGTGTACCTTTAGAGTAACCTCAGGCAAATTGTTGGGTTTTGTAGCCAGTAGAAAAGGAATCGAAGTAGATCCAGACAAAGTTAAGGCAGTCGTGAACATGCCCGCACCAAAGACTGTAAAAGAAGTACAAGGACTATTGGGGAGGTTAAGTTACATTGCTCGGTTTATATCGCAACTAACTGATAAATGCAAACCATTATTCAAATTTTTGAGGAAGAATGCAGTGATAGAATGGGATGAAGAATGTAAGCAAGCATTTACTTAAATCAAGGAGTATCTCATGAATTCTCTAGTATCGGTCACTCCTACACTGGGACGACCATTAATTCTCTACTTAACGATCCTTCCTAAATTGATGGGATGTATGTTAGGTTAGAAAGATGAAATAGGAAAAAAGGAGCATCCTATATACTACTTGTGCAAGAAGTTTACAGAAGGAAAACAAAAATACTTAAAGGTGGAAAGAATGTATTGTGCTGATGTACAGGCTTGAGGCAGTATACTTTCTATTACTTAGTGGAGTTATTGACAAAACATAACCCATTGAGGTATTTAGTAGAAAAGCTAGCTTTGATCAAGAGAATATCGAAGTGGCAGATGCTGCTCTCTAAGTTTAATATTAAGTATGTAAGTCAGAGTTCAATCAAAGGGTAAGCAATGGCTGATCAATTGGCAAAATACCCACTAGAAGATGAAGATAATGGTTCAGAAGCTTAGTTTCTCGATGAAAATGTGATGATGGCAAATGAATTAAGCGGTGAAAAACAAGAATGGAGAATGTATTTTGATAGAGCAACCAACATGTTCAAATGTAGGATAGGAGCAGTATTAATATCACCTGAGGGTAATCATTTCCTTGTAGTAGCCAGGTTAGCATTTCCATATACAAACAATATAGCAAAATATGAGGCCAGCATTTTTGGGCTCAAAATGGCACTAGGCATGTGAATACAAAGGCTTGAAGTATATGGAGATTCTTTGCTTATAATTCTCCAAATCTTGGGAGAATATAAGATGAAAGACAAAAAGTTGATACCTTGTCATGAGCATTTAGGAAGACCGATTGAAAGATTCCAAGAAATTTCATTGACTTACATTCCAAGAACCTAAAATCAATTTGCTGAAGTACTCACTACATTAGCATTGATGTTGAAAGTCATAGATGGGATAGAAATTCAGCCCCTGAACATTGAGGTAGAGGAAAAACTAACTTTTTGCCTGACTGTTGAAGAGAAACAACATAAGAAACCCTAGTGTTATGATAGCAAAAAGTTACTTCAAACAAGCAAGTTCCCTGATGAGGTTGATAGAAAAGAGAGAAAAGCTTTAAGCAGATTGGCTACTCATTTCTTGTTAAGTGGAGCAACGTTGTACAAAAGATCATCAGATATAACATTGCTAAGGTGTGTAGATAAAGAAAAAGCAAAAAAGTTGATGAAAGATGTGCATGAAGAGGTCGGTGGTCCTCATATGAATGGGTACATGTTAGCTAAGAAAATCATGAGGATAGGATATTTTTGGATGACAATGGAATTAGATCGTATTAAGCACATAAGGCATTTTCACTTGTGTTAAGTATACGCTAATAAAATCAGTGCTCCTCCTAAAGAATTACATGTGTTGTTGGCTCCTTGGCCTTTCTCAATGTGGGGGATAGATATGATTGGTCCAATTTCGCCAACAGCTTCAAATGATCATAGATTTATTCTAGTTGTGATTGATTATTTTACGAAGTGAGTAGAAGCAGCATCATATGTTACTATAGACACTTAATTTTTGCTTGCCATCGCCCTCCCCCATACTTTTCATTTTTCAAAATAGGTTATAGGGTCCTAAATTAGGAAAAAATACAAAAAAAAAGAAGGAAATTAAAGAAAACCCAAAAATTAAGAAATTTAGAAAAAAAAAAATAAGAATTTTAGGAAAATACAAAAAAATTTCAAAAAATAAGAAAAGGCATAAAAAAATAAGAAAATTGGATAAGAAACAATTAAGAAATTTAGAAAATAAGAAAATTGAAAAATTACAAAAAATTGAAAAAAAGTAAAAGATTTTAGAAAACAATATTTTATTAAGATAGATTTTTAATTTTAATTTAAGTTCAGAAGTTGGGCCGTTTAACTTGGGCTTAGATTTAAATCTAGCTTAAGCTAACCAAGTCTATATGTGCAATTGGACAAGGCATAGGCCAATGGCCTAATAGTTAAACACATGGACATAGCAATGGGTTAAAGTGTAAAGTCTTGGGTTCGAATCTTGCCAAAAGTAAGGAGGCCTTTTATATTTTGTTAACTAACACACTGCCATGTATCAAGATCTGATTGCGTTATGTGTCCTAACACGTAGTAACATCGGGTTAGACGACCTTGCTAATGTAATGCAATGTGGCATCTACGTGGTGTGCCACATCAGCTGCTACATGTTGAGGTTGGTTGGTACGGCTAACGTGGTGCTACATTAGCCCCTTTTTCCCTTCCTTTCTTTTCTTTTCCCTTCCTTTCCCTCTCTTTCCCTCATTTTTCTCCAAAATTCCAGCACTTTCCTCCTCAAGTAGCCACCTTTAACTCAATTTTTTAATTGCTTTTCATTGCAATTTGTGCCAAATCAATGGCAAAATTGCAAACTAGATATAACCTACTATGAATTGGTATAAAAAATAAGTATAGATTTAGTCAAAAACTTATTCAAATTGAGCTTCAAAGATTGGAAAAAAAAACTATATTTTCGACCATTTTCAATAACTTCGATCCGAGCTTTCCTTTATTTCTGGACGAATTACAAGTATAAATTGGAGTTCATGAGAGTACGGAGGAGAGACAATTAAATAAGAGCTGTTGAATCAACTCCCACATACTCTCTCCTCCTTCCTGATCATCTTTCTCTCTACCTCTCTTCGGATTCCTCTCTCCAGCCACCCCCAAGCCTAACCACCACCACGGTCGAGCTCCTCGTAGCTTAAACTCTCTAACCTAACTTCTTTCAACCTTTGTCGTGGCTCCTAATAGCACTACTAAGCTCGCTACCACCTTAACCCTAACTGTTGAACCCTTTCTCCTCAAACCACCACTTTCAGCCATCTTTACCCCAAACCAATCACATAACCAAACTCCTCGACCTCTAAAACCCCAGATCCATCACCCTACTCACGCTTAGTAACCCGTACATGGCTGAACCACCACCACCACCGACGGCCAACTTCTGTCAACCACTAAACAACCACCCTAGGCCATGGCATTAAGCTTATCCCCCTATTCCCCAATCTAATACACACAAATCTACCCTTACCCTTGAAAAATTTGACTCGAATTGTCCTAAACCACACCTGCCATCATGCTGCTAAAGGAGAAGAAGTTCGACCTGACCCGACCGACTCGATTGATCCGACCCAACCGATTTGCCTAAGGCCAACCCATGCGCTCAAATTCGTTTGAAGTTTGTTTTTTTATTTTATTTATTTCTTTTTATTTTTAGTTGTTGTTGGCGTTGTTTGATTTTTTTTTCTTTCTTTTTCTCTTTCTTTATAATTGTAAATGTAAAAAAGAAGAAAAAGAGAGAGAAAAGAAAAAGAAAAAAAAGGAGAAAAGGAAAAAAGAAAAGATTATTTTTGTTTTATTAGTTTAATAGAAATAGATAAAATAAAATAAGTAATAAAATAAATAAGGTAATATAATAAAAATAAAAATAAATAAATAGGTTAGTAAACAAAAATCGTTTTGACACTTAGAAAAATTAAGTTTTCTAAAAATAAATGAAAATAAATGGACCATTTTCCAAATTAAGACTATTTTAGAGTTTTCAAAAATAAATTACCGATTAGGACCCTTTAAGAGAATTTCCTTGAATAAATTGAATTGAGTAAAAACGTAAATTCGATCTTTTTTCAAAAATTAAAATCAAACAACTTACTAAAGTTTTTATTAAAAGAACTACATACGTCTGATCTCGAATAGCAAGTACGTAGGCACCTACGGGGCAACGATAAAAATAAAAAATAAAAAATTTTCTCTTTTCTTTAGTTTAGATTGTTTTGTTCATCTAATTAGAATAATCAATAACCAATTTCTATCTTTCAAAATTAAAAAGTGATTTTTAAGTTTAATTCTAATTTTAGAAAGTTAATGGTACCCATAAGAGTTTAAATCTTTAAACCCCAAACCCAAATCTCTGGTTTTCAAAAAGTTGTTTCAAAAATCGGTTTTTTCGTAGACTAATGGTTAAGTTATAAACAATCCACCCAATTAGTTATAACTTAATTGTTTTTCCCGACTCTAATCGGGTGGCGACTTCAAAGTTGTTTTCAAATTGAAAAAAATGGTTTTCTTTAAACCGTAGTCTTAAACTGTAGTCGAGGATCAATATTAAACGAGCAAAGTTTAGTACTGATCAATTTAAAGAAGGCCTATTTTATTAGAAGAACCGAGAGAGTGGAAAACCAGGCTCGACAGCTATAATGACCAAAGAGATGGTAGTTAGATCTATGAAAAATGACATCACTACCAGATATGGTGTACCTGAGTCCATTATTACGAACAACGAGTCAAATTTGAACAACAAGCTAATGGCCGAAGTATGCAACCAATTTACGATCAATAACAGAAACTCAACTACATATCGACCTCAGATGAATAGGGCAATCGGAGCCGCTAATAAGAATATCAAGAGAATCATTGAGAAGATGGCGATTACTTATAGAGACTGGCCTAAGATGCTCCCCTTTTCTCTCATAGCTTATAAAACTTTAGTTAGAACCTCTACAAGTACAACACCTTATTCATTGGTATATGGAATTGAAGCAATACTATCAGTAGAAGTAAAAATACCTTCATTTCGAATGTTGGCAAAAATCTAACTTGATGAAGCGTAATGGGTGAAGAAACGAATGGAGCATTTAAACCTCTTAGATGAGAGAAGGCTTGCAGCAATATGTTATGATCAATGTTACCAACAAAGGATGATCCGAGCCTTTAACAAAAGAGTGCACCTGAAGTACTTTAAGGAAGAAGATTTGGTATTAAAGAAAGTATTGCCAAATGTAAAAGACCTAAGGGGCAAATTTACTCTAAATTATGAAGGCCCTTATGTGTTAAAGAAGGTATTGTCGGGAGGTGCATTAGTATTGATGGAAATTGATGGTCCAAAATTAAGGGGACCTATGAATTCAAATGTTGTTAAATTGTATTATCCATGAAAACCGAGTTCAATAAAAATTCCAATTTTTCTTGAGAATTGTTTGTGGTTAATATTTCATCGTTTATAAGCAAAGTTGATATCCATGAATTGAATTCAGATGGTCATCGACTGACAAACACTTCACCAATAAATCCTTGCATACCATGTTTCTTAGCCTCATACACTTGAACACCAAACACTTGCTAATGAATATGAATCACCAAATAAATTGAAATCGAATGTTCTTAATGATTTAATCTAGTTTTTTTTTTTTTAAAGACAGTTATTTTTCAGGAATCATAGAGAGGTGGAAATTAAGACCCTTTAATGACAAAAGCAAAAACAAGACATGAGCATGGTACAACTAAAAGACTCATCAGCAAAAGGTTTCAATCATGAATAAGGCCCTATTACCACAAAAAAAAAAAAAAAAAGAAGATGCAAGCACAATCTTAAGGAAATACTTTGGTGATTTTTTGCTATCTGAATAAGTGAATATCGAGAGTCAACGTGAAGTATGCTAATTGGTTACTATTTGCGAAATTCTCCATTCCCAAGTAAAATGATCCTGAAGTCCTTGAAAGAGATATTTAGGAGAATTAAGAATGTTTTTGAAATCTCAAAGAGATCTATCCTCTTTGGATCATCTATCAAACCAAAATAAGTTAATTGACCCCCAATGGTTTTGCCTTATCCTTTTAAGATAGGCACCTTATCTTTTACCCTATCCTTTCAAAATAGGTACTCTATCTTTTACCTTATCCTTTCAAGAAAGGCTCCCTTTTGCCTCGTTCTTTCGAGACGAGCCCCCTAATCTTTAGCCCTATCCTTTCAAGATACGCACCCTAAATCTTTAGCCTTATCCTTCTAAGATAGGCCTCCTAATCTTTTGCCCTATCCTTCTAAGGTAAGCCCCCTAATCTTTTTCCCCATCCTTTCAAGATAGGATCCCTTATTTCTTGCGTTATTCTTTTAAGACAGACTTCTTAATCCTTTACCCTATCTTTTCAAGATGAGCCTCATATTCTTATGCCCCATCCTTTCAAGATGGGCTTCATATTCCTTTGCCCCATCCTTGCAAGACAAGCAATTTATTTTTTACATCGACCTTTCAAGTTGGTATCCTTATTTAGGAAAAAGCATAGCTTAAGTTGACTAATCAACTCAGTAATCCTCATTTTATCAATTTAAAGTAGGGTTTGGCAAAAATAGGTATCTCTTTTGTCTTTGTAGTAAAGTTTCACTCATTTTTGCTATTTATATTTTAGTACTTTTATTGGGCCAAGTTAAAAAAATAAAAAAAGAGAGAAAAAAAGAAAACGAAAACGAAAACGAAAATTGAAAAAATAATAAAAAATAAAGTGTCAAATCGTATCAAGTCGAGTCGAGTCGAGTCATTTAGAGTCGAATCGAATAATGGTGTACGTTTAATTTAGTAAATTCCAAGTCTTAAATAGTCGGGCTTCATTAAAATATTTTTTAGTCTAGTTTAATAAAAAGTAGATTTTTTACCTAATTTATATTGAGCTAAATAGATTTAAGATTTATTAAATGAGCTAATGTGTGTTTTATGTTAAATCAAGATGGATTAAGTTAGGGCCAAAAATAGAAAGCCCAAATCAATATAGGGTTTCTGGAAACTAAATTGAATCTTCAATAAATCCAAATCAAGGATGATCATTTCTTTTGTATCTTGGATTTATTAAGTTTAAATTTTTATCCAAAGAGATTCAAAAGATTTGTTTATGTGGCTTATACATAGGAATTCGACAATAAAGTTTTGACACGTTTTCACAATCCCCAACACACGAACACAAGCATTGATCACTCACCTACATACTACTATCCTACTTACACGCCACACACTCACGTTCCTTATCATTGCCTCGTACGATAGCATTTATGCACTGATCACTACCTCACCGCCCCTCACTCATACACTACCGCTAACACACTGATCTTACGCACTCAATGAGCACTCACTTCATGCCCACACTCAATCACCAACACATTGCCTCACTCACCAATCACTTGCTCACGTCATAACACATTCACCCATTGCATGTTGCTGAATACCTTGTACATTCATCCACTGCAGACTTACATCACAATCTGATAAACATACTAGTACTGCGTTCGTTTCACACATACGCACACACCTTATCATTGTCTTACCCACACACTGCTATACGCTAACAGATACTCTCCTTCACTAAACACATACACTGACACATGAAGCCAATACATACATACAGCCGCACAGATTACTCACGAACACATACACTCTCACGTCCTCTCCTTCTCTTGATCACACACATGCACAACCATACAAGTTCACAAATGCATATGCATAGATTCAAACATGTTGCCGAGTACAGTCAAATTTAAACACACACTAAGCACGATTGAATTCTACTATTGTACGCGTACAATCAATTCTATATCGAGTATGCGAATGTAATTTAGACGATCACGACACGATCAACACAAACAAGCCGATCATGTACAACTGACTCATTAAGGTAAAAAAATTATTATTGTATTTAATTGTCTATTTTTATTTTATTAGTCAATTAATTTATTTAACTAATTTGTTTTCTTTAGTGCAAGTTTATATATATATATTGTCATATCGTTTTGCTATGTTTTTTAGATAATTTTCAATTTTTTTTATAAATTTAGTTAAATTGCATATTTTTTCTCTAAGATATGTATCTTAGTATATCTTGCATGAATAATTTAGGAAAAAATCAATTTTTGAGACATAGTGATTTTTTTAAAAAAATAAAAAATAAAAATCTTAATCGGAGTTCAAGTGAATTACTTCATTTAACTTTTTCATTCAAGATTAAATGAACTCTAAAAGTAATTGAAAAGTAGATATACTACTTAGAAAATTTAGAAGCACAACTAATTAACTTTAAACTAAAGACTCCAATTCACTTCTAAATTCATTCATTAAATAAGAAGTAAGTGTGCTCCACTTAGATTTTATCCTACAATATTGATCATGTACACTAAGTCCACAAGAAGTAGTTATGCACAAAATTAAGTACTACTATTCCAAGTTGACAATCTACTTAGTAAACTTATAACTTGAGAACAAACAACTTAGTTGAAGCCTTTTGATAAACAAGATTTACCCTTCCCTACACTTAATGAGAAGCATTATCCTTAATGTTTGAGAAAAGCAAACATAAAATAAGCATAGAAAAGGAATAACTAGAAAGATGAAAAATAATAATAAATAACAAGAATTAAACTTCCCTAAAACATGAAGTTCAACCAATTCATTGATTCTTAAACCATCAAATAGTACAGCTTCCAATACCATGACAAATCAAACAATAAAAGACACCGACCATCAAGACAACAAAAACAAAATACAACAAACTCATAACATGAGAGTCTTCATTAATAGTACATCAATGAGATTAAGCTCTCAAATAGACAATGAGTTTAAAACTAACAAAATATAACAAAAGAAAGAAAATAAGTCAGTCAATCAACCTCCTCTCCTATCTCGTCATCTAAACCATCTTCATCCTTTGTAAATGATTCTTCTTTATCATCATCCCTAGCACCTTGTCCGGTTATTTCTTGTTGGACACCATGCGGTTCCTTGTCATCATCACTATCCTCTTCTTCCGACCCTTCCTCCTCATCATTAGGGTTTTCCTCTCTAAACTCTTCATCTCCTTCTTCTTCTTCCGGAGCACTTATGGCTAGGGGAACTAAAGGCTAACTAGGACCCATGTCCTCCTATGTTTGAGGATGAGAGAAACAAGAGGGAATAGTTGCTTCTACTTTCATAGCTATACTCTTTAGAGACTCAAGAATTCCCTTCTAAGTCTCTTTAATCTTGGTCGCTTCAATTTCCAATCTCTTTAAATTACTAATGGAGAAGCTCAATGTAGATGGTGCAAAATCAGGAGCACCAGGGTCCTCAATATCTAAATCAGGATCTAAGACTCTTGCAATACCCTACTGATTAAAAGGGGTTCTTAGTAGCGGTTTTGGATCAGTATAAGAGTCTTTTGGCCTGTCACTTGTAAGCCACAACCTCAAATTCCTAAGGATCCTTGTAATCATCCCTCCAATGAAAATATCCTTACTTTTATCAAATGTTTGTTAACGAAGTCCAAATGTGGTTAAGATGCCCACATTTACTAGAAACCCCTTTAGTACACTGTATAAGGGAAATAGATCATGCTCCCCCACTACCTTATGGCTCTCATGCTTCCCATAAATTGTCCTTATAAGAATATAATGGAAGACTCGTGCATTAGTCTTCTTTAAAGTGGAAGCCTTTGATTTACTTGCCTTGAAACTACTCTCATTAGAGATTTCTCTCCAAAACTCATTTACTGAAGTTCCCTGAGGAAAACTCACTGGCAGATTGACAAAATCCTCATTCTCAACCTCAAACCGGATATATAACCCCATTGCCTATACAAATGTTAACATATTGAAGGTATGAGTTAGTCCAAACACAAAGAACTCTACCTTATTGTCCATTTTGGAGCCAATATACTCGTACTTAATCTTGAAAGATGAGAGGAAAGCCAAAGTTGTTTATTTATAAGTCTTCTCCTAAACCATAAACAACTTCAGCCATGGTCCATTTCCCAACAACCACTACACAGCTATCTTTAAGCCGTACTCCCCCAATACATCCATGTCTATGACACATTGTCGCTTGATAATCTTCTTAGTAGCAAATTTCTTGAATCTCTCTTTTTGCTCTGTAGTCATACCAACTAGTGGAGCAATCACCTTACTGGAACTTGCTACATCAGATTGTCTGGGGGGAAGAGAAAGAGACTGATTAGCAGTTGACCTCCTATGTTAAGAAGTGGTTGATTTTTTTGGTGCCATCTACAAACATCAGTGTTAGTTCAGACTCACGTATAAATTTAACACAATTTAGACTAAGCAAACCCATTCTAACTTCCTTCAACTTTAAACATAAAGCATCTATCAACTAATGATGATCGACCTGAACCAACTTCTAAGTACGCATTACATTAATGAATTCATAATAACTCAACTTGTAACCCGAGCGTCAACTAAGGATTAGTATCTTCCCTCAACTATATAGCACTTGACATCACAACATTACATATAAACACAACACTTCAACAAAAATAACAACAACTAGCAATACAATTCTACATAACACTTAAGTACTATGACGAGACTAATTCATCAATTTAGGCTCAATTTGCAAAAATCCCTAATTTGATCATTATCAATAGAAATTAAGGTTTAATCTTGATATGAAAACTTCCTTTACAAAATCATGCAAATCAAAGTATAATTATGATACAAACACAACTACTATTACTATAACACCACTTTTACAAATCATAGCAAACATACATATATAAACCCTAAAGTAATAAGAATCAAATCTATGAAAATATAGAAAAATGAAAGAAAAAGAGGAAGATTATACCTTAGAAAAACGTAAGGGTGATGAAAAAAATGATTGTGTAAGTGTTAGAAGTGGGAGGAATAAGGGTTGATGTGAAGAAAACAAGGGTGGAGTTTTGTAGGAAACTAGCATGGTGAGACTATCACGGGGTAGATATTACACCTCGAAGTCACAGAGTCGCAACAGTCCCACCGTGTAAACCATTCTATGATAGTAACTGGCCTCACAGTGCCTACCATAGACATAATCTACACAAGGCGTCGACGACTCCTCGCTTTGAAGTAAACAGTTCAATCAATAATTATACTACAATTATGATAAATATCACAAATTTCTATTAAACATAGATAATTATAAATAAGTCCACAGAGCTTCCCAGGAAGTTTTACATAATCACCACAGTTTACTAATTTACAGAATAACTATCAATCTTTAACACTTAACTACAAGGTCAGTCTAGTTTCACATTATACTAAGTAACTTGATCCTTATACCCTTGGCTTCCAAAAGGACTAAACTCTAGGTAATTGTAGGGCGGTATAGTACTTGAAGTGATCACAAATCAGAACCTGTAAAAGGATCTATAAGGGTATGAGCAACTACAGCTCAGTAAGTTGAATTGGAGACTCATGAATGCATACAAGCACAAACAGGGTTATCAAACAATTATTTTCATGCAATGCAACAATCAAGTGTCATCGTACAACGTAGTTTGGTCCGTTGTGAAATCAGAGAAATTTCACCTGCTCCAATCCGGGTTGAGGAGTTCCATGTTATGCAACAGCTCACAACTAAACCCAGGCTTGTGCAATGGAGACCTCGCTCCTCCCGCGACTACCTTCAAACCATTAACTTTACCCCCGCCGCGACCTCTTCTCCTGTCACTTAGTTCGACTGAGGATGAAGAAGGGATCATTTTGCAATCCTGCGCTATCCCTTTCGAAGGGGTCAGTATTTGGTTGGAGAATCCTATAATCCCCTAACGGGTTGCAATGCATGACATTTTTGGTTATTAGGGTCAACTAAGATTAAATTCCGTTTAGGGTGTTCAAACAAGTTCATACCAATTCAATCAGTCACAAAATCATTCACAATACAAATTTCAGCACGAATTCAAATACATCAAACACATGCGCAAACTACTTACAATCACAATCATATACAAGCCTAAGTCTTTGAGCACTACAAAACTAATATTCTATCACAATAAGTAATAACCTAACTTACTTGAAATTGCTCGATCGCTCGATCCCTTAGTCGCGAGCTGATTTGTTTCTGGGTTTCCTATAATACAAATAGGTCTTTTTAGTACTTATATTTTATGGATTTTTATTCTAATTCATAATATAACTCATTTTCCTCATGTATACCTATAACGTACTAATGATTCGTTATACTCTATTTTAGGGTTCGAATCCTAAACTATATTCTAGTTTTAATTCCTAAGTCTTAATAAGCTCGAATCCCAGTGTGACATTAATTACATTACGCTCGGGTATTCAAATATCCCATTGGGTCGTAATTTGGTATTTTAAACTATTCGGTACATGCTAACCTTAATTAAGGTATCGGATTTATTCCCGATATGTGAAAATCTTACATTTTGAGATATTTACTTAAAATTAAATGTTATTTCAGATTTATTATTTTTTTTATTTCTATTATAATATTATCTAAATAACCCTATTTTTTTAGATTTATTAATTTACAATTTCACATATTACTAATTTCTTACATTACTTACCTAATTTCCCTAATTAACCATACTTAATACTCCAAAGGCTAGGATTAGGGTTCCACTTCAGAGATTAACATCCCTAAACATATAATTAATATCTAAATCAGTAATTAACATTCTAATCACCTAATTAACCCTAAATCACCTAATTTTTCCATCATTTTAGGGCTAAAAATTAACTTAAAAATTTAGAAAATTAATTTAAAAAAATTGGCTTCATAGCACTATTCTACATCATATTAGCATCCTACAGAAAAAATTTGAGCTCCAAACTACACTCCTAAGCCTATTTATTTTCCGGTTTAATCATGCTCAATTTTGAACAATTTGTTAAGGACCCTATATTTTCAGACATAATTAAACTAAATCAATATTTTTCCCTAAATCTAAATACAATAAAACCTCAGAATAACAAGTTTCATAATTTTCGAGGCAAAATAACTAATTTTACAAAATTATTAAAAAATCGGGGTGCATAAATGACTAACCGATTCGAAGCTTTCTAGCCATCCAAACCCAGTCCAAGGTTGTCGACCGGTCCAGGCGGTGGTTCTAGTGTAGGGTGGTGGTGGTGGTTCGGTCCTAGGTGGTGGCGAGTGGTGGGTTTAGTTCACTTGCCTAATCTACACAGTTTTCTTTTCTTTTTTTATTTTCTAGATTTTCTCTCGATTTTCTTAGTGTTCCTATTTTTCTCAGATTCTAAACTGACTAAATGACTTCTGAAAATTTTTCCCCTATTTATAAACAATTGTAGTAATTAATATGCATTAATTTGATAAGACTTTGCCCAAATTCCTTGATTTTTGGCTTTTAGGTTATCTAATTCTTATTGGCTAATTTTTCTTTTGCAGCTTTGGACCTACCACGACCTGATCTTGATTCAGCTTATCATCTTCTAATTTTTTCTGATTTTTCTATAATTATTTTATAATTTTCTTTAATTATTTGCTTAGTTTTTGGCTAATTTAGGTAATTTCACGTATTTTTATCTACATGTAAATACATGTGGGGTATACGTGAACATTCCTAATTATTATTTTGGTCATTCTAAAATTTTTAGTATACATATAATCTATCTCTAGTAATTTATTAGTTATTAGATTACACTTTTTACCTTTTCGGTAATTAGCAATTATTATGCTTAAAATTTGAAAATTTTATAGTCTCTTATTTTACTACTTATTTTCTTAAATTTAAGTTTACGGGGTCATTTTTACTAGTATTTCTCTAAATAGTTTATAATTTAGGTTTGATTAGATCCTTTAGCCGATCGCCCTAAACCTTGGGTTTTAAGTTCAAACCTACGGTTACTTGGCTTGGCTTGGCTTTAGGGCTTACAGTAGATTTTCAAAATGTGAGAAATGAGGAGAGAGAGAGAGAGAGAGAAAGGGAAATCACTTATATATTAGGGTGGCAAGGACATGATCATGGCCACGACTTGGGCCATGATGCCCCTTTCAAGCTTGATCACGGGCATGATGAAGACTGTAATTGGCTCTATGCCCAACATTTTTGAACTATCATGGCCTACATCCATTAATAGTCATTGGTACGAACAAATCCGTGACTAGTACCATGGTTAAAAATTTCACATGTAACTCAAGTTATCATGGCTATGATTGAATTAAAAAGCTTCCAAGGTATTGATCACAACTGTGATTAAAGTGTGAAATTTTCCAAGGAAGTGATCACGGCCATGATGGATAGGTAGATTAATCCACTTGGTTATTTGTTTGTGGATGGTAAGGAGTGGTCGTCTTATGGTGTATCCCATATCTCTTGAAGACTCGTTCAATATAATT
Organism: Lumnitzera littorea; assembly: GCA_024138015.1. NCBI lineage: Eukaryota > Viridiplantae > Streptophyta > Magnoliopsida > Myrtales > Combretaceae > Lumnitzera > Lumnitzera littorea. The sequence goes on along the minus strand of JAMXBB010000002.1, from coordinate 90,135,401 downwards.
GTTGCAAAAGCGAGTTCCCCTATCACTTGGAGTGCTCTAAATTTAGAAAATAACTTTCTCAAAAATCTTGTTACCACCCTAGCATCATTTATTGGTAAAGCTTGAGCTTCAACCCACTTTAACACATAATCTACTGCAACTAAAATGTACTTGTTACCATAAGAACTCAGAATAGTCCCATGAAGTCTACTCCCTAAACTTCGAAGACTTCACGTTCTAAGATATATTTTTGTAGCATTTCATCCCTCTTGGAAACATTCACAATTCTTTGACACCAATCGTAAGCTACAATATAATCATGAGCATCCCGAAATATATTTGGCCAGTAAAAACTAGCCTCTAATACCTTCTAAGCTATTTTGTTTGCGTTATAGTGTCCACCTGTTGGTCCACTATGGTAATGAAATAAGATTTTCTATCCTTCTTCATGTGATACACAGCGTCGGATAATTTGATCAATACATACTCTAAAAAGAAAAGGGTCTTCCCAAAAGTAATGCTTTAACTCTAAGAAAAACTTCTTTTTCTTGTAATGATCTAAGTCTTGAGGTAGAATCTTCCCCACCAAATAGTTTGCTATATCGACAAACCATGGAATGTTGTGGGTCTTTACTGTGCAAAGAGCAAACAAGCTTTCTTATGGAAATTTATCATTAATGTCATCTTCATTCAATTCCTCCAAATGTAGATTATCTAACCTAGACAAGTGATCTACAGCTAAATTTTTGCCCCCTTCTTATCCCTTATTTCTAAATAAAACTATTGAAGTAATAATACCTAACAAATCAACCAAGGTTTTACATCAGATTTAGATAAAAGGTATCTTAAAACTGAGTGATCGGTGTAAACAATCACTTTCAAGAGAACCAGGTAAGGTCGAAACTTATCAAAAGTAAAGACAATCACTAATGATTCCTTCTCAGTTGTGGTGTAATTTGCTTGAACTGGAGTGAATCTCTTGTTAGCATAATGTATTAGTTGAAAGTGTTAGTCTTTTCTCTACCCTAATACTACTCCTACTGCTGAGTCACTTACATCACACATTAATTCAAATGGTATGGTCCAGTTTGGCACTACTATTATAGGAGCATTGGTTAATTTTTCCTTTAAAATATTAAAAGCTTCTAAAAAACCGGCGCTAAAATCAAACGACACACCCTTCTCAAGGAGCTTTGTCAATGGCCTAGCTATCTTAGAGAAGTCCTTAATGAATCACCAATAGAATCCAGCATGTCCTAAGAAGTTTCTCATAGCCTTCATAGATGATGGTGGTAGTGACTTTGAAATCACTTCTACCTTAACCGTATTTACCTCGATGCCTTTGTTTGATATCTTATGTCCTAACACAATGCCCTGCTATACCATGAAATGACACTTCTCCCAATTGAGCATTAAATTCGTCTCTTCACACCTTTGTAGTACCCTTTTCAAATTTGCAAGGCATCCATCAAAAGTATCACCAAACACTAAAAATTCATCCATAAAGACTTCTGTCACATACTCTACTAAATCCCCAAAAATAGCCATCATGTAATGATATAAAAGGGGCTAGCGCGTTACATAGTCCAAACGACATTCTATGATATGCAAAAGTACCATAAGGGTAAGTAAAGGTAGTCTTCTCTTGGTTTTCCAAAGCTATTGGAATCTGAAAATAACTGGACATCCCATCTAGGAAACAGTAGTATTCATGACCTGCCAATCTCTCCAACATTTGGTTAATAAAAGGCAGTAGAAAGTAGTCTTTTCTTATGGTGTCATTGAGTTTCTTATAATCAATACACACTCTCCAACCAGTTACAGTATGCATCGGTATCAATTCATTCCTCTCATTTGGTACTACTGTCATGATACCCTTCTTTGGAACTACTTGAATCGAACTCACCTACGGGCTATCTGAAATTGGTAGATGAGTCCTACATCCATCAACTTCACTACCTCTTTCTTAACTACTTCCTTTATGTTTGGATTCAGCCTCCTTTAAGGTTGCACTACCGATTTAAATTAATCCTCCATCAAAATTTTATGGGTACAAAAGGACGGATTAATTCCCTTGATGTCCAATATCTTCCATGTAATTGTCCTCTTATGTTCTTTTAGGACTGATAAAATTTTCTCTTTATGGCAAGAGTCTAACCCCGATGATATGATCACCAGCAGCTTAGAATCTTCAGACAAAGAGGCATACTCTAAGTAAGTGGGCAATAGTTTCATTTCTAAGTCAGGGGGCTTCTCAATTGATGGTTTCAAATGAGTAATATAACTTCGGTTAATCTCTTTAACCCCAAAATCCTTCACTTATACATTACATACCTCTAATTAAGTGATCACTTCTTTCACCTCTTCGACTTCATCTACCTAATTTCCTTTCGTCAAGCATGACTCCAATGGATCCTTACTCAAAACATCCTACAAAAACTCAAAAACGATGAAATCAAAAGAATCAATAGTAAATCATTCATCATCATCACTCATTGATTTCTCGAAGACATTGGACATTCTAATCACCATTTCTTCACTTCCGACCCGAAGGACCAACTTCCTATCCTTGACATCAATTACAGCACCTACAGTTGCCAAGAATGGTCTTCCCAAAATGAGTAGAACCTCAATATCCTCGTCTATGTCCAAAACTACAAAATTTGCAGGAAAAATAAAGTCATGTACCTTTACTAAAACATCTTCCACAACTCCTCTTAGAAACTACATGGATCTATCTATCAACTAGATGCTCATTCACGTGCTTTTGGGCTCTCTTAGATTTAATCTCTTGAATAGACTATAGGGCATCAAATTAATGCTGGCTTCAAGATTTGCCAATGCCCTTCTCTACCGGAAGGTCTCCTATCAAACATGGAATGGTGAAGCTACTAGGATTCTTAAGTTTCCTAGGAAACTTGTTCAAAAGTACTGTAGAGCACTCTCCACCCAAGATTACAATGGAAAGTTCCTCTAATTTCCTCTTATTGGAAAGTATCTCCTTCAAGAATTTTGCATACTTAGGCATCTGACCCTAGGCTTCCACCAGTGGAAGGTTGATATAATGCTCATCATCCTTATCCTTCCTTAGTTTAGAGGAGTATGGTAAAGGTGGCTTGTATTCCTTTGGTGCTACTAGTAAGACTTCATCTTCTAGTGGTACATTATTCACTGCTTGCTCCTCATCCGTAGTCATGACTTCTTTCCTTTTGTCCTGGATCCTCTTTGAAGTTTGTAACTCCTTGCTACTTCTAAGAGTTACAGCCTTAACATGCTCCTTAGTGTTTGTCTCGGTATTACCTAGTAGTGAGCCAAGAGCTCTTTTAGACAACATCTTAGAAATCTACCCAAGCTGATTCTCTAAGTTATGTATTGATGCTCCTTGATTTCTTAAGGCTGCTTCTATGGCTTGGTGGCAATTCTTAGAGGTCTTGATGTACTGAGCTAACATCTCCTCAATAGATATTGGCTTACTTTGAGGGAGTGGCACTTGTCTCTAAAATCTAGGGGGTGATATGTTGGAGCTTTGACCGATGTTGTTGCTCCATCTAAAATTTGGATGGTTTTTCCAACCCAGATTGTATGTGTTATTGAAAGGATCATTCTTTAGTTGGATTGGGTTCCCCATGTAGTTAACCTCTTCCACTTGATCAATCTCTAAAGGGCTTGCCAACTCTGAATTTAAAAGTGCTAAAGCCTTGTTTAACCTATTATGAGAGTATCAAGCTTTCTTATCAACACCTCCACCTTATATGCTAAAGCAAATGTGGCATGCAACTCATGTTTTCCCGCTGGCCTCCTTTCTCTTCCTCTTACAGATGACAATTGATAATGATTACTGGTCATATCTTCAAATAATTGAATATATTGCTCCGGCGACTTATGGTTTAGGCTTTCTCTAGCAATTGCATCAATAAGCTACTTGGCGGTATAGTTTAGTCTATTGTAGAATGTCTGAACTTGGTGCCAATCCGGAAGACCATATTGGGGGCACTTCCTTAACAATTCCTTCCACCTCTCTCATGCTTCATATAAAGTTTCTAAATCCATTTGACCAAAAGAAGAGATATCTGCCCTTAACGTAGCCATCCTTAACGTTAGGAAGTATTTTCTCATGAATAGCTCAATCATCTCTTGCCAAGTATTTATGGAATTCCTTGGCATAGAGTTAAGCCACTACTTTGCATTGGATCTTAATGAAAATGGGAATAGCCTAAGGCAGATAACGTCCTCTAAAACTCCACCTACCTTAAAGGTGTCATAAATTTCCAAGAATTGTTGTAAATGGTTATTAGTGTCTTCATCACTAAAACCATCAAATTGAACAAATTACTGGATCATTTGAATGATGCTCAACTTGATTTCAAACGTATTAGCATGAACTCTAGGCCAAGCTATGTTGGTACTAGCCCCATCCAAGTTAGGCCCACAATAGTCTAACAATGTCCTAAGAGCCACAAGCGGATTTGCTCCTAGCTTGTTTCTCGCTTGTACTACATTCCCATTTCCATCAAGAGGTGGGTCCAAATTTAATGGTGGATCTCTACAAGCGGTTCAACATTTTGATTTGGATTATTCATTTTAGATGATGCTATTCTAATTCTCAACAGTTCCCGTTCTCCTACTTCCTTATTAGCAGATGCTTGCTTCTCAAAATATGCTTGGACTTTCTTCAAGTTACTTTTAAGTGTTCTCTCGAGTTTAGGATCAAAGTCAGCTAAATCAATTGTATTGTTTTAGGTCATAAACCAAATTAATAAATAAGCCAATATGAGCACAAATATTTTAAGCAAACTAATAACAAATATAAAAGAAAACAAATGCTAAAAGAACAGGAATCTTAATTTTCCTAATGATGATGCTTTTTCCCCAACAATGGTGCCAAAAACTTGATTGCCTCTAAATAGAGCTTTCAAGTTTTACAAATTAAATTCCTATATTTTATTCTTTACTTGGTTAAATAGGTAAGTATACCTATCGTTTGTTAGTATGGATAAGTATGGGGTCATCTTTATTGGGAAAAAGGATTCAAACACTAGTACTAAATATTCTTCTTATTAACTAACTACCAAATGATTTAATGAAGTAATTTAACTAATCTCTACAACTAAACTGCACTAATTCTAAGATTACACCAAGAAAACACAATAAATAGAATTATAACACGAAAATAACAATTTACAAAGCAAGTTTACTCCATCATATTAACATGGCTTATGAATTATACATCCTAATAATTACTCATCTGCAGAAATTCTCTACTCATGAGTATTCTTCTCAGAATTACTCAATTCTAATCTCAGTTGCATTTCTTAGAATTCCTTCTCAAAGAATGGGTAAGTTAAGATTGCATTAGAAGCTTACTAATCCTTGAATTCCCTAAACATCTAGTGAATTTCCTAATAATATCTCTATTAACAGGAGTAGATCGTTCTCGTGATTAAGATCTACTCAACGGAATCGTCTCTCAATGTATTCCATTGAGATCTACTGTAAGATTGTGTCATACACTACACTATCTCAACTTATATGAAGTTTTAATCACTAAAAATTAGTAATTATTAAGAATAGTAACAATTCACAATACATTCATCTTAAAATGACTTCATAAACCCTATTTTATCACTCACATATGATGGAAAAAGGACAAATACAGAGAAATAAGAAAAAGGAATTAAAACACAACATAAAAGAAGAGAAAAGAATAAAACCCCTTTTAATTCACTTGAAGGATTCTGGTACAATGGTATATAGACACTAGATTCTTCACAATTCTCTCGAAGTTAATGAAGAATGTTAAATAAACTTACGTCATAGTATCACTACATTAGGAATACAAATAAGGAAAACTTAATGATTTTAATTCTATGATCTCTTGTGTTTCTTGATGGCCTTTTCTCCCAAAAGTCACGATATATTTATGCTTTTCCCATCAATGGACTCAAATATACCACTTCAAGACTCTACCTAATGTTAAAATTTTTTCCCTACACTAGTTTATGTGAAAAAGTTAAAGAAAAACAATTGTGTCTACTCCTATCACATTCATGACTCGGGGAGTGATAATCTCGGAAAATAAGATTTTAAGCTAATCATAGCCATGATAATGGATGTGAACTCCTCATCGCTTCATTACAACCAATTACGCTTGTGACTGAAGGGTGATCACCCTTCTGCTATGCAACCACTGTTGTGATTAACAAGGGGATCATTAGTGCTTCTTCAACCACACTCGTAATAAAATAGTGTGATCAGTGCTAGTCAATACAATCATCTTGCATCATGCTTGTAACTGAATAATTCTTGTTTTTACTTCAAAGTTTTCTTCTCTTTATGGTTGTGACTGACTTAAACATCATTATTCTTGCATAAATTTCATCCCCTTACTCGTGATTCATCTAAAATTAATACATTATACAATTAAGTAACAAAACTTAAGAATTGAATCACAATTATGAACAATTTATGCCTAAATATGCCTTGAAAGTGTAAAGTAATTTACACTTATCAAGCTTTGAGTTAGCTTCGTACCCAAGGGAGAAGTCTTGGATGGATCTAATTATTGAATATTTAAAGGGTAATATTCTACCTAATGATAAAAAAGAAGCTCGTAGGTTGATATATCAAGCCGCAAACTATATACTAATTAATGACCAATTACACAAGCATAGCCTTCCCAACCTTATCTTTGGTGCCTTCCACAGAAAGACGCTCAATGAATACTGTATGAGTTGTACAGCGGTGTTTGTAGCAATCATGTGAAGGGTCAGACCATGTATATCTACGCATTGAGACTCAACAACTATTGGCTAACTATGGAAGAAGATGCAAAATCTGTTATTCAACAATGTCTGCAATGCCAAAAACATAAGGCTCTAAGCTATATGCCTTCTACTGAACTACAGAGCCTCACTAGCCCTTAGGCTTTTACATAGTGAGGACCACAATTTGATAATGATAAGTTTCGAGCATTTTATAAGAAACACGGTATTCGTTTGAGTTACACTTTAGTAGCTCATCCTCAAACCAATGGACAAATCAAAGCTGTTAATAAGACCATTCTATACAGTTTGAAAAGGAAATTCAATTAGGCAAAGGGTAAATGGGCTGATGAATTGCCAAATGTTTTATGGGAGTATAAGACCACTTACAAGACTTTGACTAATGAAACATCCTTCAAGCTTACTACAGATTAGAAGTAGTTCTATTGATTAAGTTAGATCTACCCAAACTTTAGACATAGAACTTTGACATTATGGCAAATTGGGTTGGCCTTACGACCAATTTCGACATAATCGAGGAGATTAGGGATATTGTAAGGGCAAGAGTTGTTGCATATCCATATAAAGTGGCTAGGTACTACAACTAGAAGGTAAAACATGAGGTATTTCGGCCTAGAGACTTGGTTTTTAGAAAATTAGAAGCAACTGGCATATGAGAGAATCAAGGGAAGTTTAGCAAGAATTAGGAAAATCTTGTTAGGATCCGGAAAGTCATAGGTGACGGGGCCTATTAAGTAGAAAGGCTAAATGGAACACCCATACCTCATGCATGGAATGCCAAGAATTTGAAGCTTTACTTTGAATAGTTTCTTTTCAATTAAAGTTTGTTTTTGTTTTTCCTTTCTGAACTTTGTAAGGCAGTGGCCTACATCTCATTCAAGTATGAAATGTTCATTTCAAGTTTACAAGTATCTCTACTTTCCGTCACTTTTATTCTTGATCAATACACAATTAACGGATTAATGAAGTTCTAGGTGTATAACAAACAAATTAATACCTAATAAGTTTTGACCTATGATGGTTAACGTGCTTAGTATTGATTGATGAATGACATCAAATGTTCTTTGAAAAAGTATGCCAAGCAATTAGAGTTAACGAACTCTAAGCTATCTTTCAATAAGCAATCTAATAGCTAAAGAAAATAAACTCTCAAGTTCATGTCCTATAGGGCTAACAAACACAATGTCTACAAAAAGATAAGAATAAAATCTGCATAAAATAAAACGTACCAAGAATCAAAAGCTTTAAAACGCGAAATGCAAGTTACTTACAAACAAAAGGTCGGCATCCTATCATATAAAGTCCATAAAATAATTGTAGAAGTAAAGTAAAAATTAATCAACTCTCTTTAGAGTTCAAAACATTCTTCCTCTAAGATTAGACGAAATTATCGTCTTCATCGGCAAGGATCAGGACCTTCTTAGAGCTTATTTCTTTATTAGCACTAGGGGTTTTGGAGGAGTTGGAGGTCTCCTTGTAAACATAGGGGGTCTCGTTCGATGATGGTTCTTGGGTTTCCTTTGATGATGGTTCCTCATCATTGATAGGACTTTAACATTGGCTTAAATATTATCACCCTGTCCTTGAATCTTTATCTCCACTTCTTTGCCAACTTCTTCATCACCACTACTGGCATCACTAGCATCAACATCGGCAAAGTCGAGGCATGATAGTTCATAATTAAGGTGAACCTTTAAAATTTCTTTCCTCGCTAACTAGACCCCTTGTAAGAACTTCTTTTGGAGAAATCTTTCATATGGCTGACTAAGAGTAACAATATTCAGTGCTTCTTCAATAGAAGGCTTCCTTTTTGCCATCTCCTCTAGTTCAATAACACAAGCTTTGAGTTTAGAGTTGTTTATCTCCAAGTTCTTTATTTGGACTCTTAACTTGTCCTCTTTGTCACTCATCGAGATTATTGCTCTTCCCAACCCCCGCATTCTTCTTGTTTTTTGCGGAGCTCCTCTTTTAAGTCCTCAATCTCTTTATAAAGCTCTTCATTCTTGGTCTTAAGGTCTAAGACTTCATTGGCCACCAAAGAATATGCTAGTGTCTTGGCAAAGAGCTCTTCTTACAGCTTCTTAGCCTCCAACTGGACCTTAATCCTAACGTTCTCAGTCACGATAGTTTGAGTTTTTGAGGAGTTATAAGTGTCCTCAACTTTCTACGATAAATTAACAAAGTTGAATGAGTTAATCACTTCTTGACAAAGCAATAAAAATTTGAATAATACCTTCTTTATTTCCTTCTTAGCTTCGTCCAAGGCTATCAAAACATGGCTACTAATCTACATGCAGACAAAATTAGGTTAACAACAAGACATAAACCATAAATGAAAAAGGCCATGGTTATTGAACTTATATCATATAGTTTAGCAACAATATGACCTTCATTGCAACCACTTACCCTATCTACATCCTTCTTCACAATCTCTCTATCCCTAAGAAGAATGACCTCCTCCATCAAGGTTAAGGACTTTGTCTTATCATCTAAAGCCAAATTAGTACGCATAATATTGCAGCTTTAACATGGCACAAAGTATTCACCCACTTTATGGTTAGGGACAAACTTGGCAAAACTGATGCCAAGAGCTTTATTTCATAGATGTTCCTTCGTCTTCTTGTCCAAACCCTTACTTTTCTTAGCTAAAGGTTAGTCAGCAAGCTCTTTCCCACTTCTTTTCTTAGGACTTGGCTTAGCATTTATTTGGTATGACAGGTTGTCTACCATTTCTTAAGGAATAAACTCGGCACTGCTGTTACCAATAATATCCTGGTTAACTTCTCCCAGCACTTCCTCTTGAGGGGCATTTATCAGAGAAGGAATCACCTCAAGCTATGTAGTCTTAACAGCTTCTATCTACTTAGTACCCTAATCCTTATTGGTAGGAAGAGCTTCCTTCTCCTTCTTCGAAGCAATAGTCTCTGTTCCAGCCTTCTCTTGAGTAGTCTTTTTCAATGCAAGTAGTCGTCTAACATGAACTTTAGTGGCCTCACGCTTATTAAGCTTTTGCTTCTTGGCCTTTACTTGAGTTAATAATTTCATGGGATCCATATCCCCTACACTCATACCTACATAAAAGAACTAAGAGTATTATAAACAGGAGAAGGGAAAAATTAAAAAACTTATAAGTCCATGCCAAGTGAAGCTTAAAGGCAACTATTCTCCCTCCAAGTCATGAGATCGACTTTCCTCTTATAACTTTACTAGGCACGGCTAGTAAACCAACACCTACCTTCTCGCTTGCCGCTTCAACAACTTGGTCTAACTTCAAAGAGACCTCAGCAATTCATGGTCTTTATATATAACAAATTCTCTCAGTAGTAAATAATGCTGCCATACTTGTAGTACTCAAATTAGTCCCAAAAGTTCTTTGTCATATACGGAGTAATTTAATTAGGGTCCTTGAAGCTTCTTACTATGGAAGGCAATTCGTTAGCCTTCCTACATTATGATAGCGCCTATTCTAATGCCTGATGCATCGCATTCCAGCTAAAAAATTTTGTCGAAGCAAGGTAGCATTAACACCAGGGAAGAGGTCAATCTTTCTTTTATCTCAGTAAAACTCCTCTCCTCCCTTTCTTTCCATTGGAAGTCAGTGTTCTTCTTTATTAATTCGGTAAGTGGTGTGGCAAAGGTGTTGAAATTCCTAATGAACCACCTATAGAATGAAGCTAGTCCATGGAAACTTCTTACATCGGCACAAGTAGTAAGAGTCAGCCACTTGAAAATTGCTCAAATCTTCTCATCGTTGGCTCACAAGCCCCCTCCATTGACTACATAGCCCAAAAATACCATTTCTTCCTAGCAAAAGAAACATTTCTTTAAATTGTCAAATCGTCTCTCGATACGAAGGATATCCAGGACTGTTCTAAGATGTTTACAGTAACTTGGCATGTCAGCGCTATAGACCAGGGTGTCGTCAAAGTACACCATGACATATTGCCCTATGAGATGTCTCAACACATAGTTCATTAGTCTCATGAAAGTGCTTGGGGCATTCGACAAGCTGAAGGGCATGACCATCCATTCGTAAAGTCTATGTCGAGTCTTCAACACAGTCTTGAACTCGTCCCCTGGCCTCATGCAGATTTGATAGTAGCTAGATTGAAGATCAATCTTGCTGAAAATCCTAGCTTTACTTAGTTCATCCAACATGTCTTCTAGCCTCGGGATCGTATACCTGTAGTTGATTGTAATCTTGTTCATAGCTCAACTATCTACGTACATTCGGCAGGTTTCATCCTTCTTCAACACTAGAAGTGCAGGCATAGCTCAAAGGTTGAGACTCTCTCTTACATAACCTCTCTCCAGCAACTCATTAACTTCAAGTTGGAGTTCAGAAGCTTGCTCGAGATTCATTTGATAAGCTAGCTTATTCGACAATGCAACACCAGGTACTAAGTCAATGCAGTGCTCTATGCCTCGTATTGGGGGTAACCCTTTAGGTAACTATTCTGGGATTAGGTCGGCATATTCATCTAACAACTCCTTGATCTCTTAAGGAAGGTCACCCTACTCTTTCATTTCCAATAGTTGCCTGACCAACAATAGGGTCGGCTCATTAGGATTGATGGTCTCTCAAAGCTCGGCTCTACTCATCATCAGAGCCTTCTTTAATCCACGAGCAAGTATTGTTTGCAACTTATTAACTTCTCTCGGTGGTATCAGATTCAGCGTTATCTTCTTATCATCCTTCTTGAATGTATACGTATTCCTATAGTCGTCATGTATAACTCTCCTATCAAACAACCACAATCTACCTAGCAATACATGGGAAGCATATATGGGTCAATACATCGTAAAGAATCTGGTTAGAGTAGTTCCTAATAATAATTAGTAGTAGTATTTGCCGAATGACATGTAATACTCCTTTCTCATTCAACTAATGCAACTTTTATGTCTTCGAATGTGCAATAGTTAGCAACTTCAGTTTTGAAATATGATTGGCTAATGCCATATTGGTATAGCTTCCACTATCCACAATGAAGGTGCACACCTAATCATTCACCTTATAGGTGATATGGAACAAGTTCTCTCTCTACTCCTCCTTTCATAAGGGTTCTATGTTCATAGTGTGTCAGATCACTATGAGTAACTTATCCAAGTCCTCAACAAACACATCCTCCTCAATCAGCTCTTTCTCAACTGGAACCTCCTCCTCCTTGGGTTCTTCATTCATACTTTCTACTTCTAGCTTCGAGACTTCTCCTTTGATGACCATTGTTCTTTAGTTCGAGCACTGAGTAGCCATATATCCAAACCCTTAGCACTTAAAACATTTGATCTAGCTCATATTCCTTCCAAACCCTTGCCCTTTCTCATAAGTTCGGGTTATCACTTCATTATTGGATTTGCCTTTCTACTCGGCTCGAACATCAACCTTTCTGTTAGGCTTGGCACTCGGCAAAGTTCGGTGACTTCCTTATCCAAGTTGGCTAGTCAGCATTCTGGTTGGCACTCGGCCTTTTCTCTACCTTTCCACTCGTTGGGCGATCCCAACAGCTTCATCCATTGTGTTAAATCGTTAAGGCTCCACAACATCTCAAATATCACCTCTTAATCTAGTAATAAATCTTAATACAATTTGAGTTGGTAGTTCCTTCACCTTGCAATAGATCATGAGCATTTGAAATTCTTGAACATACTCATCAATAGTTCGATCTCCTTGTCTCAACTTCTAAAGCTGAGTGAAAGTATTCTGAAGATAAGTTTCCAGCACCAATCTATTTCTAAGTATTATTTTCATCTTGGGCCAAGTATTAATCTCTCGGTAGCCCTTTTGTCTCCTCATCATCTAAAAATTCTTCCACCACATGGCGGCATATCTGGAGAACTCGACAGCAACAATTCTCACTTTCTCATAGTCCTCGTACTGATAATAATCAAACATATGCTTCACCTTCTCTTCCCACTCTAGATATTCATCAGCATTCTCTGATCTACTGAAACTCGGAATCCAAAGCTTCACATGGTTAAATGCCTTAGGGATTCGTACACATTCTTCTTGAAAATACTCTTCTTCCTCATCTCCTATGTTTGCCAAATCAATTCTCCTCACTCGTCCGCCTACTCCTTTACCTCGAACGGGTCGAGCTGGGTTCTAACCTCTAATAGGCTAAGTAACTTGTGGAGTGTTTTACATGGCTTCAGTAGGTTGATAAGACAACACATGAATAGCTCAGGTTAAGTCTACTAAGAGGTTAGCTACCTCATCAAGTCTCTCGCCAATGCTTCTAGGAGTTCCTTGAGGTTGTTGTTCATAGTGGACAACTCTACTGTCATCACTAGTACTAACATTCATACTCAAGTTAGTCATTTTTCCTCACAAATTCAAAGATTAAACAAACACTTCAGGAAATTAACAATTAGCAACACAATGCTCAAATAAACACAGTAACTTACTCTATTTTATACACACAAAATAGAGTATAATAGAACTTCGAAAACACATGTCAACTCGAACAAAAATCTTTACTCTGATACTAAGATATTGTGAATTGTGACTAAGAACTGATAAGACTGGTTATTGGATGAGTCCAAGCTTGCAGAAAGCTTGAAAGAGTAAATGGGGGAAATTTGCAAAAGGAATGAACAACGAATAAAAAGTAAGCAAAACCTACGAACAGCTCTAGAGGATATGACGCACCAATAGAACTTTTAAGAACTCATAGCATAATTCGATATGATACATGAATTGGTCCGGTGAAATTACTTACCACTTAAGCTTACTTAAGGGAAAGGATATGAGTGATACTAAGCATAAAACAACATAGTGTTTGCACTAGGAAGGAAAAATGCTCAAGTGTATTAATTGTAATCTGTCTATTTGCGGCTTACAAATACAAAGGGTATTTATATCTAAGAATTTATGGCAACTTACCTAAAAGGGAAAAGACAAAATGGGTGTTACCCTAAAGTAGTAATGTATAACAATACAAAAGGGTAAAAATAAATATTCATAGAAACAATAATTAATGGGGTAGATTCTATACGTGGTCTTATACACGTGAGGATGCTGTATTGGTAAGGTTGTTAGAAAATGTGGACAAAACAATATAGTCAACTAGTTTGTTCGAGCAAGAATAGATTATGTAGTCTGGGGTCTCTCTTCAGCATGGTAACAAAGGTGATGCCAAGTAAGTAGTCAGGCATGAAGGAGATTAGATGTTGTCTTGACCATCCATTTCTCGACATTCAATCTACAAAAGATCGGCAGTCATTTAGCACGGCTTAAGAAGTGACTCGGTAAGCAAGTACTCAGCCTCAATAGGAGTCAATTAGAGTAGAAGAATTCATCTCGTTAAGCCTTTCAGTCTTCAAGCTCAGCTACGAGTCAAAGGGCTAGTAGCTCGATTCCCATCATCTTACCTATGATTGCCATTGCATGTAGACATGAGACTTTACATGTTTACCACTTCTAAAATATGCATTTGTATGCTGTTAGTTTTATTGAGTGGATATCATCATCCTTCTTGCTTTGTACAATTAATCGTAGTACTATAATAACTCCAAAATCTTTTCTTAGTAATTGAATAGAACAACTTGATGGCCACTAATAACTTTCTACCACCTATCATACTTCTTTGTTGCATATTTAGTAAAAACTTGAAAATTAGCCATTGCATCAAATACCTTAACCAATTGTTTATTGAAAAAGTCATTGCAGTTGTAGAAAGTCTTTTTTACTAGCGTAGTTGCCACCAGTAAGTTCTCAACATCCTTAAGTGCAACATTATAACTCTCGGCAATATTAGTAATGCCATGACCAAATCAACCCTACCCACCCCCCCCTCCCCTTTACCCAGCCCCCCTAATGTTAGGGTCTACTTATCTTGATAAAAATCTCTAAAATACCTACTTATAACAAGTCGTATCTTAAACCGCTTTGTAATATTGGTAGAACTTGTGAGGGTGCGCTTGCCTAATTGCTTCCATTAACAAATCTTTAACCTAAGTATTCCTAAGTTATGTGTTGAAATCGTTTGTAACATGCCAAATGCACCAATGTTATGGTTAACCCTTTGGCCATACTACATTATGGCCCCCCATTATGGCTTTTATGATAGCATGACTAATAGATATGAGATAAATAAGCTCTTTCCGATCCCTTATCACATGAATAAGCACTCGTTTCAAGAACTAAATCTATATATCCTTAGCCTCTTCACCAATTAATGTAAACACTAAAGGCATAATGAAGTTTCCACTATCTATGCTAGTTATTATAAGTAGCTTATGCATGTATTTCCCATATAAAAGGATCCCATCAATTATGATAACCGACATGCAAAAAGGAAAATGGTTAATCTAATGTTAAACCTATAATGGGTTCATTAATAATGGGCTAAGAAAAAATTGATGCTATTCTTGTAATGTAAGAATGCCTCAATGGATCTACCAAAGGCCTAGAAGACTTTATTGAGAAACACATGGCCATCCCATATAAACGGATCCTAAGTGGCATTTTATACATCTTTGGACCAAAACATTGGATCTAACTCAACTACTATAAATTGTGATGTTTTATTGTATGGTGAATCTTCACTACATGTATCAAGTGTTCTTTCTTCTTAAAGTGCACTCTAACTTTAAGTTCCTCATTGAAATTCCACCTATCATTGCCCTCCTTGTCAAATGCTATATAGCCACTTTCCACACTTTCTTTAAAGAAAAGCATAGGTTGAGAGCTCCCAACAACATTTACATATGTTAGAAAACCATAATGAATCATTCTTGCTTTGTAACCTACAAAGCTCATCTAGCACCTAAAACTGATTTCCCCCATCCTGCCCTTCATCATCATCATTAACACTAAGAAAATTCTTAGTATTGTTGTAAACAGTGATCAAGAATTGACAAGGTTAATCGCTGGATGGGTCCAAACTTGTAGAAAGCACGAAAGAGTAAATGGAGGGAATGCGCGAAAGGAATGAACGACGAATGAAAAGTAAGCAAAACCTACGAACAACTTTAGAAGATATGACACACCAATGGAACTTCTGAATACTCACGTCACAATTTAATATGACGTATGAATTGGTCTGGTGAGGTTACTTGCCACCTAACCTTACTTAAGGAAAAAGATAAAAGTAATTCTAAGCATAAAACAGCAGAGTATTTACACTAGGAAGGAAAAATGTTCAAGTGTATTAATTGTAATTTGTTTATCTGCGTCTTACAAATACAAAGGGTATTTATACCTAAGAATTTTGAGCAACTTATCTAAAAGGGAAAAGACAAAATGGGTGTTACCATAAAGTAGTAATGTACAATAATACAAAAGGGTAAAAATGAATATTCAAGTAAGCAATAATTAGTAAGTCAGATTCTACATGTAGGGACGCTATATTGGTGAGGTTATTAGAAGATGCAAACAAAACAATGCGGTCGATTGGCTTGTCCGAGCAAGAATGGATTATGTAGTCCGAGGTCTCTCTCTCGGCATGGCGGAAAGGGTGATGCTAAGTAAGTGGTTAGGCATGAGGGAAGATTGGATGTTGTCTTGACCATCCATTTCTCGACATTCTATCTACAAGAGATTGGTAGTCATTTGGTAAGGCTAAAGGAGTGACTCGGCGAGGAAGTACTCGACTTTGGGAGGAGTCAGCTGGAGTAAAAGAATTTGTCTCGTCAAGCCTTCCTGTCCTCGAGCTCGGCTATGGGTCAAAGGGCCAGTAACTTAATTCCCATCATTCCCTCTGAGTTAATTTGGATTTGGGATCAAATCCAAATGGTCTTCGGTTAGTTCTCTGTCAAGGTAATATGGACTGAGGTCAGCAATATTGAAGGTGTCGAAGACCCCATAATCCTTTGGCAGCTCCAACCTGTAGGCATTGTCATTGATCTTCTAGAGGATTCTAAAGGGTCCCTCAGCCCGTGTAAATAATTTGTTCTTCCTCTTGCCCGAGAATCATTCCTTACTGAGGTGCAGCCATATCAAGTCCCCTAACTGGAATTGCTTAGTCATCCTACCTTTGGTTTTCTCTTGCATTCTTTTAACAACTTGATCGATGTGTCGAGTGACCCTATCGTATATGTGCTAAAGAAATTGTGCTCTAGCCGAGGCGTCAGGGTCCTCTTGTATGGGTACTAGTACAGGGACATGGTTAAAGGGTAACTCAAAATTGAATCCATAGACCACCTCAAAGGGAGTTTACTTAATGGTGTCATGTACTACTCGATTATAGGCGAACTCAACCATTAGCAAGCAGACGTCCCAATCAGCCACGTTCTTACTTACTACAGCTCGGAGTAGTGATCCCAAAGTGCGATTAACCACCTCTGTTTGGCCATCAATTTAAGGTTGACATGAGGTGCTGAAGAGTAATTTGGTTCTTAGCTAATACCGTAAGGTTCTCTAAAAATGGCTCAAGAACTTGGGGTCTCTATCGAAGATCACACTTCTCAGCACACCATGTATCCGCATAATCTCCCGTAAGAAAAGAGAAGCAATAGCTAAAGTCTTGTTAGTTTTGGTGCAGGGCATGAAGTGTTCCATCTTATTGAACCTATCCACAACGACCATTACAAAATTTTTACCTCGGCCAGTTCACAGTATTCTAAAAACAAAGTTCGTGCTCAATTCAGTCCACAGCCTCATTAGAATAGGTAAGGGCATTGCTCTCCTTTATTCGGGTCGATACTTGGCCTTCTTTCATATGGTATAACTTTCGATAACTTGGTGCACATCTTTCCTCGTTCTCGGCTAAAAGAATCGGCCATTCAACAATTCATAGGTCTTCCTTTCTCTAAAATGTCTAAAGAGTCTTCCATTATGAGCTTCCCTGATCAACAACTCCCTTAGGGAACAAGTCAACACGCATAGTTTCCCACTTTGGAATAAGTAGCCATCCTCTACATGATATACGTCCACTATTCTTCCATCAATACAACGTATAAGTATAGGTCCAAAGTATGGATCCTCAGGGTATTGCTCTTTGATACTTACGAACCCAAATAGTCAAGTCTGTAGTTTAAATAAAAGCATATGCCTTCTGGATAGAGCATCTACAATTACATTGCTCTTTCCCTGCTAGTATTTTATTACAAAATTGTATCCTTTAAGGAATTTAACCCATCTCACTTGCCGTTTTGACAACTTGGTCTAACTTTGAAAGTACCTTAGCAATTCATGGTCAGTATATATAACAAATTCTCTTGATAGTAAATAGTGCTGCCATACTTGTAGTACTCGAATTAGTGCCAAAAGTTCTTTGTCATATAAAGAATAATTTAACTGAAGTCATCGGAGCTTCTCACTATGGAAGGCAATTGGTCAACCTTCCTACATTAGGACAGTGCATATTCTAATGCTTGACGCATTGCATTCTAGCTCAAAAAATTTTTCGAAGCCAGGTAGTACTAATGCTAGGGCAGAGGTTAATCTTTCTTTTATCTTGGCAAAACTCCTCTCCTCCCTTTCTCTCCATCATAAGTTGGTGTTCTTCTTTGTTAACTTGGTAAGTAGTGCAATGAGGGTGCTAAAATTCTTGATGAACTGCCTATAGAATGAAGCCAATCTATGGAAACTTCTTACGTCGGCACATGTAGTAGGAGTCAGTCACTCGACAATTGCTCAAATCTTCTCATCATCAACTCATAAGCTTCCTCCACTGACTATATAGCCCAAGAATACCACTTCCTCCCGATAAAAACAACATTTCTTTAGATTGCTGAATAGTTTCATAGCATAGAGGATATCCAGGACTGCTCTAAGATGTTTACAGTGAGTCGGCACGTTGGTACTGTAGTCCAGGATGTCGTTAAAGTACACCATGACATACTCCCCTATAAGATGTCTCAATAAATGGTTCATTAGTCTTATGAAAGTACTCGGGGCATTCGACAAGCCAAAAGGCATGACCATCCATTCATAAAGTCCATGTTGGGTCTTCAATATAGTCTTCCACTCATCCCCTAACCTCATGCGGATTTGATGGTAGCTAAATTTAAGATCAATCTTGCTGAAAATCTTGACTCCACTCAATTCATCTAACATGTCTTCTAACCTTGAGATTGAATACCTATATTTGATTGTGATCTTGTTTACGGCTCAATTATCTACACATATTCACCAGGTTCTATCCTTCCTTGGCACTAGAAGGGTAGGTACAACCCAAAGGTTGAGACTCTCTCTTACATAGCCTCTCTCCAGCAACTCTTTAACTTGACATTAGAGCTTAGAAGCCTACTCAGGATTCATCCGATAAGTTGGCTTATTTAGTAGTGTAACGCCGGGTACCAAGTCCATGCAATGCTTTATGCCTCAAGTTAGGGCAACCCATCAAGTAACTATTCTGGGAATAAATCAGTATATTCATCTAGCAACTCCTTGATCTCTTGGGGAAGCTCACCCCGCTCCTTCATTTCCAATAATCGCTTGACCAATAATAATGTTAGCTCATTAGCATTGATGGTCTCTCGAAGCTCGGCTCTACTCATCACCAAAGCCTTCTTCAATCTGCGAGCATGTATCATCTACAACTTATTAACATCTCTTGGTGGCATTAGATTCAGCGTTATCTTCCCACCATCCTTCTCGAATGAATACATGTTTCTATAGCCGTCATGTATAACTCTCCTATCAAATAACTATGGTCTACCTAGCAACATGCGAGAAGCACACATCGGTAGTACATTGCAGAGAATCTAGTCAAAGTAGTTCCCAATAATGATCGATAGTAGTATTTGTCGAGTGACATGTAATGTACCTTTTTCACTCAACTAGTGCAACTTGTACGAATTTGAATGCGCAATAGTCGATAACTTCAGTTTTGAAATAAGATTAGTTGATGTCACATTGGTATAGCTTCCACTATCCATAATGAGGGCGCACACCTGATCATCTACCTTACAAGGGGTATGGAACAAATTCTTTCTCTACTCCTCCTATTGTGAGGGTTCTACGTTCAGTGTATCGAACCACCATGCGTAACTTGTCTAAGTCCTCAACAAACACATCCTCCTCAATTAACTCTTTCTCAACTGGAACCTCTTCCTCCTTGAGTTCCTCATCCGTACTTTCTACTTTCAACTTCAGGACTTCTCCATTGATCACCATTGTTCTTCGATTTGGGTACTGAGCAACCACATGTCTGAACCCTTGGCACTTGAAACATTTGATCTGGCTCATCTTCCTTTTAGATCCTTGCCCCTTCTCATAAGTTTGAGTTGGCACTTCATTATTGGATTTGCCTTTCTGCTTGGCTTAGCACTTGGCAAAGTTTAGTGACTTCCTTGTCTGAGTTGGCTAGTCGGCATTCTAGTTGGCACTCAGCCTTTTCTCTACCTTTTTACTCGTTGGGTAATCCTAACAGCTTCATCCATTGTGCTGAATCGTTAAGGCTCTACAATGTCTCAAATATCATCTCTCAATCTAGTAATAAATCTTGACATAGTTTAAGCTGGTGGTTCCTTCACCTCGCAACGGATCATGAGTATTTGAAACTCTTGAACATACTCGTCAATAGTTTCGCCTCCTTGTCTTAGCTCCTGAAGCCGAGTGAAAGTATCCTGAAGATAAGTTTCCGACACCAATTTATTTCTAAGTATTCTCTTCGTCTTGGGCCAAATATTAATCTCTCAGTAGCCCTTTTGTCTCCTCATCATTTGAAAATTCTTCCACCACATGGTGGTACATCCAGAGAACTCAACAGCAACAGTTCTCACTTTCTTATAGTCCTCATACTGATAGTAATCAAACACACGCTCCACCTTCTCCTTCTCTTCTCACTCTAGATATTTATCAATATTCCCAGATCCATTGAAACTTGGAATTCAAAACTTCACATAGTCGGATGCCTTAGGGATTCATATATGTTCTTCTTGAAAATATTCTTCTTCCTCGTCTCCCATGTCTACCAAATCAATCATTCTACTTACTCATCCGCTTACTCCTCTACCTCGAACAAGTTGAGCTAGGTTTTGACCTCTAATAAGTTGAGCAACTTATGGGGTATTTTATGTGGCTTCAGTAAGTCGGTAAGACAATACATGAACAACTTGAGTTAAGTCCACCAAGAGGTTAACTACCTCATCAAGTCTCTCGTTAGTACTTCTAGGAGTTCCTTGAGATTATCATCCATAGTAGATAACTCCACTATCATCGCTAATACCAATATTTATACTTGAGTTAATCATTTTTCTTCACAAATTCAAAGCTCAAACAAATACTTCAAAAAATTAACAGTTAATAATACAACGCTCAAATGAATATAGTAACTTAATATATTTTACATAAGCAAAACAGAGTATAACAGAACTTCGAAAACACACGTCAACTGGAATAAAAACCTTTGCTCTGATACTAAGATATTGCGAATCGCAACCAAGAACTGATAAGGTCGGTTATTAGATGAGTCCAAGCTAGTAGAAAGCTTGAAAGAGTAAATAGGGGAAATGTGTAAAAGGAATGAATGACAAATAAAAAGTAAGCAAAACCTACGAACAACTCTAGGGGATATGATGTACCAATGGAACTTCCGAAGACTCATAGTATAATTCAATATGTCGCACGAATTAGTCCGGTAAGGTTACTCGCCACTTAACCTTGCTTAAGGGAAATGATAAGAGCGATGATAGGCTTAAAATAACAAATTATTTACATTAGGAAGGAAAAATGCTCAAGTGTATTAATTGTAATCTGTCTATTTGCGGCTTACAAATACAAAGGGTATTTATACCCAAGAATTATGGCAACTTGCCTAAAAGGGAAAAGACAAAATGGGTATTACCCCAAAATAGTAAAGTACAACAATACAAAAAGGTAAAAATGAATATTCACAGAAGTAATAATTAGTGGAGTGGTTTTTACATGTAGTCTTGTACACATTTAGATACTGTATTGGTGAGGTCGTTAGAAGATGTAGACAAAACAGTACAGTTAGCTAGCTTGTCTAAGTAGGAATGGATTATATAATTCGGGATCTCTCTCTCAACATGGTAGAAAGGGTGATGTCGAGTAAGTAGTCAAGCATGAGGAAGAATTGGGTGTTGTCTCGGCCATTTGTTTCTTGTTATTTGGCACGGCTTAAGGAGTGACTCGGCAAGGAAGTACTCGGCCTCGATAAAAGTCCGCTAGAGTAGAAAAATTCGTCTCATCAAGTCTTCTGATCCTCAGGCTCGACTGCAGGTCAAAGAGCCAGTAGTTCGATTCCCATCAAGTATGATATTCATAAGCTAAATCATCCTCATTCGAATCATTAATTTCTCTAACAACTTCTTCATTCATGGGAATATTGGTCTTGTGAGATGATAGTATATGCTTCTTAAGTCACAACATCATATTATGACTTATACACCTGTATTTTGACTAGCTTCTTCATTCATGGGAATATTATACACTTGTGTTACGAGATGACTAGCATATATAGATGATATCTATCACTGGTCATACTTTGCATTGCATTGTTGCCATAAGATGTTTACTATAGCTTACCATAAGGTCGCTACCTATAATATTTCCATAAACATAACAAATCACCTTAACTGGGGTCTTTTTCACCTATGCATGTCAATCATCTACACCGAACAAGAACTATAATTATACCATTGTGGCAAAAGCTTACATTAATCTTAGTTAATGCCATCATAGATGATAGGACATGATAAAGCAATATTTTGTTGTAAAAGAGGATCTACGTTAGTTAAGTCTATGCAAGATGAGAATTCTTTGATTGAACAAATTTACATTAAAAAAAAAATGATACTGTAAAAGAAAGTTATTAGACTTGCGAAGGAGGAGAGAAATTGAAGCAATTGAAAAGACAATAAGGGAGTAGATTATTTTAATAAATAAATTAGCATTTCCATTTTTCGATGAAAGCATTATAGAATAATTAGAGAGATATGAGGGATTAGATTGTATGACCATAACAATTTGTTGGCCAAAACTAAAATGTTTGAAAAAAGTTTATAAACATAATATCTCGTGGAGGCATTTCATTAACCATATGGCAGACTACAAAATTATCATCTATAAGAACACTTCTCACTCCACAAACATGTATTATAATCACAACTAAGCATAATAATAACAATTCCATAACATACATTAGTCATGAAAACTAGAGACAAAAAAAAAAAAAAATCATTTTGCTCATAGTTGATTTTAGGGTTTCGAATGGAGTAATTTTCTTCGCAAAATAGGTGATTAAAGAGGCGAACAAGAATCCTAGCATGCAAAAACTAGGTTTAATCTAACTAATTAGGTGAATTTTACATTCAGTGTATGTGTTTTGTTAGGGTCTCGAGTGTTACAACTCTTTTTTCTTCAAATTGTATTTAACTCATCCTTTATGATTTTAATATACAATTTCAAATACTATAGTTTTAGTATTATTTTGAGCACAATCATATTTTGAGAATTTTTTTAAAAGGGGTAATTCCTTTTTCTTTTCCGTACATTATTTGGTATAAACCAAAATAATAAAAACAGTTCTTAGTATCAAAAGATTAAAATGCACGCACGCACGAAAACGGTGCACTTTGATGGCCGAAGAGCCCCAAACGGAGGGATCAAGTTGACGTATCCTCCTAATCCTACGTCGTAAACTCCGAGAGTGGATACAAAAGAGGAAGGGAGTGCTAAGGAATGACTACGCGATTTGACACCGGAAGGAGCCTGGCTGTTAGCTCCACTTACAAGTTACAATCCACTCACTACACAACCAAGCGTGTACACTTTGTTTTGTTATCAGCTAGACTAGAGAAAGTTGGTCCACAAGGTCCATATGATCCTTCTAAGCCAAGCAATACCCCTTAAAAACACACACACACACACACACTTTCATTACACTATCCCCTTTCTTCTTCTCAGCCACACTTGGTACTTGTTTCGCTTTCGGTATATCCGATGAAAAAAATGAAAACAAACCCCACTTTTACGTGAAATGTATATTCAATCCTAAACCGCATAGAGGATAATAGCAATAGCAAGTATCGATTAAGCCAGGCCATCCCATTACTTGTTAATTCACAGTCATGCTCCTTGATCTTCGTGATGTTCAAGAAAAACTCTCTACGCAATTCAGACCATGGCAACGTTCGTTTCAGTTTTGGGTTCGTGCGGTTGATATCTATACTGGTTACAAGGTGCTTGCTTTTCTGCTTCAAACGCATGTTCGTTGGTTGTTTTGAATTGGGTTTTATTATAATGGGTGTTTTGTGTTTGTTTTTGTATCTGCTGTTCCAAGGTGTGTGCTTTTGTTGTTGAAAAGCATGTTTGTTAGGTGTTTTCAATTAGGTTTTACGTACAAGTTCTGTTTCTGTTTTTATAGTTGGCAATAGTGGGTGTGTGCTATTCTTGTTGAAACGCATCTTTGTTGGATTTTTGGATTGGGTTCTATCATAATATTGCTTGTTTTGTCAGTTAATGTCATAAGGTGCGTGCTTTTGTTGTTGAAATGCATGTTTGTTGGTAGCTTTT
This sequence comes from Lumnitzera littorea, assembly GCA_024138015.1. Classification (NCBI taxonomy): domain Eukaryota; kingdom Viridiplantae; phylum Streptophyta; class Magnoliopsida; order Myrtales; family Combretaceae; genus Lumnitzera; species Lumnitzera littorea. Next base: position 90,111,212 of record JAMXBB010000002.1, on the reverse strand, counting down.
GAATTGGGTTTCATTGCAATAGGTGTTTTATCTTTGTTTATGCTGTTGCCATTACAAGCTGTGTGCTTTTGTTGTTGAAATGTGTGTTTGTCGGGTGTTTTGTATTAGGCTTAATGATGGATGTTTCGTGTTTGTTCTATTAGTTGTTGATACTAGGCATGTGCTTTTGTTTAGTCAGTGTTGGGTTGCAATTGGTTTTTCAGTTGTTACAAGGTCTGTGCTTTCTTTGTTTCTTTTTCTTTTTTCATTTTTCTCCTTTGGCAGAACGTGTGCTTCCTTTGTTGAATTACATGCTTATCGGGTTTTCTGGATCAGGTTTTATCATAAAAGGTATTTTGTTTCTGTGTTTGTAATTTACCACGACAAAGTGTGTGCTTTTGCTGTTGAAATTCATGATTGTTGTTTTGTTCCTTTTGAATTTATATGGTAATCCGTGTTTTGTACTTCTTGTGAGTATTTGTTGCTAGGTATGTGCTTTTGTTGTTGAAATGCATGCTTTTTGGGTGTATTCAATTGGGCTTTATTATGATAGGTGCTTGGTACTTGTTTTGTGACTTTCTGCCGTGAGGTGTATGATTTTTGCTGTCCAAATGCATTTTCATTTGTTATTTTTAATTTGTATTATTGGAGCAAGTGTTTTGTGTTTGTTTTGTAGATTGTTGCAAGGTGTCTGCTTTTGTTGTTGAGATGCTATTTTGTTGGGTTTGTTTTGAATCAGGCTATATTGTAATGAATTTTCTGTGTTTGTTAGGTGTTTCAAGTGAGGGTGGCTTTTGAAAAAGATAAGGCAAAGCAGGAAGCAATGTGGGAGAAACAGCATGAGCTAGCTGCTGACAAGATTTATTCCATGTGTACCGACCTTGGTGGGTTTTTCCTTAAGGTATTTAGATTTCAGCTTCAAGAGTATATAACCAATTGAAAGATGGTTCTTCTTGGAAATTTGTATGATGACTAACTCTAGTATTTTTCAGTACTTGAATTTGAGATGTCAGTTTGATGGGGGAGTATTTGATGCTCTTTTTGACTTGCGAAATTGCATTCCCTGATTAGTATCAACTGAAACCGAGTAACAAAGTATTCACATGTTAGGTGGAGTGATGGGAGCTTTGAGTTGTTAATTTGGATGTACCTTGAATAGAAATGACAAGTTGTCTCTAGTATTTACCGAGCAGACTAGCTTGAATACCTCTTATTCAATTAAGGCTAGTAATTGACATGACCAGGAGATTGCTATTGAATATGTGTCTTAGGTTAGATATAGACACTTGGCTTGAATGTTCTTTGCTCCAGTATCTCTTGGGAGAAAAACTTTCCCTTTTCCTTATCAAGAACATTATAGATATCTAATATGATGCCCTTCTAATTACCTCTTAAAATTAGGGTGATTGGTAAATGATGTGAACTTATATAAGATAGGTTTAAATTAGGTTGCTCAAATTATTGGGAAGCCTGATTTAGCCCCAGCTGCATGGGTAAGAAGGCTAGTGAACCTTTGTGACCGTGCTCCTCCGACTCCATTTGATGCTGCGCAGTTGGTGCTGCAAAAAGAATTTGGTAAAAGTATCGAGGAGATCTTTGAAAGATTTGATGTGGATCCTTTGGGTTCTGCATCTATTGCACAGGTACTTTCTTCATTTTGTTAGTTGTTTTCTTAAAACTTTGCCTGCAAATGGCTGCTTGATCAGAGAGTACATATAGACATCTATGAGATTGTAGTTGTTGCTTGTAGAAATCCAGTTTCATTTTTGTTACAATGGTCTTTACTAGCTGCAATTTAAACATTTGTTCCACACATGCAAGTAAAACTATTGTAATTTAGTTCTCATCTAATGCCACTAAAGAATTTGTTATCAAAACCAAACCACTAGTGTAATGATCGAGGGTTGCTGTAATAGAGCAAGCAAAGAGCCCAATTTCAACATTCAGCGTTAATGTGGTTTGGAATCAATGAATTCACCATTGCCATTGATTGTGAGAGCAGTGTGCTTATTGATGATGCATCTTATAATGCTATATGACTTTAAATGGGGTTCCTAATCTCTTTTTGACTTCTATCATTGTATGAGTGAAATTCAAAGCAATAATCATGATGGCCACAATTTTGTGGATATCAATTATCAGTATGACCATATTAATATTAATGAAATACAATACTCTATTGAAAAGCAATGATCAAAATAAACCAACTGCATTTCAGATTTTAGATACTGGTTCTGGATTGGAACCACCTTCATGCTGCACCTTCACCTTTAATAGACCATAGGCGCTCATGAAGGAAAGGGGAAGTAATCTATGCATGACTATAGCCTATGCTATGTGACCTTATTTATTATAATAATAATAATAATAACAATGATGATGATGATGATGATAATGATAATAATAAATCAATAAATTAAAATAAAGATTATGCTATGTGTCTGCATTGTATTTCAAATGAAGTTTCCTTAATTCCCAATTTATGTATGGTACATCTCCCTATTAATGTAGTGCTCACAGAAATACTTTTTATATATTTCTTTGGGATAGAATTATCCTTTGGTTTAAGTTGCTTTTGTTGTATGATGAGACATCAAATATAATATTTAAGAAACTGATGGACATTTAATTGCACATATGTTTAGGTACATCGGGCAAGATTGAGAGGTGATCATACTGATGTTGTTGTAAAGGTAATTGGACATTACAATTCTTAAAGCCTTGCATGTCTGAGAACTATTAACCTACTATGTCTATTTCAGGTGCAACATCCCGGTATTCAGGAGTTGATGATGACTGATATCCACAACTTGCAAGCTTTTGCTTTATACATGCAGAAGACAGATATTAAATTTGATCTTTTCTCAGTGACCAAGGAAATGGAAAAACAGGTAAACCCTCTTTCTGTGGTTGACACAGCACTTTTCATTTCTGAGTTCCATGTTCTATATTCTGATCAATACACAGATAAATTTATGCCTCATTAGAGAAGGTTCAGTGAAATATGTTTGATTATTGATTGTTGTTGAAGGGATTCTAAATTTGGGACACTTTTTTCAGTAATTTAAACCTAAAACTTGTTGTGTGGTTAATTGTGACTTGCTTCAGACTGCTAGCTGCTAATGGTCGTTTCTTTTTCTTTTCTTTTTTTTTTCTTTTAAATTAACTTTTAATATTTTGTAAGATATCCAAGTGGGCAGTATTTTATGTCAAGTGTTTTTTTTAGGTCTTTTATGAAAGTAAAGAAGGAAAAAAAGGACAGTGATTGCAGTTAAGTGCCTCCATGTTTTTTTTCTTTGCTTAAGAAAGAAATGAAAGCTAATCAATATAATTCATTTCCATTAAACATTTGATGATCTTAGATCTTTTGTCCCTTTGCTTATGAACTTCCTATATTGGACCATCTACACAAGTCAGTGATCAAAATGTAGCAACATTGGATCTAGGGTCCGTATTGAATGTTGGTGTTAGTAAAGGAGGCTTATTTGTGTAATCGATCCAGATATAGTGATGACCCACCAAAAAATTTCCTTTCCTGGAATATTATTTTGCATAACTTTTCATTTAATGCAAGATTATTGTTGAATTTCCATGAAACTCAAGATTGGTTATGAGTTTGATTTTATGCGGGAGGCTGATGCCATGGAAAGAATCAGAAGATTTCTGTATGAGAATAACAAGAAGTCTCCAGTTGTGGTGCCCCGACTTGTAGGAAATTTGGCCACAAGGTATTTGCTGCCTAGATTTCTCCACCATTTCTTTGCATTTATTGCTATGACTTGATTATCATGTTGTGCAAACTTGTGAAATATGTGTTCTTTTGTTTAGGAGGGCTTTAGTTATGGAATATATTGATGGAATTCCTATCATGAATCTCGGTGATGAAATAGTAAAGAGAGGAATCAATCCGTGTGGTAAGGTTGCAGCAGCAGCAAAGCAGTAAGCTTCTAGATTATCTGAGAGTATGGGGTCTCTTTTTACTGTATTTTGCTCAGGCTTGGCCTAATTTTTGTTAATTGCTCTTTTTAGAGAATTACTGGATACTGTTGTATCCATGTTCAAAACTTCTGATGTGCTAAAGTATGACAAAAGACGATGGCTTTTACAGTTTCCTTGGACCCATAGGATTGCCTAGATGGCCTCTAGAGTTTGTCTTGGAAGTGGGTCTTCTTTAGCTTTCTAACTTCTGTCTTTATAAAAATCCACTTAGTTGCACATAACCATGTTTTGCATACTGATGCTGAAGTCTGATTATTTATTAGTAATTGGGAAAAAAAGGTCTCTTATGATTCCCCCCACACCCCCCCACCCCCCCCTTTTTGCATGCATTAAAAGCAGTTCTGCTCTAGGTGTTAGTATGTTACTGTAATTTGTGGAAGGAAATGGTAGTTGGCTTTCAGTAACTTTGAGATGAATGTATTTTCTGGTAAGGATGGCAGATAGTCTGACTTCTTAGGTCTACTATCTTTGCCCTGGAAAGAATTCATTGATTGAAGATATTCATGTTGGCTAATCAATTTTTTATTTTCGAACTTCCTTTTTGGTCTTATGGAAATTCTTGCTTGCTTCACACGCAGGACTATCCTCAGCAGTTTGACAATGGCATATGGTCAGATGATCCTGAAGAGTGGCTTTTTCCATGCAGATCCTCATCCAGGAAATATATTAATTTGTAAAGGTTCAAAGGTAAGTGCACCAACTGGAAGCTAAACCTTTAATTTTGTTCTTTCAGATGGATGGGACCTTCTGGTGTTTTTGATTTTGTCATGTATTCATTTTGTCTTTCTGAGGAAGTTTAGCATATATAATATCATCATCATCTGTAGTATCAGCTGGTTTGTCAAATGGAACGTTTGCCACATTTTGCACTATTTCAGTTATTATTCCAAAGAATAAATTAAAACTTCTTAATAGGTTATATGTGTCTTTTTGTAGTATTGTGAAATGAAAGATTCAAGTTTAAGAGATGTTAAGTCATTTGCTATATCATGCAAGGAAAAAGCAATTGCTTTTCTTCTTCTCCTGTTTTCTTTTTTTGTTTTGGTAAATTCCTTGATCCCAAGCATCATTGACTCTTAATTATGACTATGCTGTGTATTTGTCATGATGGATTATCTTTGTTTTGCTATAATAAGATTTACATGCTTATTTTGTCCAATGTACACCAAAGTAATCTGGATTCCTAATTCTGCATGCTGTATTAATCACTAAAATATGGTAGATGTGAACTTCTTACTGGGATTTTCCTTAAAGCAGGTGGCCCTTCTAGATTATGGTCAGGTGAAAGATCTTCCAGATAAGCTACGGTTAGGGTATGCTAACCTGGTTCTTGCCATTGCTGATAGGGATCCTATAAGAGCATCTGAGAGCTACAGGTACTAGGTCAGATTATTGGTTGGTCAATCGCTCTTTTCATTTTAATTCTATAATTGTTATAATCAAGTAGTTCTGATACTGTATGCTTTAACTGTCAAACAATTGTACTTCACTTTTTATCTTCCAGCTTTAAACTGATATGTGATGATTGTTTCAGGGAACTTGGCATCGACACATTAGCCAATTGCAAAAATGAGCAACAGGAACTCTTGAGATTAGCGGAAACAATGTTTGATACAAAGCTGCCACCTGGAGTTACAATGCTGCAACCTTTTTCTGAGGAATCTTCAATAAAAAAGATAGCTGTTCGGGTAATATATCTTACATAAATGATTTAAAGCTGGGAAAGTTGTCACTCATCTTTTTAAACTAAGGGTTTTATTGAACAACTTATAATAGGGGTTTGTTGAAGAAAGTAGGACAAACATTGCTATATGTAATCTTTATCTACATCACTGGATGCAGATTTTGTAAATGTTTTGTTCTAATTTTGGTTCCTCAGGGTCTGAGGTTAATGATAAGGAATTATGCTTTGCAGTCATGCAATTTGATTGGAAATCACTTGTCACAAATGTTTTATGCCAATCTTCATAGTCATTCATCAAATGCAGATATGAATTGGGCCTTTCATTTTTGTCTCTACAGTTACACATCCCTCGTATCCTTTGAGAATATGCAGTAGTGAATAGTCAATTTTCTGTGCTTTTCTTTGTTTAGCAGGCAGACAAATCCTCCTATCTGTTGCTAGAATTTAGCTCCCTTGTACTATGACCCTGTGGCAGGGACACAAAGACCAAGTTACTTGTTTGGAGTTGGCTTTAGTGGCTAAAGTGTAGAAACTTTGATATAAATTGGATGAAATTCCATGTTTAAATCTCACTATGGGCATTTCTTGGGGTTATTTACATAGTTCTATATTTAACTGATGTGGTCACTCCACAAACACCCCCAACAACCTCTCTCTACCACCCTCCCCCCTTCAACCATCACCCACCACCCACACCATAAAAAATTAAAAAAAGAAGAAGAAGAAGAAGAAGAAGAAAGAAAAAAGGAAAAAAAAAAAAAAAATGTTCACCTGTTAGGCATGAAGTATCCTAATATTGGTTCGATTGTAGGCTTTTCCAGAGGAGCTGTTTTCTGTTCTTCGGACGGTGCATCTGTTGAGAGGTCTCAGTGTGGGTCTAGGAATTAACTATTCTTGTGCAGAGCAGTGGCGATCCATTGCAGAAGAAGCTTTGTATGCTGCTGGCAGGTTAAAAGGTGACCCTTGTGGCAAACTTGAACTTGCTTTCATTGATTAATTGCAATTTAGGTGAAATAATAGCCAGAAAATTGTTTCTCGTAGTGATTTTGTTATAGTCAACAACCATATATAGAGGCATTTTCCAGAAATAGATTGCATAATGGCATTGATTGTATCTTTTTGGTCATAACTTGCTCAATAATTTCATTTCAGGGAAGGATGTCAAACCGAGAGCTCGTAGACGTGGCTTTATTAAGAGATTATTTTCAAGAGTCTGACTGCAGGATTAGCTCCATCTAGAAGATCATTTCAGTCTTTTTAGTTATATATGTCCTTTCCATATTTTATTTTATTTTTTTCCCCTTTGCTTGCTTTATTTGTAACAAAATTATCACTCGTCTCATCTGCACCGCGTATCTACCATTGATAGTCAGTTTAATGCAATGATAACATGCTTTTCCCTGAGGCGGTGGTCATGAGCTCAAAGGTAGCTTCTTTTCCATAGACAAAGCTAGATATGATCAATGGAGTGTCGCTAACACGAGGGAGTCCCGTGCAGTCAAGACCCAATCACGGTTTTGTTTGGTCCCGAGATCCCCTCATTACTATGATATGCAAATTATTGCAAGTATTATGCCTATTTTGTTGTAATAACCACTAGGTGGGCCAATATTTGTTATAATCATTCTCTTAAGATTTATGAGTTATTACCGTAACGATCTCAAAAAATTACAGTTGCGGCTGGTGTCAGGTTGACTATTATGTTGCATGTTAATGGAAAATAGAGAAAAATAATATCCAATTTCTGGAGTGCTTTCTGATGGGGTTGGGGGTTCATATTCTAAATTTTTTACTAATATATTCCATGGTTGCCGCCTTTGATCACCATTTACCACTTGTGCATCTTTGGAGGTTTTTACGATAATAGTAAGAGCATTACAGCAAAAGTAGAACAACATTTGTAAAACGTTTTTCATGGGACAAATACAACCCATATCAGTATTTTATCGGCAGATATTGCAAGCAAATCATAAGAATCAAGGTTGGAGTTGAGGGTTAGGCAAAATAATCAATTGAACTGTGAATTGAACTATATTAAGTTTAAAACATTACGAATGGAAACGAATTGTAAAAGATAAAAAGGAAAAAAAAATGTTTTTGCATGAGATATAACACTTATATTTTTATCTACTTAACAATATTGAAGTTTTTCTTAATTTAGTTACTTTATACATATTTATTTCATTTAAAACTCTCTTATTATATATCGATATTTTATTGCTTAACTTTTTGAACTCTCAATTACATACTCATGTTCAAATTTGCCTTCTAAAGTACAAATACTAGACTTTAAATTTTCATTTTTCATTTATCCTCATTCATTTCTCTAAAATATTTTGAGATTTTGGTTCGAATTGTGAATCAAATTCCATTTTTTAGGTTAAAAAAATTATAAATTAAACTATAAGATTATATGTGGATTAAAAAAAGAACTAACCTGTAATATTATGTTTAGTTGGACTTCAAAAAGTGAATTATACTGAATCGAACTACACACACCCCTAATTAGAATTTAACATGTTAAATATATTGTGAAATCGAATTGTTCTGGTTTAAGTGGAAAAATCAACATATTGAAAAGAGATTAAATGGTATTAACACTCCATGTGAATGGACGAATGATGTACAAATATTGATAAAATTTTAATACATGATAATGAAGAAATATACTAATTATATTTTCTGAAAAAACACTAATTATATTTTCAAATATCAAAATTTTATTGATATTTATGTATTATTCATCGATTTATATAGTATGTTAATACTATTAAAAACTTTCTAACACATTGCATAACAAAATGTCAAAATCTAAGTGTTTTTGAAAGTTGAAACCTATTCAATATTAGAGAATCTATTACAATATGTAATTTTGAAAGTTTTTCTCAATTTGTACTTTTTCATTAAAAATACTTTTAGATGGTTTATAATTGTTAATTTTTATCTAAACCTGCCCATCACTAATATCATTTTGTTACTAACGATTTTTCTTTTCCCTAATTATATATTCAAAGGAGTGTCCTTTCGTGTAAGCAATAATAAGAATTGCAACTTTTACGGGGTTTGATATAAAATAATACAATTCAAGTATCTGCAAAACGCTGTCGCTTTTTTGGGTAATATAAACATGCTCATGACGAGATCAACCGACATCGATTTTCCTTCTATCTTTATAAGAGGGTCTGATCACTGACACACACCCTAAAGGCGTACTTACAAGCAAATCGACACTTACTGCACAACACAAGCATCACAGTTATTTACAAGATATTAAGGTATATGTAGGAACTAGAAGCACTTGTATGAAAGAGGATGTGTATCAGGCAGTAGAACAGAAAGCATACCCGCTAGTTTGTCCGCATTTGAGGGCTCCTAATGTTGGAGGGCGAAGACACATGCCTAGGTCCAAGGCTTTGATCTCACTACTAGTGGTCCTGGCCGAAGTTTTTGAATTCTAAATTATTAGAGAACCCGTTCCTCCAACCTCTTCGCTGTCTTATGATTTGAATCCCCTTTACTTACAAGTGAAGCAGAAGATACCTCTTTAGTGGTAGAAAGATCACCAACAATCATATAAAACCAAAAGTTGAAATTGAATGATGTTATTTATATCATATTTCAGATAATTTATAAACATATATTATTGATATATTGATTGCGATAATTTCTAAGCAAATCTATTATTCCCATAAATATACGTACTTTAAATTAAAATTCGTGCAAGGATTAGTTATTTTGAAAGGATAAAGTAGAATATCAATTCGAGGAGATGACAAGACAGTGATTTGAAGTGATTTTGAGCTTATCTTAAACTTTTTCCACATTAGATTAAGTTAACCTATATACAATAGGATAAAATTTACGCCACATTCATGTTTAAGCATCCTAATTGTTTAGCTCGTTGAAGATGTGATTATGACCAATTAAACCTAGTGACTAAGCTTAATGCACGTTCAACCTAGAAAATCTATTTGCTTATGTCAATCAATGTTTGTTGAATTGGTTGTTCATTGTAAAGTAGGTTTAATGTAATGCATCAATCAAGTGTAGAAGGTGTACTAGTCGAGCTTAAGAGGTCTCAAATCAATGACACATGAAAGGGATATCGTTTGAAAGAGGTATGGGAGGAGAAACATGGAATCCTAGTATCTCAAATAGATATGTTTAGAGGCAGATCAAGTTTCATTTTCTTGATCATTTTTTTATTATTCTTGATAAACCCAATATTTTGAGTTTTTATACAATAATTTTAATAGAGTTTCAACATTTCTCTTAAAACTTGCTAATAGATCAAATAATGCAAACAAAAATAAGAGATACTTGCTTATAGATTTTAGCTCTTGATCTCAACTATAGGATGGTTGAGATAAGTTGTTGGTTGTCGACAGATCAAATTGAAGCTTCTTTTAACCTTCATAATCCATAGGCCTTGAATGGGCTTAAACTAGGTCGACCTCAAGTCATCATAAGCTAAATAACATCCTATGCTACTACGTTAGATTTCCTTAATATATTCCTATATTGGGCCAATTCCTTGAGTCATCACAAGCACAAGAAATCAGTCCATGTCAATAAATTAAGCTAAAAACCCAATCATTAAAATAACCCTCCATACTTACATATTTTATATTGTCCTTTTTTTTTATTCTTTTTTTTTAATCTTATTTATTTGTATTTTTTTTAGTGTCTAATTTTATATATTTAAAATTTAATCTTTGAAAAGCTATCTCATTTCTATTTAGAATTATAATTGATACGAACTCATGGATGAACATATGAACCCGATATTACACGTAACCAAAGGAATGGGTCCAAACTGCAAGATGATTTAAAAGGTAAATCATAGTTAAAAATTGAGCATGGGGTTGCTGTGCACCGATGAAAGATATAACGCACCAACGCCTCATCGAAGCTCAGGTCACACTTGATATAACACACAAGTATGGCTGGAGGTCACTTGCCACTAGTCTACACTCGAATGGGCTAAATAAGGGAAACTCAAAAGTAAGGGAAACTCAAAAGTAAGGGAAACACTTAGCTCGAGAGTAAAAAAAGTTCAATGTATTCTCTATATATCAATATCTCTTAACTTTTACAATTTGACGGTATTTATATCATCCCGTTAGGACAAATCCTAAGTTACAGAAATTACAAAAGAACGGTCTTTATTTGTTAAAAACAAAAAGAATAATTTACAAGGAAAATATGAAATCGTGCAAAAGAAGGAACACGAATGTCCTTTGTCAGAAAGGACAGTAGGGATGTTAGTAAAAGACAGTGCATGCACGTTTTTACTATGATTCTGATAGTATTGTGGTTCAAGCAAGGGTAGACCTCAATTTAGGCTTGTTCGGCATTAGAAGGGGCTAGACAGTGGTTGCTTCAGGGACGGCTCACATTGGGGTTAACCTCGGATGGTCGACTCCTAACAATTCTGCTCAACCTCGGTACAGTAGAGATTGTTGCATTCAAATTTGGCAGTTGGACTATGGTTTAGTGGAGGGTTTGGCTCGGCATGCTAGTTGATCACTTCAGCAACGTCTTAAATACCATGGAGAGCAAAGTAGCTCTATAGATCGGACTATGGCAAGTACTGCTCCTCAACACTTAACTGACCTAAGGTATATAAACCCTATTTTTAGCGAGCCTATGATTTAACTAAGAGTACTTCCTAAACGTTCTCAAGGATCAACTAAACTAAGAATTCAAGTTTACATTTAAAAATGAACTTAATTTTCCTAATTCGAAAGTCGATTATTGATACCGTGGACTCTAAAGTCACTTAAGACCCTAAACCCTAAAACAATTAGGGACTTCTAACCGTAAACGACTAATTGATAATTTAATTTGAATAATTTCATTCAATTCTAGAAATTTTCATAATTTATAAGAATTGAATCATAACCTATAAAGCAATTTAAGAATTAACTCCTAAAACAATTTCCTATAAAACAATTCTTTTATCTTTATGCCTAAGCCTTACATATGAATAAGTAAACCAATTAATCACCCTAAATAAATTATCAATTGAGAGGTTGAGTTATTTATCAACTAATAACTTATCAAAACTAGTGATAAGATGCTTTCCTTATCACCCTTTCACTTATACTACATATAGACAAAATATCACAAGATTTCACATGCTTAACTTTAATAAAGGAAACAAGATATTTTCATGCCCTCAAGAGACCCTAGATGGCCGGTTCTTACAAGCTAGAAAGTGGGGCCATACCTTTGTCTTTCATCCATCAATCACTTTATCTTATACTCCACTATTCACCCCTAAATGCTTACATCAGCTAGAGTTGTAATTGTTAACTTTTGTGCATATTACAAGACAACAAAATCAAACTTTTTAAACACACTTGCCACTATAATTGCAACTGGCCACTTTTTTTCCATTTACTTACTATCAACTTCATTTTTACTTTCTTTTCCCTCACTTTGAAAACAACTCCAAAGAGGAAACACAAAACCCCACAAAATCTTACACTTGCCGCCACCTTCTAAGCATCCACACTCACAGCACTTTCAACTCCACTTGTGTCTTACATTTGCCAACATTCAAAACTCCTTTTAAGATCCTTAGAACACTTCCTAAACTATAAACTCTACTTTTATTGGGCCTATGATTTGACTAAGAGTATTTTCTGAACATTCCCAAAGATTAACGAAACTAAGAACTTAAGTTTACATTTAGAAACAAATTAAATTTTTTCAATTCAAAAACCAATTATCGATAAAACCTAAGCTTGAAGAACTGTGAGCTCTAAAATCACTTAAGACCCTAAACCTTAAAAAAATTAGGGACTTTTGACCCTAATTGACTAATCGATAATTTAATTTGAATAATTTCATTCAACTTTAGAAAATTTCACAATTTTATAAAAATCAAATCATAAATTATAAAACAATACAAGATGAAAACCCTAAAATAACTTCCTATAAGATTATGCCCTTATCTTCATGTCTAAGCGTTACATATAAATAAGTAGACCAACCAATCACCTTAGATGACTTATCAATTAATATCAATTGAAAATTGGAATTATTTATCAATTGATAACTTATCAAAATCTAGTGATAAGACACTTTCCTTATCACCCCTTTACTTATACTATATATGGACAAATTTTCACAAGATTTTACATACTTAACTTTATTAAATGAGACAAGACAATTCTATGCCTTAAAAGACACTCTATGGCCGGTTTGAACAAGAAGAAGAGGAGGGCTATACTCTTGTCTTTTACCCATCAATCACTTTCTCTTACACATCACTATTCACTCTTTAATGCTAACATTATCAATAGTTACAATTGTTGACTTTTGTGTAAACTACAAGACAACAATTTTAAGACATCTTAAACACACATTCCCTCCCATTCCTAACTGGCCACTCTTTCCTTCATTCCTCTCACTTTCAATTTCATTTTCATTTTCGCTTCCTCTTTCTCTCACTTGAAACAAACATAAAAGAGGAAACAATCTTACCCCATAAAATCCCTCATTTGGCCACTACTTCCAAGCGCCACTGCACTTTTATTTTCTTTTCTTGTGTCTTTTTCTTCCAACATCTAAGCTTCTTTAGAACCCTTAAAATCTTCCACAAACCCCACTCCAAAAGATCAAACAACTTGGGTTTCCAAAAGGGTGCAATAGAAGGAAGTAAAGTTAAGAGTTTAAGTGAAACATTTGTGCACAACCACTATACTTTGCTTTAAGGATGAATAAGTGTTTTTTTTTTTTTTTTGTGTTAGTGGGTTAGTGTTCATGTTAGGAGACTTTGATTTCTTAAAGATATGAGTATGATTATAAGTTATTATAACATCAAAGACCATCCTAAGAAACAAACTCATGAAACCCTTGCATGAAGTTGAAATATGAGCATGTAAAGTTAGTGTTTTGTAAAGATACTTGTTTAACATTTTGAAGGGAAGATTTTAAGTTGAGAAAATCTTAAAACAAGAACTCGAATGAAAGATGAACATGCTGAACGTGATGATTCAAAGATAATTTGGATGTTGATTTTATTTTCATTAAGTTAAACATGCTCAAATCTAGACTTAAGTTAAGGAAAAATCCATCACATGAAGTTTTATGAGGAAACCAACTTTGTATGACGTGAGCTATGATATGAAAGTTGTAATAAGTGTGAGATCTTCTATTTTTCATGTAAAGCATGAGCTAAAGAATCATCTCACGAAAGAAAAGTCAAGTTAAGATTTGAATACAAATAGTTTAAGTTCATGATCTAACACCTAAACTTAAGGAAATGATAAAACAAGTTAGAAGCCCTCATATACAAACTGACCAGATCTAAAACATCCTTAAAAGACACTTAAAAATATGATAAAAGTAAGTAAACAAAGTAAAAAGACTAATCAAGACAAGTATGATAAGTATATTAAACTTAAAACTTCCAAAACGGGCCTCAAATGTCAAGTTGAACCATCCTTAAATTTCTGACCAGCAACTTGACACATTCATAAGAGTTGTTTTAAGACTTTCAAGAAGCCCACAAAACGCTCTCTAAGCCCGAGAAAGTGACCATCTTTGAGTTGAACAAAAAATAAGCCTATTTGACAACTTAAGCCCACTAAAAAGCCTATGAAGTGGTTATTAGCCTTAGGAGTATAAATCAAAGTTGTAAATCTGATCTCAAGGAGTATTTTGAGCTTATGATAAAATCTTAACACCAAGCTCAAAGAATTTCTCAAATTACTAAAAATCCCATTTACTAAATAAGGCCTAAAAGCACTCCAAAGCATGAGGATCACTACTGTTCTAACCCATGGACAGGTTTGCGTACCTCATTTCGAAAATCTAACCTCACTACATTAAATTACACTTGAAAATGATGAAGATTGATTATAAGATCGTAAAAATCGGATTTAAAACGAAAATGTTATACGTGATTAAACTTTTAAGTAAAAACTGGGAAAAGGTATGAAAACTAGTCAAGAGTATAATTTAAGGGATTTTAGCCTAGTATCCTAAGTTTATATCAATTCCTTATAGTATTATGATTTCAATAATCAGGGGACACCGCGTACAGAGACGATTTGCCCCCGGATTACTTTGACTGACTGTATGGTGGAGTGAGTAAATTCCCGATAACTCTTTACTTGATTTTGCTTATAGAATAGATGCACCTAAACATATATATATATATATGGGATATGGGAAATGCATGTGAATGAATTTGTAGATAAATGCGATGGCTTGTTAATTATATAATAATGGGAATTGTTTGTAATAATTTATACGTGCAATTGTATGGAATGAAATTGCCTGATCACCTTGAAAATTGAGTTAATCACTTATGTGATTAAGAAATTAAAATGAATTATGCATTCCCCATATTGCATACGGATAACACCGATTGTCGCTTCATGCAGAAGATGGGAAGAGACTCACAGGAGGACGAGCCTCCTACAGGATTAGGCACTAGCTATGTCATCATTTTTATTGAGTCTCTATCCTAAGTTGATGGGCTTGTTAGGCATTGGGAGATGCAAACCGTCAGCGAGGGGCCAAGTCTTGTGGCTTTTGCTTAAGGCGTATATTTGTGGACTACGAGGGCCATCACACCGCTAGACTTAAGATTTTAAAAGTATGATTTGTTATTCGGTAATGAAAGTATATACAAATATAAATATATATATATATATATATAGTTTTGTTTTGGCTTAAGCACAATAGTGCAAATGAAATAAAACTTAAAGTCTAAAACTCGGATTTTGGTTTGGGTCGGTTAATTATCTCCAAACCCTGACTACAGGGGGTGTAATTCTAAGTTGTATGTAGTTCTTAGGTCACTGCATACGTTATTTGGCATACTAATTATTTGTACATTCATATGATTGTGCATCTAATAAATTTCTACCATGCGGTACTGACGAAGGTATTTATCTCACTAAACTTAAGCTTAAGCTTACACCTTAATAGATTTCTTTTGATGCAAGAAAATCTCTTTGTTAATCCGGGCTGAGGCATGCCCATGGTAAGTCTCATGTAGAGACTGGTTGGAGCGATTAGAGAGCGAAGATGACATTTTGTAATAGATTTGTAGATAACTAGTTACTTTTACATTTTTGTTTATAACGTAGATTAAAATTTCTAATATAGTTTCCTTATGAACTGCATTTGTTTGTAATATTCTTTTGGTGTGGGTCTTATGAGTCTACATGATTAGTCAATTTATACCATAGAAGTAATTTTAGTTAAATTGCTCTATATGATTTATCTATGGGCCTATAAAGAGCCTTATACGTCATATAAAAGGCCTGCGATTAGCAAAGGAGTTGATAATAGACCTTTAAACGGTACATGGTGACCTACTACGACAATGATATTGTTGGGTCATGATATTAACCCCACTCCAACAGACCACAACTCAAGTTTCCAAAAAGGGTACAAGAAGGAGGAAGTAAGACAAAGAGTTTAAGTGGAAACTTCATGTACAATTACTATATTTTTGTTTTGTGGACGAATAAGTATATCTTGTATTAGTAGTTTAGTATTCATTTTAGGAGACCATGATTTCTTGAGAATATGAGTATAATCATAAGTTAATGAAACATCTAAAACTACCCTAAGAAGCAAACTCATGAAACCCTTACATGAAAGTTGAAATATGAACATGTAAAGTTGGTGTTTTGTAAAGATACTTGTTTAACACTTTCAATGGAAAATTTTAAGTTGAGAAAATCTTGAAATGAGAACTTGAATGAAAGGGAAGCATGTTGGATGTAAGGATTTATAAGTCATCTGGATGTTTTCACTTCTATTAAGTAAAACATGCTCAAATCTAGACTTAAGTAAAGGAAAAATCCATTGCATGAAGTTTAATAAGGAAATCAACTTTGTAAGACATGAATCGTGATATGGGAGTTATGATAAGTATGAGATCTACTATTTTTATATAAAGCATGAGCTAAATAATTATCTTATGGAAAGGAAGTGAAGTTAACATTTGAATACAAATAGCTTAAGTTCATAATCTAATACTTAAACTTAAGGAAATGATGAAACAAATTAAAAAACTAAGTTGGAAGCCTATACACCAAACTGACCATATCTGGAACTTTGTTAAAAGACATTTAAAATTATGATAAAAGTAAGTAAACAAAGCGAAAAGACCAACTAAGGCAAGTACGATAAGTGTATTAAGCCCAAAACTTAAAACCAAGCTTAAAACTTCTAAAACGAGCCTCAAACACCAAGTTAAACCCACCTTAAGTTTCTGATCAGCAACTTAGCACAACAATGAAAGTTGTTTTAACACTCTCAAGAATCCCACAAGACACCCCTTAAGTCCAAGAAAGTAATTATCTTTGATTTGGATAAAAAAAACAAGCCTATTTAACAACTTACGCTCACTTAAGAGTCCAAGAAGTGGTTGTTAGCCTTAGGAGTATAAATAAAAGTTGTGAATATGACCTTAAGGAGTATTTTAAGCCTAGAATGAAATCTTAAGCTCAAGCCCAAAGGATTTCCCAAGTTATCAAAAAAGCCCATTAACCAAACAAAGCTCAAAAGCACTCCAAATCATAAGGACCACTATTGTTTTGACCTATAGGCAGATTTGCATGCGCCATCTTGGAAATCTAACCTCACCACGTTAAAGTATACTCAAAAACGATAAAGAATGACTATAAGATCATAAAAATTGGATTTAAAATGAGTAAGTTATATGCAATTAAACTTTAAGTAAGAAACAGGAAAAAATACGAAAACTAGTTAAGAATATAACTTAAAGGATTTTAGCTTAGTTTTTTAAATTTTATTTTAAATCCTTATAGTATTATGATTGCGATATTCAAGGGACTCAGTGTTCGAAGATAACCTACCCCCAAACTACTTCGATTGACATATATGGCGAAATGAGTGAATTCTCGATGACATTTTACTTGATTTTACTTATAAAATAGATGTACCTAAACTTACATATATAAATTGAATGCTTGTGGGATATAGGAAATGCATGTATATGAGTTCATAATTGAATGCTATGACTTGTTAATCACTTAATAATAGTAATTTCTTGTAATAATTCATACGTGCGATTGTATGGAATAAAATTGTCTGATCACCATGAAAAACCGAATTAATCACTTATATGATTACGAAATTTAATGAATCATGCATTCCCCATGATTGCATTTGGATGACACCGATTACTACTTTACGCAGAAGATGGGAAGGGACTTACAGGAGGAGGACCTTCTATAAGATTGAACACTAGCCATGTCATCATTTATATTGAGTCTCTATCCTAAGCCGATGGGCTTACTAAGCGTAAGGAGATACCAACCGTTAGCGAGGGGCCGTATCTTGTGGTTTCTACTTAGGGCGTGTGTTTATGGATTGTGGAGGTCATAATATCGCTAGACTTGAGATTTTGAAAATATAATTTGTTGTTTAGGAAAGAAATTATATTATATATGACTTTGTTTTGACTTAAGCATAACAATGCAAATGATATAAAACTTAAGGGCTAGAACCTGGATTTGAGTTTGGGTCGGTTAATTATCTCTAACCCCGACTATAAGGGGCATAATTCTAAGTTATATTCAGTTCCTAGGTCATTGCCATACGGTATTGACAAGGGTATCTATCTCACTAAGCTTAAACTTACACTTCAATAGATTTCTTTTGTTGCAGAGGAACATCTTCGTTCATCTAGGCCGAGGAATGCCCAAGGTGAGTCTCATTTGGAGACGAGTTAGAGCGATTAGAGAGCGGAGAGGAGATTTTTTAATAGTTTTTTTAGATAACTATTTATCTTCATTTTTGTTCATATTATATATTGAAGTTTCTAATGCAGTTTCCATTACAAATTGCATTTGTTTATAATATTCTTTTGGTATGGAACTTAACGAATCCACACATTTACTTGATTAATTTACATCATAGAAGTTAATTCTAGTAAATTGCTTTATATTACTTATTTATGAGTTTATTGGTAACGTATAGTAGAAGGAGCCTTGTGTATCGTATGAAAGGCCTACGATTAACAAGGGAGTTGATAGTAGACCTTTATAAGGTACACAATGATCTACCATGACAATGATACTGTTAGGTTATGATAGGATAGCTCGGTGGACCATTTGAGAGAGCCTTTGAGTTCGGGAGTGTATAATTGATCCTTGATCCCTACCATCCCCCTCCAAGTTGTTCGAAATTTGGGATCAAATCCGATTCAGGTCCAGTTTGCTCGTCTTCAGGAGTGTAAGCTTAGAGGTCAACAATGTTGAAAGAGTTTGAGACTCTGTATCCTTCAAGTAATTCAGTCTTATAGGCATTAGAATTGATCTTTTTAAGCACTCCGAAAGGTTCGCCGGCTTTGGGAGACAACTTGCTCTTCCTCAAGTTTAGGAATCGTTCCTTGCTAAGGTGTATCCAAACTAAATAGCCTGGTTGAAACTCTTGCTTCTTCCATCCTCGGCTTCATTTCTCAAGCTTAATAGCAGCTCGATCCAGTTGCTCTATAACCTTCTAGTGCATAGCCTTAATGGCCTCAACTCTCTCGACGGCTAGCCGATCTTCATCAAGCATCAGCTGGGGTGCTTAGTCCAATGGTAGTTCAGGGTTGAACCCATAGGCAACTTCGAATGGAGACATCCTTGTGACGCTGTAGGTGGTTTAATTGTAGGCGAATTAAATGATTGGTAAACACATATCCTAATTGGCCATGTTTCTTTTGACAGCAACCCGTAATAAAGTTCCTACAATTCGATTGACAACTTTGGCCTACCCATCAGTCTGTGGATGGTAGGATGTGCTATACAATAAGTTGGCTCTTAATCACCTCCAAAGTGTCCTCCAAAAGTAGCTCATAAACTTAGGGTCTCGATATGAAACTATGGTTCTAGGCATGTCATGAAGCTTAATCACCTCCTGCAAAAAAAGAAAAGAAATAGTCGAAGCATCATTAGTCTTGGAATAGGGCACGAAATGTGCCTTCTTGCTAAATCGATCAACAACCACCATGATAGAGTCCTTTTCTTGGGACGTCTTCGGTAATCCTAACATGAGTCCATACTCAGCTTGGACTATGGTTTGGTCGAAATTGGCAAGGGTTCATAGTGTCCTTACTCGGCTCGACTCTTCGCTTTTCAGCAGGTTGCACATCTTTCCAACATGGATTGAACATCTCTCTTCATCCTTAGCTAAAAGAATCTAGAGGATAATACCTCATATGTTCGGCGTTAGCCAAAGTGCCTTATTGATCCCCCTCCATGCACTTCGCGTACTAGCAGTTCTTGCGTAGAACAGGTCGAGATACATAGCCTTCTCTTCCAGAATAAGTACCTGTCCTTCCTATGATAGTTGTCCAGCGTCTGTCCTTCCTCACATCGAACATAGATAGGACTAAAATGTAGGTCCTCGGCATACAAATTCTTGATGGTTGAAAACCTAAGTAGCCTCATCTACAGTTCGGTCAAGAGGGTATGTCGTTTCGATAAGGCGTCGGCCACTATA
This sequence comes from Lumnitzera littorea, assembly GCA_024138015.1. NCBI lineage: Eukaryota > Viridiplantae > Streptophyta > Magnoliopsida > Myrtales > Combretaceae > Lumnitzera > Lumnitzera littorea. The sequence continues at coordinate 90,091,060 of JAMXBB010000002.1, read as the reverse complement.
TTGTTCTTTCTGTTCTTGTATTTTGCAACATAAGAAAAACCCTCCATGAACTCAACCTACTTGGCTTGTCTCCAAGACAACTTTGGTTGACTCTTTAGATATCTCAAGGATTTATGATCAGTGTAGATTACGAATTCCTTGGGCAGCAGGTAGTGTTGTCACACCGTTAGGGCTCGAATTAAGGAGTAGAACTCCTAGTAGTAGAAGAAGTAGTTGAGTGTGGCTCCTCGAAGTTTCTCGCTAAATTAAGCAATGGGTCGGCCTTCTTGCATCAGTACGACACCTATGCTTAATCCAAATGCATCACACTTTACCTCAAATACCTTATTGAAGCTCGATAGAGCTAAGGCAGATGCTGTAGTTAGCTTCTCCTTCACGTCTTCAAAACTCCTCCTCTCTTTCTCAACCCATCTGAATTCAACATTTTTCTTCAAGAGTTCAGTGAATGGGGCTATAATCATACCAAAATTCTTTATGAATCGACGATAGAATGATGTCAAGCCTGAGAAACTTCTCACGTCAGCGGAACAGGTCGAATCAGGTCATTCTATAATCGCTTTCACTTTCTCTTCATCAACTCGGATGCTACCTCTACTTACAACAAATGCCAAGATCACCTCAGATTTGCAGAAATCGCACTTTTTCGAATTGGCATAGAACTGTTCAGCTTGGAGTTTTGCAAACACTTGTTGGAGATGCTCTCGCTACGTCTCTAAGTCGGAAATGTATACTAGAATGTTGTCAAAATAAACCACGACAAACCTTCTTAATAACTCTCGAAGCATGTGATTCATAAGTCACATAAATGTGTTCAGCGCATTAGATAGCCCAAATGGCACTACAAGCCATTCATACAAACCATGTCGTGTCTTAAAGGCGGTCTTCCACTCATTGCCTTTATACATTTGAATCTGATGGTATTTATACATTTGAATCTAATGGTATTTATACATTTGAATATGATGGTATCCAGATTTGAGATCAATTTTGGAGAGCACTGTTGCTCCATTTAACTCGTCTAACATGTCATCAAGCTTGGGTATGGGATACCTGTACTTGATGGTGATTCAATTAATAGCTTGGCTATCTATACATATCCTCTAAGACCCATCTTCCTTTGGCACTAATAAGGTCGGTAAAACTTAGGGGCTCAAGGACTCGCCTACGTACCCTTTCTCCATGAGGTTGTCTACTTGTTTTTGTAGCTCGACAACTAATTCAAGGTTTAGTCTATAGGCAGGCTTGTTTAGCAGGGTGACCCTTGATTGTAGGTCCATTGCATGCTTGACACCTTAGATTGGTGGTAAACCCTCCGATAGCTCTTCCGGAAACAGATCGGTAAAGTCCTCTAGTAAGGTTTTTACCTGAGGTCGGTAGCTCTTCCTCCCCGAGTCTTATCTTTAGAAGCCTCCTAACAAGCAAATAGGTAGGTCCCTCTAGCTCCATTTCTCTTTTCAGTTTGGTTCAGGTCAGTACTAAAGCCTCCTTCTTCAAGATTCGACTGAGTTGGGACTGCGTGATTTTACTTGCTTGGCAATCATGGGGCTCAATTTCATCCTTCTTCCTTCATGCTCCATAGAACATATATTCCTCCTACCGTCATACATAACTGCTCGATCAAACATCCATGGTTATCTAAGTAGAATGTGGGATGCACTCATGGGCAGTACATCATAGAGCACTTCATTTCGATACTTGCCAATGCAAATCGGCATAGACACTTGCATGTTCACTTATAGGGCTCACTTATCATCGAGCCAATGAAGCTTATAAGGTTTCAGGTATGACATGGTCGGTAATTTCAGCTGTTAGACCATAAATGCGGAGCCTGCATTGGTGCAGCTCCCACTGTCTACAATTAGCGTGCATAATGATTCATTCACCTTACACCCAATATGAAAGAGATTTTCTCTCTATTCATCTTTGGGCACAGGATTAACACTCATTGTCCTCCTCAATACTAGAGCGGTTGATATGAAGTTGCCTTCCTCGCTGTAGATGACTTCTTCATAGAACAGCTCGGCTTGTTCGTCCTCTCTCGACTCATCCATTTCTTCATCTATAATGTCGACTACTACAGTCAATGCCTTGCCTCTAATCACAATTGTTAACCTGTTCAAATACTGAGCAGTCATGTGTCTAAATCCTTGGCATTTGAAACATTTGATTTTACTCATCTTCCTCCCTAAACTCTAGCCCTTCTCAAACTTCCTTGGGGGGTTCCTTCTCCTTTGCTCGAGTAGTTTGAGTAGGTCAAGTTTAAGTGACCTTGTTCGATTTCATTTGCACAAGTTTGCTTGAAACTAGTTAGCTATTGCCAGAACGGTTGACAGGTGGTCGGAATCTTCCTATTCGGTGCCTTTCTATCCTTTAGGTGACTTGGATTACATCATTGAGCGTTATAATGTCCAGGGTTTCCAGGACACCTCTAATCTCATACTTCAATCTGCCAATGAATTGTGAGACAGTTTGGTCTTCGGGCTCTATGACTTCGCATCGGATCATTAACATATGGAATTCTTTAACGTAAGTGTCTATACTCAATGCTCCTTGTCTCAGTTCTTGCAGTCTCTTGAAGGCATCCTGTAAATAATAGCTTGGCAAAAACCTTCTCCGCATGACTCTCTTCATTTCATCCCAACTCTTAGTCTCTCATTCTCATTCCCTTCTTCTGGTGGCTTACAAGTTTTTCCACCATAAGGCAGCATAATCAGTGGACTCTTAGATAGAAAGTTTAACCTTTGCATTGTCAAGTACTTCGTAGCATTCAAACTGCTTTTCAATCTTGTCTACCTAATCTAGACAGTCTTCGGTATCACTACTTCTAGAAAAACTTAGGATACGCATCTTAAGTCCTTCGACTCTAGGGGCTTGTACATTTCTTTCCTTAGGCTTGTAGTACTCCTCTACCTTGTCAACTCCTTTTTTTTCCTCCTCAATCTCTTCTAGCGCTAACTTTTGTCTAGCGTCTTGATAACTCTGATTTTAAACATATTTTATATGGTGATTTTATGGCATTTCCCTTACATTTTTTGTTTTCTTTAAAGAAATTGATGCTTAATTGAGTAAAATGTTGATTTCAGGGTTTAAATGCGTTCTAGGCTCGAAAATGAAGAAAAGGAATCAAGTTTCACTCAATTCGGAGTTCAAACGAAGAAGTTATGAAATTTTGAAGTTGTGCAGAAATTTTGCCTTAGTGCAGAAAGTTACATGACCTGGGGACACGGCCATGTCCCAGGCCGTGTCTGGTGACGAAAATAAAATCCGTGTAATACACATATATAAGGGGATCTTAGGGTTTAAAAAAAGGGAGAGACATTATAGAAACGGAGAGACACGAGACAAGAAGAGACTTAAGGAGAAACAACATCAAGAAGCGATAACGACATCGATTTCAAGATTAGAGAGATTTTTCATCAAATCAAGAGGGGTTTTCATGCTTTATTTTACGTTTTTGATGGAACTCGTTTTTAGATTCATTATGATAGCTTAGAATTCAAGTATTTAGGATTATGGAACCTAGGGTTTCATGTAACCCTTGGACTGAATTATAATTTCAAGAAAGTTTCTATCTTTTCTTAATTCAATTATGTCGTTTAGTTATGGATTGATAATTCTAGAGTATCAATATATGATATTATGCATGTTGATTGAGAAATTGCATGTGTAATTAGATCTAAGTATAATTGAAGAGAATTACATGTATACTTAGAGATAAGATATATGTTTCTTCCGGAAAGTTCATTGTTTGTGTGGGAATTCATTAAACATTAATGCAATTCTAAGTTATATTACTAAGTGAAGAGATTCCGGTAAATAATTTAGGATTAGGGTTAATATGCTTGAGAAAGATATTAGCTTTAATTGTGAATCCCTCCAGTCAAGAATTATAGAAATTGAATTGAATATATTTTAAAAGGTTACATGTTAAACACTAGGGGAAATAATTCCTAAATACATCATTGCATACTTGAAGTCGTTAGTAGTTTATTGCTTTCTAATTTGTTTAATTAAGTCTCATAATTAGTTTAATTTGTTAATTTCAGTATTTTTAATTCATTCAACTTATCACAATTTTCTGGTTAGATAATAAAGCTAAAGTAAATATTAGTACTCAAAAATCTCTGAGGGATCGACTCGGACTCATATCCGCTGTATTAAAATTGATAGGTGTGCTTGCCTCGTATCACGTCTCTATTAACTCCTTTAGCTCGGGGTAGGCGAGTTGGGGCATTATCCCGGCTAAACTGACCATTACCTCATTGTTACTGCTCATGTTCTTTAGTAGGGCTATTCTTAGCTCGTTGTTTATCTTCTTAGATAACAGTTATCAAGCTAGCTACTAAATCGGTAAGTCTATCCAAGTGGTCACCCACTGATTGAGGTAAAAAGCTTTCTTCTTGCCCTTGACCATGTCGAGTACCACTCTCTTAGTTTCTTAAAGTCCCTTGTACACTTGAATTCGATATTGATGTTTACTTCACGATGATAATTTCTTAACAAACAAACAGTCAACCATACTCTGTTTTAGCGTATCAAAAACAAGGAAAAACAGAGTACAAAGCACTTCTCACTACAAAATTTCAAAGTTAACAATAGATTCATTATCACACAAGAGTAGTGACAAACTATTAAAAGAACACAGTAGTAGAATCTAGCTTTGAACGTAGCTAAGCTTTAATAGTAAGATGATACGAACTCGTAGATGAACACACGAACCTGATATCACGCGTAATCAAAGGGGTAGGTCCAAGCTGTAAGATGGCTTGAAAGGTAAATGATATTTGAAGGTTGAGCAGGGAGTTCCCATCCACCAACGAAGGATATAATGCATTAAAGCCTCACACGAGCTCAGGTCACACTTAATACGATGCATAAGTATGATCGGAGGTTACTTGCTATTAGTCTATGCTTGAATGTGCTAGATAAAAGTAGCTTAAGAGTAAGGGGAACACTTAGCTTGAGAGTGAAAAAAAGTTCAATGTATTCTTTGTATATCGATATCCCGTAACTTTTACAATATGATGGTATTTATATCATCCCGTTAAAGTAAATCCTAAGTTACAGAAATTATAAAAGAATGGTCCTTATTTGATAAAAATAAAAAAAAATAATTTACAAGGAAAATATGAAATCGTGCAAAAGAAGTAATGCGAACGTCCTTTGTTAGAAAGGGCAGTACGGATGTCAGTAAAGAATAATGTGCGCGTGTTTTTATTGTAATTTTGATAGTATTGTGGTTCAGGCAAGGGTAGACCTCAATTCAAGCTTGTTTGGCGTCAGAAGGGGTTAGACGGTAGTTGCTTCAAGAATGGCTCACATTGGGGTTGACATAGGATGGTTGGCTCTTAACAGTTTTGCTTAACCTCGATATAGTGGAAATTGCTACATTCAGATTTGGCGCTTGGACTATGGTTTAGTGCAGAGTTCGGCTCGACATGCTAATTGATTACCTTAGCAACATCTTGGATGGCATGGAGAGCAAAGTAGCTCAATAGATTGGACTGAGGCAAGTACTGCTATTCAATGCTTAACTCACTTTAAACAGCTTGACGGACCATCTGAAAGAGCCTTCGGGCTTGGGAGCGTGTAATCGATTCTTGATCCATATTCATGACTGAGGTAGTGATTACGTATGAGAGTTAGAAAGTGAAAATTTACATAATATTAAGACAAAATGTTAAAAAAAAAATATTTTATCCGTTAGAAAATAAAATATTCAACTATCATTTTAATAAAATGAATAAAATAGAGGGTAGAATAGTTTCAATATATAGAGATTTGTTAGGTATATTTAATTTTATATGAGAGATATAGGTGCGATACATGTCTATTAACCTTAAAGAAAAAAAAAATTTATGAATTATATAAAAAATTATCAAAATATCGTTATTATATTATATATTAAAAATGTGATATTAGTATTTACATATACATTACATTTTGTTATTTTTGTATTATTGCTAAGATGTAACATAAGAATAGATAGAAGTAGGAATATCATATCTTAAAGATATAACATATGTATAAATATTAATATCACATTTTTAAAATACGATATAATTATAGTATTTTGATAATAATTTTTTTATATAACTTATAATTATGTAATATTTGTTAATTTTGATGATAAATACAAAAATTTCTTTAATATATATATATACTTGTATATTTATTTTTTCATATTTTATTTTTGATAAACTCATAGCGAGAATATATATAAAAATGATACCAAAAAGAATAGCAAAAATCTAAGCAAACAAACCCAGCCAAACATTAAAATCATTAAAATGGAGGCATGATGGTTTTAAAAAGAGTAATAAAAAGTCGAAAATGTTAGGAGTTAAAGAAATGAAAAATAGAACAACTTTTCTTCAAGCTTTTTCGTTTGTCCATATGCACTTTTTTTTTTTTTTCTTCCAATTGGAGGGAGATACAGGTATTTAGAAAAGGCATGGCCCCTTGGATGTGATTAGTTCCTCCTCGGTTCCGTTTCAGTTCCCGCTCTCCTACAGAATTCTATTTTCTGCGACCCGCCATTTTCCTTTTTATTTGTCTTCTACTTTCCTTCTTTCTTCCACGCTAGTTACTGTTTCGACGGATTTTCCACATAATAACACGTAGAATCTTGGAAGAGAAAAGAAAAGAAGAAGAAAGAGATGTTTGGGAGAGTGAGAAGTGCGTCGTCTTCCACTGATAGCTTGGAGAGCCATGCTTCGAAGCTTCTCAAACAAGATTCTCTATCTATTTACGGTATCCATGCACGCTCTCTCTCTTTCGTATGAATCATGATTTTTCGAAGTTTCAAATCTATTGATGCTTTTGGGGACAGTGATTGTTTTGATGGAGATTTAGTTTTTGAACTCAAATGAAATGAATGAATTTGAGGGAAAAAAAGAGTACCTAACCAGGAGACATGTAATCATAATCAAAACCCTAAAATTCCTATTTGGATATGAATAAAACTCGAAGGGATTCAATTTGTTGTTAATTTTAAGGATGTCACCGTGTGGACCAAAATTTTATGGCTTTTAAGTTCAAGAAATTTGGTTTCTTTCCTCTATTAATTTTAAGGGATTCAAATATGTTTTTTTCAACTTAAAGTGACTTTGGAAGTTGTAAATGGCAGCTCGTGTCCAGTGCTGGTGGTTGTTAACTATTGGGAAGAATGAGAATTCTAGGCATTTTTCATGTCTTTTAGCAATGAGGATTGGTAACCGGTCACTTTTATCGTCTTTCATTACCACTTCTTGGATAAAATTATTATTAATTGCGACCTCTTCCAATTATCAGGATAATGCTTTAATTATATATATAAAAAAAAAAGAAGAAGCGCTTGAGAAATATTTTCTTATTAGATTTTAAGGAATTGACAAACTAAACCAGATTGGATTATACATTAAGTCGCAGTTTTTCATAATTGAGAGAGCGGTAATGCTCCGCCGTGATGGCATCTCTGTGCCCTGCTTTGTGATAAGCATAAAAATCATCTTCTTAATCCTTTGATGCAGAGGCTACCCTCCTCAAGCTTAAGCTTGGCTCTCAACATGATCATATCAAGCAGGTGGAGGCGGAGGCCTCTTCCTTCTCTCAACAAAATGATGCTTTTAAACAACGCTCCTCTTTAGATCGGATGGCTCTCGATTCTAACTCCCATCCCAATGAGGATTTAGTGATAAACTTCTCATCTCGTGCAAGTGATTACAATACATCAACTGATTCAAAGCAGCAACGTGGTGGGAATATGTCAGTTGTTGACCTATTCTCTAGATACAAGACTTCCATGCTCAAATCAACCCAGAATGAGACAATGAAAATGGAGAATGAGGATTCCTCCAGTAACATTTCATCAACTTCTTCACAATTTCTATCTCAATGTCCACCTCTTGGCAGCATGGATCTGCATTTGGAATCGGAAATGGAATGCGTTGGCTGAGTACCTGCATCGGTCCCCTCTTTCCTTTCCATGTGAGATAATTGAGAAACAGAAGGATGGTGCTTAATTATGTCATGTATTCATCTATTGTACCCAAATACAAACACATCTTATATTGATAAAGCATTTGGTTGAGGAATAAAGAGTTATCAAATAGAAGCTAAGTCGATTCAGAAACGTTTCTTAAGTATGAAGATTGATTGTACACCATTTGTACCAATGGTATATACCGACTCAACGGCAGAGTAATTTTCTTGTTTTTCCACAATATTACCTCCTTGGATAATTAAAGTTATCTTTTGATGTCATATGAGTATTATTCTGCTCTCTAAAGAGCAAAGTTTCATGTGTAAGAGCAAGAAATTTTCATCCATAATCAGAAAGATCCAGGCGATGATTTCATTTTGCACGCATTCTGGAATTAGAAGTTCGGTGATTTAGGACTGAACCCATTCACAGGAAAACAGATCGCATATGTGGACTGCCTTATTTCATTTATCAAAATTAAAGGGAAGCAGCTGAGTTATAGATCATGATCAAGACAACTCTGGATTATTTTAGTCTTATTAATCTGTCATCCAATCCATCATTTGACTGTGAAGGCCACCATTGTATTAAATTTTATAGCCATTTCAATGATCGAAAATAATTAGATGTGATTGAACGGTCCCATGCCTCGGTATCATTTTATCCAGAGAGAACTTCAAATTAATCCTGAAACAGTTCAATGCAACTTCTGCCAGAAACATAACAAGGAGCCTTAAAGGAAGACTAAAAATCACATGTCATCTGAAAACAGGATAATTAAAATAATAAATGACCACCGAGTTCATTTAAGGCTTTATGCAAAATGCACAAGTACAGAAAGATAAATAACCCCACTATAAAATCATTCTCAAAATTTCCTCTTTGCTAATCAGCATGGAGATCCCGATGTCAATGTACCTTGGACTTAGCACATAGGTTTCCAAAACTGTGCATGATAATGGATATTACTCCCTTAGCCATGGTGCTAGAGCCGGTGTCCATTCACAGAGTTCACCTTCTTTAAACCAAAGAGCTGCAGTAAGAATGAAATGTAACATACTAAAGACTGGCCCTGAAGATGATAACTCTAATTACCTAGAGAACTTGACATTATCAACAGATACACATTCTCCTAAATATAAGCAACTCTATCTCTAATTATAAACAAGCATCTCAAATTTCATAAGTTTGTCAATTTCCATCAAGTTTAAAAATTTTGCCGCTGGTTGCTAATGTTCCTGGAGCAGCACTTAGCTCAAAATGATACTTTATTTCCAGCAGATTTCCTGTTACTAATAATGAACTATATATAACATATCTTCTAGCTTAAAGGAACTATTGTCCACTACATGCAAGTATAGGTAAGAAAACCATCTATCATCATTTCCAGGTAAATCAACACAATATCTGGTAAATTCTATACCGATTTCACGTTTTCCATTTTCAGGGCTATCGCTTCCATGAACAATATTCCTGTTCAAATAGAAATTGCTGATTGTCAGAGACTGGCCATTGAAAGAGTTGACATGTTAGATCACTAAATGGCTAGCTACTATGTAGCTTACTTGACAACTAAATTGTCATCATTGGCAAAGGAAAAAAAAAAAAAGAAACCTCAATAGTCATGATGGAACCGAAAAAGACAAGAATGCCCATTAACCTTCCTGTTTGAACTGCAAGATCCCCTCTTATTGTTCCAGGCTCAGCTGTTAGAGGATTTGTGGCCCCTATCAATTTCCGTGCTGAAGCAACAATACCAACACCTTCCCAAGCCTGGTCAAACAAATAAGTTGCTTAAAATTTTCAAGTGGAGAAAGATGATATTATTTGTGATTAATGCAAAAGAAGATGCAAGAACCTCAAAGACTGATTAGGTCAACATACCATACACACAACTGGACCAGAAGTAATGTACTCGATCAATTTAGGGAAGAAAGGCTTGGATTGAAGATCTTTATAATGTTCCTGAAATCACACGTAAATAAGTACGGTTTATCAATTCCACAGGGCTAATTTGAATTGATTTAGTTGATGGAGATATTTTATGGCTATAGGCAAGCCACATTCTCTTCAAGGACGTCATTAGGTGATCTCAACACATTATTGAACATCGCATAGGTTGGATAAGGGCATATACAGCACATCATTGCAACTTGCTAGGCTACTATATGAGAAGACACATCAAGAATTGGTGGAAACAGACTGCAAATCCTTGGACTCTACTGCATAATTTACTGTATGGCAGCATGAAATTGTATGATGAACAATAGAAAAAAGGTAAAGAGAGTGAAGGATTACAAGGAAAGGCTTTACTGATAAACATCAAAGATGGATATAAGTACACATGAGAGGGGAAAAATCTGCAGACGTAACCTCTGCATGAAAAACCAGTGAAAGCAGTGCAGACACTGTAGAGGAGTTGCAAACTCTAATTAGGAATTGTACATACAAAAAGCTATGGCGAGAATGTAAAAGAATGCTGAGATGTATTTACTGCCTTCAATTGTTACTGTGCTATTAAGTCTATAGTCCTCTGAAAAAATTGAATCAAAACTGACATGGCCTACATATAACTATATTGAACAAATTATTTGCTCATCTGATGTGAAATGATAACAAGATGAGGATTTTCCTTTCAGTGTTAAGATGCCAACAAATAAATGAAGAACAGGACAAGGGCAGTTCTGCAGATTGTAATGGAGTAACACCAATCAAAATTACACAGTTGACACCTTTTAAGCACAGACCTCAGCCAATTCTTTGGGGCATTGGAAAAGCTTCAAGCCAGTCAATTTAAAACCTTTCTTCTCAAACCTTGATATTATTTCCCCAACCTAAAAGAGTTAAAATATGAACAAGTAAGAACATAGAAGGGTTAAACAAGGAATGCTTATAATAATGAGCATCTCTCTAGAGGGCAATGGTCAACAGAAAAATTCAAACCAATATTGCATTTTCCTCTTCTTTTCATCATATCATTGTCTTATTTTCTTTCCATTTATTTCCTTCTTTTAAGGGGAAAAATTCTATCCAAATAAGGACCACGTTGTAAAACCGAAGCACCGATTTGGTTTATCTTGTGTTGTGTAAGAATTTCCAAGAAATAATCTTACAAGGGTTGAACTCAGTATTCCATGCAAAATTTGCCTACTCAAGGGAGTTCTCAAGCCTTAGCTACTAATCCCCTGGGTTTCTTTTTGTCAATTTTAATAATCCATAAGAGATTTATACTTGCATGCCTCAAATTACTTTCAAGAAAGATTAGTTAGTTATTAAATTTTATGATGGCAACATTTAAGTTGGTCTGTTCTTTCAGCTTCAAAAAGCCCTTTTCAGCTACAAAACCTTTTTGTTTTGCAACTAAAAAGTCCAATAACCTCTAAGAAAGAGTGAAGACTAATTAAAACAATCTGGAAATTGGATCCAGCATCTTTCCCAGATTCAATTTGTACTCCCAACCACCCCCCAAACCCCACCACAAACACCCCCCCTCCCCCCACAACGGCTCTGTTGTTGATAAGGGCTTTTTGAAGCTGGAGGAGCANAGACTAATTAAAACAATCTGGAAATTGGATCCAGCATCTTTCCCAGATTCAATTTGTACTCCCAACCACCCCCCAAACCCCACCACAAACACCCCCCCTCCCCCCACTACTGACCTTTTTTTTTTTCCCCCACTTAGAATCATCTCTTTAAGATTAATACCCTTTTACCTAATTAAAGTCAATTAACACATTGAAATAGGCTAAGCAATCATATCCCATTAAACCAAATTCAGACGGCACCATACAGAAATCAGTAATATTACCAGACACACTTACAGAAGTTAAAATTGCATCAATGAGGTTTCAGTCTTTCTATCTTAGTGCTAATAAGCGACCGGGACACAAGAGATGGGTTCTGTCCCCCAACTCCGGAAATTGAAAAATTAACATTATAAATGGTAAAATTTTCTTTAAAAATGATCATTTTTTTTTTTTTTTGTAGTTTTGGCCCACCTAAAATCTAAAATTTGCAACGTGCTTCCCTGGTTTAAATCCTTAGTTCCATGCTGGTAAACTATAACGCAGAAAAATATAACATACTTGTATTCACTTTCCAGCACTTTTAACTGTATAAATCTAAGAAAAGGGTATAGCTAACAAGAGAATCTTAAAAAGCTTACAAGGCCTCGTTGAACACCATCCGGTTTAACCATAATGTATGTCTCTTCAACTTGGTCCTAATTTCACCATAAAAACAAACAACAAAAGTCAGCACCTTTTTACTTGACAAATACATGATTCAAACAGTGAAAGAGAATTTACCATAGCGGCGACCAAGTGAGGGAGGAAGATACGAGGTTTGGTAATGCGGACACGAGACACATGAGAGAAGCAGAGAGGTGAGTGAGAGGAGAATGCCGATGAGTGAAGATTATGTGTGGGGCGAAGCTGAGTGGTGTAAGATAAGGTGGAGCAACTTCTGCTGTTTCGATTAATACGACCTAGAGAGGAAGATGGAGAGAGACACGCGCGCGCGTTCACAATTACACTATCCATCTCTCTCTCTTCAGCCTAAAACCTGACGGAAGGAGGTGGACCGAACGGTTATTTAAATCTTGAGGAGAAGGGCTACGGCAGTAGCATTTAGGAATGAAATATGCTACTTTGGTACAAGACAAAACAAATTCTTATTGCTACGGTTGCAAGGGAATTTTCACTAATGGCCTTACAAGTCCAAACACGGCCTCTCAAGAGCTTAGCTCGAGTTTTCTTGGTTTAGTTCCGATCTCTTTTTGTAAACTAAGTTCTATTCACATAAACTATACCTATACCCTTAGGAAGGGTTTAGGTGTATAAAGCTTATCTTAAATAACTTGGTGATTAAAGGTTATGGCCTTCCATCAATATTAGTATGAAATATTATACTAAGAATTCGATTTTTTTGGGGTGTGAGAATTGAGTTAAATGACTACTTTTTACTTTTACAACAAATCTTTTATCAAATTGACAAATAGATATAATATCAAAATATTTAAGAAACAATTAGATTGCACTAATATAAAGAGAAAGGGATAGAGAAATCAAGCTTGGAATTTTAACGTAAAGTTTTGATCGCCTTCTACTCTCCACGATCACCCAATGCCTCAACTAAGATCTTCACACATAACTTTTATTGATAATAATTTCAAAGGCATAAGTGTCTACACCTAATCTCTATCATAAATGATCTTTCAATCACGACAACTCACAATCACTTTATATAATGTTCTCTTAAATAAAAATTGTAGATATGAAGCTTGACACCATACTAGAATTTACAAAAAATTACAAATAATGAGCACAAGATGATTTGAATGAAATATAGGTAGAAAAGACGAATAATTATAGGAATATTACTTTATTAATTGTACTTTAACTACCTACAAACTCGAATTTATATCTTCTAGCAAAAATTCAACCATTGACACTATTCATCCTACATTAAATGCATTATAATGGCTAATTTCTATGTAGACCAGCTGGACGGTTTAGAGACAACTAATTGCCGAATTGTCTAGGGGTAACTAGCCACATGGTCTTTATCTTGCTACTAATCATAGAACACTTGATGCAACTAACCGGATGGTTTACACCAGAACAGCTATAAAGCATGCTTAGATACAGTAGACAATACTTGATCACTTTTTTCTCTTTTAACAACATTAGAATTAATTTAATAAGTTATAAAATATTTTTAAGTTAATTGTATTTCCTTAAAAGATATAGTTGATAGATTTTTTGTGAGAATTTGCAAATTGGTTTATAACAATATTTGATTAGCTATGACTTGCATAGATTTGTTCTCATCAAAATCATAAATAAGAACTTCAAGGTTCAACATAATCAAATCAGATCATAGTTATGTGACCACCAGCGTGTTCAAATTAGGGCAAAAGGGCAATAATAATTCAATAGTTAATATATAATTCCTCAAAATAAGGAAATGGTCCAGAGGTTTATTTCCCATGTGGCAAATGTGTCAACTATTATTGGTTAAATAGTTACGAACCTTTAGCTATAAATACAACTCGAGGAACATCTAGTGCCTCCACTTGGCTTGTTTTGACTTCTACTCTCTTGCTCTTTTCTCGCTTCTTATCCTTCACAATACTTATTTAGGCATCAAAATAACTACGCTAGAGTTGCTTTGGCATCATTAAAGCTTAATTCTTCTTCTTTTGCAGGCCTTAAACACAATTTCAAGCCTACCATCGAAGTATAGAATTTTGGTTATCAACAATTTTAGTACTATCTATTTAGAAGCCCAACATGGTGAATGAGAGTAAAAATAAAGTGAACACTATTTATGGATTGGTTTTTAGGGTGGGGGCTAAGGGGTAGGGAGGGGGTTTGGTAGTACCCCTTAATTAACTTAAGATGAGTAACAATGACAGCATCAACTACCAACCCATTTAGAGTCAAGTGAACCTCTTCTACAATAGCAGCCCTACTAAGATGAACCCATATGCATTACTCGATTAGAAGAGTAGTGTATCAAGTTAGAGAAGTAGTACAAAGAAGTTTTGGGATAAAATCTTGATTTAAAAAGAAAATACGAAGAACGTGATTTTACATCCTCCTTCATGCCACCTTTAAAGGATGTGAGTGATGATTCATTACATCCTTCCAAGGACGATGGGTGCCATCATGTGTAAGACAAAGCTTCAACAAAAGGTTAAGGTTACTAGCAAGCACAAGCTATTCATGTTCCTATTGAATGTATACTCCCTACTGTATCTAGGAATATATTAAAATGACATACAATAATCATTGTTACTGGCTTTGGCCCATGATTATGCTCCTGCTCCCCATAGTTAAGAAAGGTTAGAGCATATAATTGTGCATTCCTCAAAGATGTCTGTTGTGGAGATGAGTTTGCAAGATCTAGAGGAATACATTTGAAAATTGTCAGTTGATACAAATTCAACCAAAAAAATCCAAAAAGAAGTCTATGAGGAAAAGTCCCTTTGCTTGGTAGATTGTAGAAGAAGTTTTGTCTTTAAATATTAGGTTATTACAGTTTAACACATAAATGGTGAAAAAGATCCAGATGATCATTTGAATACTTTTCGAACTTTCATAGAGTTATACAGTTTTAGTGATGCAATTGTGTGTAAAGTATTTTTCTTGACCTTTAGAAAGTTTAGTAATTGGATTAACACACTTAAGCTAAGGTTGATATCATCCTTCAATCAACTTGTTGATGTGTTCTAGGAATACTTTTCAGCTAGCAAGCCATCAGTGAAGGATTCTTCATTGTTGACTTCAATAGATTAGAAGCTAAGAGAAAGTATCAAAGACTATGTGCATTGATTTAATTAGTTGATGATTAAAATACCAAGCTGTGATAAAAATGTTGCTTTGCATGCAATTTATAAAGGAGCTAAGGAAAATTCTAACTTGTTTAAGTCCCCCATAAAACATCCTCTAACCTCATTAGATGAATTCCATAAGAAGGTAGAGAATTTTATTTGCTAAAAGGATCATTTGTAGGCTCAAAGAGACTTAGACAAGGAAAAATTAGATAAGAGACTTGATCGTGATAAGGGGTTTACGAAAGATAGGAATGATGGCTACTTTTATGTGATTTATTTACGAGAGTCAGATTTTGATTGTAACATTAATAAAGATCCTGTTTCATTTTTATGAGCTAGTAAGAGTAATTATAGCTTCAGTGGATCATCATGATTTAGAGTTACATCAAATGGATATAAAATCAATTTTAATAGAGACCTTGACGAGGAAATTTATATGAATCAATTAGAGGGTTTTTTGCCTAATAAAAAAAAAAAAAAGCACTAGAAGGTTTCTTAGTTGAAGGAAAGGGCCACATAGTGTGTAAATTTATGAAGTCAATCTAGGGTTTAAGTAAGTTTCTCAGTTAAGGTATATTACATTTACTAATAACATAGCATTTTTCGGTTCTCAAGAGAATTGTCTATTAACAAGTTATTTATTGAAAGATTAGTAAGGCAAGTTTATACTTTTTAGTTTTATATGTTAATGATATTTTACTTGCTGCTAATAATTTGGGCATATTAAGTGAGACTAAAGATATTCTCTCAAAAAATTTTGAAATGAAGGCTATGGAAGAGTCACCCACTATCATAGAAATAGAAATATTCCATGATAAATTATAAAGATTATTAAGATTGTCTCAAAAAGTACACATGCACATACATACAGACATACACATATGAATTAAGTGGAACTATTCCAATTTAAAATGAGGTAAATTTAGTCTCATGCAGTGTCCAAAGTATGATGGAATGTATGGTAGTGAAATCTATCTTGTATATTCTGTTGTGGGCAATTTAATGTATATGTAAACATGTACTAAGGCAAGCATTAGTTTTACCAATGGGATATTAGGAAAATATCAAAGTAATCCCAACATTGATCATTAAAAGTTGTAAAGAAAGTATTGAGGTACTTATAAGGAATAAAGAATTATATGCTTATGTATAAAAAATTTGATTAACCTAAAGTGATTGGATAATCATATTGGATTTTGTTGGATGCCTTAACAATGTTAAGTTCACTTTTGATTATCTATTTTATTTGTGTAAAGGAATAGTTTTATTATAGAAAAGCACTAATTATCTGTTATTGCTTCAACCATAATGGAAGCACATAATTTGTAGCATGTTACAATTCATTTATTATGATTGTGAAACTTTATTTTAACAATCGGGGTTGTCGATATTATTATCAAGTTGTTGAAAATTTATTGTGATAATTTTATAGTAGTTTTGTTCTTTAAGAATGAAGAAAAATATACTAATGAGGTTTCAAATATATATACATATATATTAACATGTTTTTCCTTAAAGAGAATATTCAAAAATAAAAACTGTCTATTCAATATTATAGAATTGATTTTATTATAATAAATTCTTTAATGGAAGATTTATAACCAATGATATTTAAAGAGTATGTATAGAGTGTGAGCCTTGTTGTAACAATGAATGATGTTTCATGGTGATCATCATGGTGATCTAGACACTCAAAGCTTAATAATGTGTTTTTGACTCATATCTATATTTTCCTATTAATTATGATAGTGTACACATGATGTATGTTTTACTATAAGTGGAAAATATTTAAGAGAATTTATGTAGATCATAAAGGAATTTATATCATTTACAGGTTTATTTTTAATAAGTTTCAGATGTTGTATATGAAAGGGAATATGCTGATAAAATAGTGTATGACCGCCGTAACTCACATTTAGCAAAATATTGAAATAGGTAATTATATTAAATGAGTAGGTTAGTTTTATTATACGTGCTTATAATGTTGCTATTAAAAATTAATGTAGTATAATTTTCAAGCCAAGTAAGAGAATGTTAGAAATTTGTCAAATAATGTGGCTTAATAATGGGAATATATCTCTATAGATTATGGTTACTTAATTAACAGCTGAATTTATAGGATTGCTTGTTGTGGAATAATAATTTTTATGATTTAATTATATCTTTATATATATATAATATTACTTTATCATATATTAAATTTACACTATTTATTTGGTTATATGATGGATGTACCAAATTAAAAGTTAAAATGATATAAATTGGTCCTCCTCCTGCCTATAAGGGTTACGAAGATTGTTTCCATCAAATACTTCTATAACATAAAGTATAGAAGAGGGTCAAGAAAGAGAAATCGTTTATACTAAAATGATTTCATTGTTTTTTTTTGTGATTAAGAAACAAATTCAACCTTCATTCCAGATATGTTTTCTTGTGAAAATTATATTATTTAAGATCAACAATTTATGATTTATTATGTCAAACCTATATTTACACACATAATCAAGGTTTACTAAAAAGGCTTAGTTTTTATAAATTTTAGGTTTTCTGGAAATATGATTTTGACAAAACTAATCTCGGTTTAGTATATATGAATGGTCTAAAATGAAATGGAATTGATTTAAGATCGGAATGATGAATCCATTTTTATGTTTGGAAATGCCTATGGAATGGGATGTTTATTTAAGAATATTTGCAAAAAAGGCCCTTAGTTATTAGATGTTATAACTAATTTGAAGGTTAAATAAGTAACTTTAATAAGTGATAATTAATGAAATCAGAATGTAGCCACAACTACGCCTTCTCAAATATGGAATCTAATTCTCCTTGAAGTCAAAATTGTCGAATAATAAGAATTATGATTCTTCCTTTTAAAAATACTTCTAAATATGAGAAATGGAATGGAAGTTGAAACTATGATTATATTGTGACTCATTCTTGCGTACTAATTATTATTATTATCTTTTTTCATTTCTGGAACAAAATAGTTTTCAAAAAGTTAGGTTTGAGATTCTTTTTATTTAGTTCATGCTTTTCACAAATATTAGTGTTTTCTTGAAGCTTTTACAAAGAAGGAAATGATTGAAGAACTTAAAAAACATGTATAATGGAAGAAAAATTAAAAATTAAAATGAAATATTCCACCTAAAAATGATTTTTGAAAAGGAATTATGACACTCCAATCTTAAATAATGGATATATGGATATCCTTTGAAGCAACCTAAAAAAATGAAAAATAAGTTTTAATTTTCAAAAAATAAAAACACCACATATAGAGGATGTGTATGAATTCTTTGGCTTCTGACTTTTGATTTGTCTTGCTGGAAAGTTGGTAAAGACCCTTTCTGTCCTTTCTATGAATCTAGTGAGATAATTGAGCATTTATCTTTTCAATGTCAATGGGTGCATCTTATTTGGTTTGCTACATGCAATTTGCATGAAGATGCTTACAATTCCAGGAGAACAGACCAATTTCTTCATTAGCTGTTGGACAACATTGTCTGGAGCAAGTCAGAGGCTAAGTAAGGCTTCAGAAAACTCGCTATTACTGTGGCAAATTTCGAGACAAAGAAATGAATGTTATTCAATGAGAAGAAGCCATGTCCGAAGAGGGTAATAGAAATTATATGCTTGGAAATTGCAGCATTGTTCAATAAAGATGGATTGCAAGATCAAGATCAATTGCAGCAGAGAAGTAGCAGTTTCCAAAACAAGTGGACTCCGTATTGAAGTTAATTGCAAAAAGTAATGTCTTAGGCCAAAAAAAAGTGGAAAACTAGGCCAAAACACTAATGGACCCATTTTAATTACTTGATTTAAAAGTTACAACCTTATTTTGACAAAGTTTTCATTATCATGACTTTATAAACTAGAACAAATCCCTCTCATGATCTATGTAGAATTTCACTTGATCATAAGGTATCACAATCTCCCTCTCCTAAACATATGATGTTTTCATCTTGAGACCTTAAAATTGAGTTTAACTTTTCCCCCTTTTCGGTGTATGATTTAAACTACCTACTACTTATAAGTCATCTTAAAAACATAGTAGGAATCACTACCCTAATGACATTCCTTGTCCTCCTAAGACTTGTTCTCTAAACGAGATTCAAACTTGAATTATCCATCTATTAGTAGAGAGTCGGCTTTGATATCATGAGTAACGCTTCAGGCTAAAAGCGATAAACAATCAAGCCAATGAATACTAAATATCCATTTTAATCACTTAACTCAAAAATTATAACCATGTATTGATAAGGTACTTATCACCACGACCTTGTAAGTTAGTAATAATTTCTCTCATAATCTATGTAAGACTTTACTTAACCATGGAGTATTATAGCAATGGAGCTTGAAGGTCTTCCACGTAAAGCAGTGGTCTTGGAGTAGGATGTAGATATTCTGATGGGTGTCTTGACAATAGTGAAAAGAAGTTGTCGTTGAAATGGACTCCCAAGGATGTGTTTGATCAAACACAATCAGCCAAAGCTACCTCATGGAGATGTCATAGAATCATAGAAGGCATTACTTTGTTAAAAAATTCATTTGTTAGTTATATTTTTTCTTTGGTTATGCATGTACAGGCTAGGTTGCTATTCAAGGCAAGTCGGAGATGAGTTGTTGTCATAGGGTGTCTCCGTAGTCGTTTATTGTATTTGGATTGAGTTTCCTAGCTAGTTGACTCTATATTTATTGTATGAATGAAGTTTCATTTTAAGATATATATATATAAAGATTATAAGAAATACCATAAATGATTTGACGTTTTTCATAAAACAAAGGGAGATTAATCTCTACCTTTTGAATACACTCCGCCTTTGACAATGCGACCACATTTGCACACCAAAACAACAACTATTCGTTTTATTCATCAGTGTAATCACTTTAACAAGTGACATAACATTTATTTACTTTCGTATCAGTGTTTATAGTCACCGATAGAAGCTGCCAAACATGTAGCTAACAAGCACCAAACATAGTTATATAGCCATCAGGGTCTCCCTGATGGATTTATTGTATTAACAGTCTTGGATAACAAAATCGTCCATTTGGAAACCACCATTATTCATGAGAAAAAGTTGGATATCCTGCAACCATCCAATTCTAGTAACTTCTTCCGTTCTTACTTTGACGTTTAGAGAAGAGGCCCCACGTCATAGAAAATGAACTGCATATGGACCCATTTTTGCTATGTGCCATAACAAGAATAAAAGTAGTTGCTAGAGTTTGGTGGTGGCCAAACCATCTTCTATTATTCAGAATTTCCAGCAAGAAACTGCAACAATAGGCTTTGAATTCCATCCAAGCACCAGGCATCCTTTATCCTCCGTAATGGTGTAACCTTCACAAACTTTATTCTTTCTAAGCCATTGATTAGCTTGAGCCACCATCTTAAGTGGCGCTGCTTGAAACCCAGCACGACTCATCCTCCTACGCCACTGATCCACCTTCTCATGCCGCTCCACCCGTGCTGGTCCCTCACAGCTCACAATGTTCTTAATCTCCTCTGCAAAGTAAAACTGCTCGATCTTGGCACGGCGAGTGTCATACTTTGGAAGCATGGCATCTAGAGAATCAAATATGGCAGAATAGTAATGCAACGCTTCCATGAACCTACCAAGAAAAAATGGTCCATTGTGGCTAGAATCCTGCTCAACTAGGACAAGAATTTTTGGTGACAGCTCATGAATGACTTGCAGAACAGAATTCAACGCTCCCCGGCTTTCCTTAACCACACAATGCAGCTGTAGAATGCTATTCACAGCTAGGACCTCGCCCTCATAGGTTTTGATATCCTCAGCCTGAAGATTCTCCAAGTTGCTCTCCACTATGGAGAACTCAAAATTTATTCCAAGAGATTGTGCATACTCTTCAAGTTCTTTGCCAACAGTTCGAAACTTTCTGACACAAAGTCCTACACCAGTTATTCTCAGCCTGCGTGGTGGCTGGCCAGGACGGTTGGCAAGGCTCTCAATGAGCCGGCTCCATTGGTGTCCATGTGGTAAACCGAGGGTCATCCCTAGGTCCACCACATGGACAAAACTCTCTCCCTCAAAGGCTTCCAATATGGATGAATTGGAAACAAAATGACCAAATTGAATATGTGGACAAATTTCATAAACTAGGCTTAAGGCCTCTTCTTTCGTGTTCAAGGAATTTCCCACACTATTGTTAATCATAATAGGTGCAACTCTACTGACCATCCCGAGTGGCTGTATATAAGTTAGCCGGTCAGTTAGGCCCTGGACAAAACAAGAAGCAACGCGTTGAAAGGAAGAACCAAAAACCAATGCCTTGGATTTAAGTTCCGATAACAAGACGGAGGCATGCTTTTTATCGCGACAAGCTACTGCTTCTGCACAAGCAATGAGAAGCTGAACCAACTTCATGCCATCAGCCGATCCATCCTCTTTGTTTCCACCTTCCTCAGTGCTACCTATCATCGCTGCTGCTGCTGCTGCTTCTTCCACCACCTTGGCTGAAAAGTATCTTTGACTGTAAATCCTTATATGATCCCGGAATTGAAGCTTTGGCAGGCTGTTGAGGCTATTGGTGCTGCTACTTCGGCTAATACTGCCTGCCCCATCAACAAAACATTTGATGCTGCCTCCACTGCAGAAGCTGCCATTACTTCCGATAGACTCATCAACGCTATAATTTCGTTTTGGCCGCTTGCTCCTCCTTAAATCATCAGAAAAGGGTCTTGTCAAGGTTGAAACATTGTCCTCATTCGTGTATGAATGAGGAGAAGAAGGGAAGATCAATGTTGAATAGCTGAATAATTCAAGACCACTCACCCCATCATCGTTAGAAATTACTTCTTGGTGATTGTAAAGCTCATCTGACACGAATCCAAGAACCATATCTTTTCTCAATCTTCTCCTCTAGATATTGAATAGAGCTCTGAAAGATGCCTTTACAGGCCAAATGAGGATTATATATTTGGAGAATTTCTTGTTGGGCGGAATATCCTATGATGAATGAAACAAAAAGAGAGGATGCGACATTAATAAATGATCTTAGAGTTGTTTCCCCTGAGTACGGCACTCCATTCTTTTACAGCCTAGGAACACTACAAAACAATCAGCAACAGATGAACATACCACTTTGAGAAGTGTTGGATTGTACTTTTGTTCTTTTCCAACGTTGGGGGCTGTGAATATAATTTATTTATTTATTCCTTTCCTCAATTAAAAGTACATTCTGCTTTTCCTTTTTCTTGTTAGGTCTTACCATTGCATTTTCAACCACCTACTGACTAGATGAATTATATGCCTTGTTGGTTCAAGATGTGAAGTTATAAATATATATATATACATTAAATTTACAAATTTAAATTTTTAGATTAGTCAATCGTAATGCTAAACTCAACATGCTATTAAAGGATGACACATCCTTAATTCAAATCTTGATATTACCATTCAACCCCTATTTGATTAAGTCATGAATGGATTATTTCTGTATAATGGTATTATTATGTAGGGGAAAGTAGTATTTAATACAAAATAAGAAAAAAGATACTGAAGAGGAATCTGAACAAATTATTACAAGGCAAGTTTTAGGAAACACATGTATCTTGATGTAAAACCCTTCAATGATTTTGCTTGAAAACAATCGTATTGTTGAAAACGTTGTGCATCTTTTTCCTAATTCTATCGCTTTGTTCAGTCGATGATTGTTTTCTGTCGTCCTAAATCCTCAGTCCTCATTATGTGCAAACATGTCGGGATTGCTTTGATTGAATTGGTCATTCTACATATTCCTTCGGTTTACGGAGGCAATATACCGATAATTGTTGATATAAAATTATGTATATATATATATATATATATGTTGTATGATAGGTGCATCAATCATCCACCTTATTATTTATTAGTTATTTGTACTTATTAATTATTTAGTAAATTACGTTGAGTGTTTCTATAAATTTTCTAAATGATATTAACACCATATATATATATATATATATATATTTTAAATACAACACTTACATCCCTCATTTTCCTATTTAGACGCTAATGTGATACAAAAGCTTACATGTCATCGCCACATTAGCATTGTTCATTATATTATTTAAATAGTAGAATTATACATTGATTAACTAAAATAATAAAAAAAAATAAATTCAGAAAATTAAAATAAAAAAATACAATTTTTTTTGAAATAATGAATAAACTTCAAATATATATTACATATAATGTACACATACACATATATATTAATAATTAGATAAACCGGTGAAAATAAAAAAGAAAAATAGAAAAAAATTAAAAAAATAAAAAATCTAGTGGATTGTGTAATCCACTTCCAGTAGCAAGTTATGACCTATGAAATAAATTTGGCTATTTCTAGCCACCTAGTGGTGAGGGTAGCTAGCGACCACATCCCCCTTACCCTTATGTGGCTACTTGCTAGGCCTTGTTTTTGGGTGGCTTGAAATGGTCCCTACTAATTTTTATTTATTTATTTATTTTATTAATTTATATAATTATTAATAATATATATAAATATACATATATATATATACTATGTATAATATACGGTGGAAGTTTGTACATTATTTGAAAAAAAAATTCTACATTCTTTCTCTTCTTCCTTTTTAATTTTATGAATTTATTTATTTGTTTGTTAGTTTAATTATTTTATATATGTAATTATACCATTTAAACAAACTAATGAATAAACAAACGAATAATGTTGACATGACGATGGAATGTTTGCTTTTGCACTTCGTTAGCTCCCAAGTTGGGAAAAGTAAGAGTATAATTGTTGTATTTTTTAAAAACATAAGGTGTTTGTATCAATTAGAAAATTTATAGAGGCGGTCAATGTGATTTATCCTAATTATTTTCTCCATTTAGATTAATTCTTCATCTTCTTCTTCTCACCAACCTTACATTATTATAAACAATGCATTTTTCCTCATATAATATGTATTTTCAACTAGCTATTTACTACATGAATTAGTTTTGTAGTCCCTAGAATGATTAATTATGCCTTATTGATTCAAGATGTGAAGGCTACAAATATAAAGAAAACATAATGAATCTATAAATTTGAATTTTTAGATTAATTGTTTGTAATACTAAAATCACAATGCTACCAAAAGAGGACTTACTTAGTTTAAATCCTTTGTATCTTCATTCAACCCTTATTAAATTAAATCATCCACTTAATGAGTTATTACTTTATATTATTGTAGTATTGTAATGTGAGGAAAATAGTCTTTTTTTCAACTAATGTATTAAGGTTATAAATACTAATGCTCCTATATGAATACATCTTATATTATGCTGTGAAATTAAATACAATAACACATTGTTTCATACATTTGTATATGGCATTAGAGTGAGTCAACATAGTCAAAACCCTATTTTTTTTTTTCTCTTTTTTCCTTTTCATTTCTTCCCCCCTTTACTATTGTAGATTGGACTGGTTATCTAAACACTCATTGATACACTATAAAGTATGCCATCTTCCTGGGTGTAATCTCATCTTAGTGTGTTCCAATAGTAGCCCATTGTATTGAGGGGTTCCATTAAGGCTAGATATTGAGCCCTTACCTATGCTGCTGCAAAATTTTCTTAGATCTATCATTGCAGTCATACAAAGGGGGTCTTCATTTAACACCCTATTATCTTATATTGTGATAATCTTAAAGATGTTTACCTGTTTAACAATCTAGCTCAACATGATCAATGATCATTACCAAACATGCGAACATTGATTATTACTTTGTGTGTGAAATGTTTGCCTTTGTCTATGTATTCTCATTCACCATGTTCTTATTTGTAAGAGTTTAGCACCTCGAAATTGAGGGTACGTATTATTGTATACTATTGTAGTTTTATTATTTAGGGGTAAAATAGATTTTTTTCCCACTTGAATATTAGGCTTGCATGTGTCTTCTATTTTACCATGAAATTAAGTCCAATAATACATTATTGGATCCATTTGTACGTTTTAGTCAAAGTATTAGCTCATAGGAGATGATGAGGGATGGAGCAATAATTATGAAAGTTTATACTATATTTACAAACTTAAACTTTTAGATTATTTGGTGTACAATGTTAAACTTAAACACGAGTGAATATAGTTGGACTTCAACTACTCATAGGTTAATATGTCTAATAGGGATGGATACGGTCTAGTTTGATATGGTTCACTCAATATTGAATCGAACCTAATATTACGATTCTTTTTTTCTAAATCGAATCTAATTATATGATTCTATTCATAAATTTTTCAAACCTTAAAAAGGGTTCCATTTAGTTCGGTTTATGGTTTGAACCTTTTTTTTCATAAAATATTAAATCCACATATATCTATTTTGACATTAAAAAAATGATGTGATGAAATGTTTGGGGGAAAACTTCTGATTTTGTATTGAAAAAAAAAATACTATTTTCATGTGAATTCTTTCTTGTTGATACTATGAATGTTGAAGATATCGTTCTTCAAAATAATATGCTTATGTTGATATGTAGAATATATTTAGCTTGAGTAATGTAGCATGACATGGTAAAAGAAATTAATGAGGATTTACTTTTTTACTCCCATTACAATAGATCTTTGAAGTGGGAAAACTTTATACAACTCCTAACTTTCATTATTAGGAAAACAAGGAACACCTCTTCTTCAAATACTCCTTTTTAAGGTTGAGAAACTTCTCAACAAATGGTTTTCCAAAATTTTCTACTTAAGTTTGTGAATGAGACATTGTCTTTCCTTGGAGCACTACATTTGGAAAAACTTTCCACTACAAAATAGGACCTTCTTGTTTATGTAATGCTATCAATATATCACTTAATTCGTATTAATGTCTCATGGTTTGATTATCTTTGATCTAGATGTGGTAGTTCATATAGTACTTGAGCTATAATCTCTATATGATTCAAGCCATCATCTCTTTTCTTCACTAAATAGTTAATTGGTTTGGTTTGGTACACTTCTTCATATCGAATTGTGAACCAAACCAGTTGTAAAAAAATTGATATTTGGTTTGATTTAGGGTTTGCAAGTTTCTTTTCTTTTCTTTTTTCTAGCCTTATTGCTTAAATAACATAAGCAAGATACGTTATTTGTAAATTTTCCAGTCAACTATAAGACAAGATATGGTTAGTAGGGCACTAAAGTTTGCTCCGATGTGGTTACTTTGATGTTTAAGTCGGCAAGGTGTTTAAGGGAGTATGAAAACCTCAATAGAGAGAGAAGGAATGAGAGACCAAAAAGTCCTTTGCTCAACGACTTTGTCTCCTATTTATAGGAGATGAAGCTAGGTTTTACATAGATGAGGCTTGGGCTAGATCTTAGGCCAGTTAATTTGGGCTTGGAGACTCATGTACTAAAATAGCCATCAACACTTACCCTACCTTCTCCTAATCTCTTTGGTGATGTGTTCAACAAGGAAATGGAGTGCTCGTATTAGTAGTTAAGGTCTTAAGCTGAGTGGCTGCATTGTAAAGGAGCTTTAAATGGGGATTTTTAGCCTTGTGATTTAGTAGGCTAAAGTCCTAACTTGAGTGAAGTGATATGGCATGCAAATTATCGAATTTCCTTTAGGCTTTGATGCCAATGAAGTGATCTAAGTGATGTGTTTGATAAGAAGATTAAGTGCTCATATGGGTTCATAAAGTCCCAAGTTGAGTAGCTGAACTACAGGGAAGCTTTAAGTGGGCATTTGTGGCCTTACTTGTGATCTAGTAGGTTAAAGTCTTAACTTAAGTAGAGTGATGTAGCACATGAAGTGTTGGATTTTCTTTGAGCTTTCAAGCCAACAAAGTGATCTAGGTGAGATTATTGGATTACTCCCAAGCATGAGTGCCACAAGATTGTTTGTGTGAATAGGAATTTTCCCGAGCATGAGTATCATTGGATTATTCGAGGAATTCATTTTTTTCTTGAGCATGGGTACTATGGGATTATTTGAGGAAGTGACTCTACTAGGCATTAGCTAGTATAGGCTTTTAATGCCTTCATTAAGGTTTCTTTTTTTTTTTTTAAGCTTTTGATATGTCTGAACTTTCCTTAATTAGAATATGAAAGAATCTGGCAATCTATTGCCTTGTATTGCTTGACTATCTTTGGCCTTACTAGCTTTGCAATTTTTGATTTAGGCATAAACTTATAGATTGTCAAGCTACAATTTAGTGTTTAGTAACCAGGCTTAAAGGTTATGATCCCATGATTTACCTCGAGCTTCTTTGCACTTAGATTTTGTTTTTTTTTTTTTGGCACTTAAGTGTTTCAATTTCAATGTATAAGCATTCCTAAGCTAGGCCTGGGGACTTAGTTCCTGAAGATTGTCTCGAGCTTGATTGCCTTAGAATTTCTTTAGCCTAGAATATAGCCTCATATATTATAAGTTGCTAGGCATTCCTTAACCGGGCTTGGGGACCTAGTTCTCAAGATTTTACTAGGCTTTGGTGCCTTAATATTTCCTTAATGCATAAGTATCTTCAAATTATCCGAGAGATTAGTAGATCTTTCCCAGCTATGAATGCTAGGGATTATTTGTATAAGTTGGATTATTCTTATGGGATTATTTGAGGAATTCGAATTTTTCCCATGGGATTATCCAAGTAAGTGCTTCTAGGGCCTCTTGCATTACCCCTCTAAACCCCATACCCACCTATCTACCCGACTCTCATTGACAAAGATTTGGAAATGAGAGTAGGCTTATAAGTGAAATTGGTAATAGTGTACATGAGCTTTTTGACAGCATGGATCCTACTGTACATTCTTGAGGCTTGAAATCCTTATAAAAGTACAAATACATTTCTTCCATAGCATCGTTAAAGCAAGTAACCCTTGGAGTTATATGGAAGCATTCTCACATAAAGTAGAAATTCGTGACATTATACTTAAAGTAGACATTAAGCATTATTGAGAAATAATTAAATTCATCTTGAGCTACTAGACAAGTGCAAGTATGGTGACATTATACAAAGCTCAAGGCTTTGGAACCCAAAGCTTATAGGTATTGCCATTGCATGGATTAGCTTGAATCTATAGAATTTAATTCGGCTTTTGGTTTAGCCTTATTCTCTCTTGGATTATAGACTACATAAAAGGTTAGTGGCCATGTCCATGGCTTTTCTCTAATGGCTTGGCATCTTTATAGCTCGATCTTGCTTTAATGTTATAGTTCGAGTAGCAAGAGCATTGAGTAGTCTAGATTCTACTAAGGACTTGTTTGGTTGTGGCCAGGTGTTTAGAGCTTGGGTACACTCGAATTTCAATTGAATAGGGAGAGCTCAATATGTAATCGAAGCTCTAAGCACGGCATGTAGTTGCAACTTGATTTTTAAACAAAGCTCGGATTTTTCTAAATTCAAAGCCATGCAATAATTTACGAAATGCTCATAGCTTATAATTTTTGAGACATGTATGTCGCAAGATCTTTGAAGCTCGAGTAAAGTTACGGGGTTGTCAAAGCTCATATTTGGGATTGTGAAAGCTCTATATCTCTGATGAGTGTAAAATTACACTTATTCATTAGGTTATTTTCCTAAATATTTTAAGCTATTTAGATATAATTTCGTTGAATTAGCCATTGATTTGAGTTATATTTTATTTCAAGCCTCAAATGAAGCAATGAGAAGAAAAGATGAGAATTTAGGAGATTTTTGAGAAGAATTCCATCTATTTTGAAGAATAATCTCAAGATAGCAAGTGTTGAACAGAATTTGTTCAAGAACGAAGCAAGGAAGATGACCACGATTGATCTTTACAGCCGTGTTCCTTGGCCATGAAGCATACATCTTTAATTACGATTTGAAGATTCGGAGGATTTTTGAAAAGAACATGACCATGGTCAATCACCATGGTTGTGTTCCCTGGTTGTGATCTTGTAATAATTAATTTCAAGACAATTCTCAAAGAATTATTGCAAGGAGTTGTTTATGTAGGGGAAGAAAGAGTAGCATTGTTATTGAGTGCATTTTTTACACTATGCTTGTGTTCACGCTCATGGACCTTCAATTTACTATGATTCACTTGCCATTTGGAGATTATTTTGTCCAGACACTATAAATAGAAGATAAAGATTTGTATTAGGAGATACAGGAGGAAATAGAAACACTCTTTTAGGTTGGTTTACTTTTATTATGCAAGTCCTTATTTTTATCATGATTGTAGCTTAGAAGTTTGATATCTAGATTTGTGAACTATAGACGTATCAATGTAATGTATGATAATTATTCTATTTTAATGTATTTCTCTTATTCTTATTAATTTAATCATGTGTTTTGTTTATATTAAGTTATTATTTCTAGAGTCTCAACTTAATTATTTGATTTTATATATTGAAGTTGCAAGGCCGATATATAAATAGATTTACTGTAATTGAAGGGATTTACTATAAACTTAGAGATAAGTTATAAATTTCTTCCAAAATTGAAAATTAATTCTTGTTTATGTGAGGAGTTCCTACTCTTAATGCTATTCTAAGGAGTCTTATCTTAAAATCGATTTAGGTAGGATGTAATTAAGATTAGAATTTAATAAAGAAGAGATTTCTATTAGATTAACACTTGAATTTCTTTAGTTAATAAAAATAAGAAATTCATTAAAAACCCTAGGAAACTACATGTTACATTCTTAGTGATCAAAGTCTAAATATCCCAGTTTATGGTAATTTAGCTTTATTTTCATTATTATTGCATTTTTAGTTAATCTTTTATTAGTTTTTGTTTCTTTATTAACCTTCAATTTATCATCAATATTATAACTCATTATTAATTAGAGTGATTACAACGAGTGAGTAAATGCTTAGTCTTCATGGGATCGACAACCCTAGACTCTCATAGTCCTCTATACTATTTGATAGGTACACTTGCTTAATAGTGCTGTATATGCTCCACCAATTTTTTGGTACTATTACTGGGGATTGTTTGTAATGCTCTAGGATTTCGAATCCATACGATTATCCTAGGATCTAAGCTCCTAAATTTAGAGTGTCAAATTATGTTATCCATTTTATTTCAAACTTTACAGTAAGGTTAGCAAAGTTAGATAAAGTAATTCAAAAAAAGTTAATTTATCAAAATAAGCTATATAAAAATATTAATTTAAGAAAAACATCAATTTATTAATAAAACCGATAAATATAAAAAAATGTGAAATTTGAGTTTTTAGATATAACGAGATATTATAGATAAGTTATTTAACTTATAAAAATAATAAATGAAGTTGAATTATATGTATTAAATACATATATATAATACTAAATTATTATTAAAATAAGGTAAATTGATATAAAATAATGGAAAATTAATAAAGAAATAAAAGGATGAGTCATTCAATGATGTGGCAACCTAGGATCAATTCAATTGAAATTGATGAGTTAAAAGGTAAAACATAAGAAATTGACACATCATGCTTTGAACAATAAAAAAAAATGACATGAATATGCTGCATGTTTAATTTTTATTAATTTTAATCTATTTGGAAATTATAAATAAGGCTTACACACTTGAAAAAAAAAATATTTTAGAAGTTTGAAAATATAGGAAAATCACTCAAGAAAAAAAAAAAAAAAGAAATCAGAACCAAAACAAAGTATGGTTCTAATTTAGGCCATTCACTAGGCTAGGAGCAAACTGAATTGGAGTGGTTAGGGGGTTAAATAGAGGGTGGTGCACTAAGTTCTTTCAATAAAGTGTGGTGGCTGATTTAGGTAAACCACATTTCTAGCTAAAATTTTGTAAAATTTCTAAAAATAGCAAAGGATGTTATTGAATTATGAAATTTGGTTTTTTGAAGTTATTTTATGTGTACATTAATGTAGTAATTTTATTTTAATGAAATAATTATTGGAAATATAAGGTCCTTAAGAAATGGTTCTGTATAGATGAAAATTAGATTAAATTTTAGAAATATTAAATAATGTCCTTTTAAGCTGAAATTTTGTATGTAATATACTTAATATATGTATTTAATTGTATTAATAAGAATGTTTTGAAAATAATCATGTTTATTATTTATTGTAATTATTTTGGATAAAACTGGTAATTTGGTTGTCTTATTGAATTAATTAGTTTTTGATAAAATCAAAGTATGAGCTATATGTATTATGATTTCTAGAAGTTCATAATGATGTTTGCGACACTTGAATTTTATCTTGTGATTAAATTCTCTTATTTGCTTAATTTTTACTAAATTTGAGTTAAAACTGCTATTTTTGTAAAAATAGATAATAGCTAGTTTAGTATTATTCATGGTATATTATTAAACTAAGTATTTTTGTGAGTCTATAGGATTTTTCATGGAATTAATCGGGCTTTTGTATTATTTATTACGTATTTTCATATTATAAACCTATATATTAGCTTAATATATGATATAGTAATTAGTACTAATGAGACATTTGTTGAATTTGTAAAAGACTAATATTTTAGGTACATAATGAATGCTGACTAGCTTGGGAAATGAGGAATTTTAGGGTTTTTAATTTAGATTTAGGGTTTATTTGAGTTAATTATGAAGTTATAATAATGTACGGTTGAATTGATATTACAAAAAGGTATTTTTGGAATTTTGAAAAAATTGATTAGTCTTGATTCTTAAGATATCTTAATATTATTCAAAATAATGATTGTAACGGTATAAAGTTTATTAAAATCAAATAAGAAATTAATAAGATACAATTAGAATAAGGTTAGGAAACGCGATAGTAAAAGTGTATAAGAATTTAGTATTGACCCGTAGTTGACTTGGGAGTCTATATTTATTTTCTTAGGCGTGATAGGTGAGGAAAAACTACATCATGAAGCTTAAGATTTTACACTACTATTAAGCTCAAGTAAGTGGATATTTTTGTTTTTGTGTAAGTAGACCTATATTTCCTTGACTTAGAGTCATTTGTGTCATGAACTATAATAATATATTAGATTGATTGAGTACATAATTTTGTTGAATGTATGTTGACTGAGTGAAATGATTCCTCATGTATGATCGATTCATCGATGTGTTTTTATTTAGAAAACTTAAAAGCTAAACTATCCTTTAAAGTGTTCACCTAAGTGAACCCTATATAAAATAATGAACTATAAAGCTAAGAAACAAAGCTAAAGTTGAGATAATCGAATTGTTGTCAAGTGAAACTTGAGATTCGTGCTTGATATTGAGTTTTTGTATTGTTTACAATATTCATTGCATGGTACGAAAGGACCTATGGGTCGAGTTTCTGAAAGCTTGAACACTGCTGAGTTGGCTTTTAGGCATATAGAACTGCATTACTTTACTTATTCTAGCCATGATGTATGACTGACTATGTGTTAGATTCCCAAACCACAGTGGGTGGTTTTCTTGGGGGTCCTACTCCTAGGCAGCTCTTTGTTGCCTTAGGTTTTTAGATGTTGTATCTAGATGCTTGAGTATGTTGACTAATCAGATGAAAAATTGGAAAAGTATATGATATCGGCACTAATGTATGTCACGTGTATGAGCATGGCATGAATTTCTTGCATAAATAGTTTGTATTGATAACTTGGATTATTAAATTGAATATCTTATAGTATTGATCTAGGTGAATATGTGTTGTGCTTGTTTTGTGTTTCTTTTTCATCTACTCTCTCTTAACTCATAGAGAGCTGAAGGGATACTTATGTGTCCTTATGTTATTAAGAGAATTGACTAGGCAATATCAATTGGGGGAAAAAGTCTTTTGAGAGGACATAGGATAGAGTCAGTGGCTTTTGA
The DNA here is from genome assembly GCA_024138015.1 of Lumnitzera littorea. Classification (NCBI taxonomy): domain Eukaryota; kingdom Viridiplantae; phylum Streptophyta; class Magnoliopsida; order Myrtales; family Combretaceae; genus Lumnitzera; species Lumnitzera littorea. The sequence continues at coordinate 90,058,055 of JAMXBB010000002.1, read as the reverse complement.
AGAAGTCTTGTTGTATCTTGATCTTAGTTCCATAAAGGATTAGTACATATGAAAAAAAAAAAAATACTGTACTTTAAGTGTGGTTAAGTTTGATGGATGTATTCTTTTATATAAACAGGTGTAAAGCTAGACTCCATTGTAGTACTCTTTTGTTATAAATAGGACTTTTGTTGAATATAAACAGGTATTCTTATGTGATGGTACATCCTATGCTATGTGGGATGTGACACTGTTGATGAGAAAAGCTTATTCTTGTATTACTCTATTATTTTATTTTTTGTTGTTTTTCTATTTCTTTCTATTAAGTTAACTAAAATCTAATTCAAATTTACTTGTTTGTGTTGAGGAAATTTGGAGTGATGGCCAATAACAAAGAAGTGCAAAAAACTCTATTCGTACCTCAAACAATTAACTAGTGGGGCCAACTCTAGTATTACAAGACCAGCCATCACTGCAAACAAGTTTATAATCTCACCAATCATTATTTAGATGGTTCAACAACAATTACGATTTGAAGGCTCTCTAAAGGAGGATCAGCATGCACTTCTTGCAAACTTTTTGGAGATATTTGTAACTTTTGAAATCAATGGAGCTATGGATGATGTAGTGAAGTTGAGATTATTTTTGTTTTCTTCTTAAGGAAAAGCAAGGCACTGGTTAACCTCATTATAAAAAAATTCTATTACATCTTAGGATTTAGTAACAAAAAAAATTTTAGAAAAGTATTTTCCTCCGGCTAAGATAGCTAAACTTTGGAATGATATCTCGTCATTTGCCCAGTTTGATGAGGCAACAATTTATGATGCCTAGGAGTGTCTTAAGATGCAGGTACACACTTTTTGGAATGGATTCAATTTTGGTGCTAAGCAATTTGTTGATGCATTTGTAGGTGATACATTAAATTCAAAGATGCCTAGTGAAGCTTATGCTTTGTTTGAAAGCCTAGCTATGAATAACTACTATTGGGAAGGTGATAAACTTAGTTGGAAGAAACCAGCAGTGAAGGATGCAAAGTCCACCATAACCTCAACAGTGATGGTGGATGCACTAAACAAAAGGTTAGATTCCTATCATATGTCAACATAGCATTCTATGATGCTTAATGTAGTTAACCTAAGAGGATATATGTCGCCTTATTATCATAGACCATTTAATCATGGTATGAATCAATGGGGTTTTCAATGTTTACCTTATAACAATTGCAAATAATGGAGTAAAGAGTGTTTTTCTTATATAGGTGATTTTTTCTATGTAATCTAACTAAGGAATGTTAGTGTTTTTTATGGATTTCAAGCTTACCCTCCAAAAGAGGAGAACTCGAAACTGGAAGAAATATTGACTAGGTACATATAAAGTAGCGATGAAAGGTTACTGACCATTGAAAAGTGCATAGAACAACTAGCTAAGGTTTCAGTTGAAAAGAAACTAGAGTCTTCACTACATGCTCAAGCTAAAGTTGTAACCTTGAGAAGTGGAAAAGAGTTACAAGTTGCTAAGCAACTTGAAGAGACACCAATCAACCCTAAACTAGTGGTGGAAGAGTAGAAGGATAAAGCTACAAAAAATTCAGAACCACCCAAGAAATAGTTAAAGCCCCCAAAGGTAAAAAAATATAAGCTCCCTATTCCATATCCTCAAAGATTAAAAAAGGAACACTTAGATGAGTAATATGGTAAGTTCCTAGATTTATTTAAACAATTACTTATTAATTTACCTTTTATGAAAACTTTGTCATAGATGCCTAAATATGCATAGTTTTTAAAGGAGCTGCTCCCTAATAAGAAGAAACTAGAGGAACTATCAATGGTCATACTTAGTGAAGAGTGTTAAGCCATCCTACAAAATAAGCTTCCCACAAAGCTAAAAGATCTAGGGAGTTTTACTATCCCTTGTCTTATTGGAAATTTGTCTATTAAACAAGCATTGGTTGATTTAGGTGCTAGCATAAATTTAATGCCTCACAAATTATTTAGGCAGCTAGACCTAGGTGAACCTAAGCCAACTTAGATGAGTTTACAATTGGTTGGCATATCAGTAACATATCCTAGGGATGTTATTGAAGATATGCTTGTTAAAATAGATAAATTTATATTTTTTATTGATTTTTTCATTTTAGACATCGACGAGGATATTAAGGTACCACTCATCTTAGGTTTTTAGCTATGCTAGAGCTATTATAAATGTTAATAATGGTAAGCTTATATCGAGGGTAGAAGAAGAAGAGATGGTAATTAAAATTAAAGAAGCAATGAGAAAATGTGTTGAATAGGATGATACATGTTTTAGTTTTGATTCCACTAATTGTTCTATATCTGATAATTTGTAGGAATTACTATCAAAAGATCCATTGGAATCATGTTTGACATAAGGAATCTTAGATGATACATCTAGTAATTCAAATGTAACCGAAGTGGAAGCTCAGCTAGAAGTTAATTCTTCGATTCAAGAGTAAAGAACGAATGGTTTGAGCATGTGAAGGAAGTAAAACTAAAGCCTTCCATCAAAGAACCGTTGGATTTAGAGTTGAAGTAACCACTAGACTATTTGGAGTATACATTCCTAGAGGAAAACTCAAAGTTGCCAGTGATAGTTTTCTCATGATTGACTACCCAGAAGGAAAATAAACTCTTCGGCATGCTAAGAGATCACAAGAGAGTAATCACCTAGAAGATTTCTGACATTAAAGAAATTAGTCCATCACTTTGTACACATAAGGTTTTGCTTGAATAAGGGTACAAACTTGTAGTGCAATCGCAAAGATGTTTGAACTTAAACATAAAGGAAGTAATTAAGGTAAAAGTAATGAAACTTTTGAACATGGGTATGATTTATCCTATTTCTGACAATTTTTGTGTTAGTCCTATCCAGGTTGTACCTAAAAAGGGAGGCAAGATAGTATTACCCAAGGAATGGAATGAGTTGATCCCCATGAGAGTCGTTACAGGCTGGCGAGTTCGTATTGACTATAGGAAGCTCAATGACGTTGTGGGGAAGGATCATTTTGCCTTGTTGTTTGTCGACTAGATGCTGGAGTGTTTATTAGGTCATATGTTTTATTGCTTCTTAGATGGCTTATCTAGTTATTTTCAAATTCCCATTGCCTTAGGAGACCAAGAAAAAACTACTTTTATATGTCTTTACGGTACATTTGCATGTAGGAAAATGCCATTTGGCCTATATAATACACTAACGACTTTTTAGTGGCACATGATGGCAATTTTTGATGAATTTATAGAGGATATAATGGAAGTTTTTATGTATAATTTTTTGGTTTTCGAGAATTCATTTGATAATTGCCTTAAGAACCTTGAAAATGTATTGGGTAGATGTGAAGAGACCAACTTATTTTTAAATTGGGAAAAGTGTCATTTCATGGTACAAGAAGGGGATAGTGTTAGGACATAAAGTGTCTTAGAGAGGCATAAAAGTCAATAATGCTAAGATTGACACTATTACTAAATTATCCCCTCCCACATTTGTTAGAGCCATACATAGTTTCCAAGGACATGTTGGGTTTTATAGAAGGTTTATTAAAAACTTTTCAAAAATAGCTAGACCTTTAACCCAGTATTAGAAAAGGATACTCTATTTATATTTTCTCAAGATTGTTTGGATGCCTTTAATACTTTGAAAGATGAATTGATTAATGCCCTGATTATGGTAACCCCTGATTAGAGCCTACTTTTTGAACTAATGTGTGATGCTAGTGATTATGCTGTAAGGGCATTATTAGGTTAAAGGTAAGAAAAGTATTTCCAACCAATCTATTATGCTAGCAACACTCTTATTGAGACTCAGGAGAATTACACCACCACAGAAAAAGAACTCCTAGTAGTAGCCTTTGCCTTTGATAGATTCAAGTCATATCTTATCTTTTCTAAAGTTATTATTTACATTAACTACTTTGCTTTGTGTTATTTGTACGATAAGACAGATGCCAAGTCAAAATTAATCGAATATATTCTTTTACTTTAAGAGTTTAACCTAGAAATTAAAGACAAAAAGGGAGTAGAGAATTTGGTCATTGACCATCTCTTGTGCTTAGAAAATCTTTCATTAGAAAAGCTTGATGAACAGGAGATCAATGACAAGTTCCTAAACGAGAAGCTATACCAGGTAACCCCTCAAGAAACTCTTTGGTTTGCTGACATAACTAATTATCTAATAGCTAGGATTGTTCCTTTAAGACTAGATTTTAGACAAAAGAAAAGTTTTTTCATTATACTAAAAGTTACTTTTAGGAAGACCCATATTTGTTTAAAATTAGTGTGGATCAAATAGTTCATAGAGGTGTGTCTCATTTAGAGGGCAAGAAATATATCTAAAAGAGATGAGATGCCTAATTTTGATATGTGAAATTTTTGAAATTTGGGGTATTGATTTTATGGGACTATTTCTGAATTCAAATCGAAATAAATATATCCTAATAGCCAGAGGTTATATGTCAAAGTGGGTAAAAGTGAAAGCTCTACTAGTTAATGACTCAAGGGTAGTAAGACTGTTCCTAAAAAGTTTGTTCTTTAGATTTGATGCTCTTAGAGCAATGATAAGCAATAGAGGAACCAATTTTTGCAATGTCCAATTTGAGAAGGTATTGAAGCGAAATGGACTAAAGCATCAAATTGCAACTCCATATTACCCTCAAACTAGTGGATAAGTTGAAGTAGCAAATAGGGACCTCAAACAAATCTTAGAGAAGACCATTGGGCATAATCATAGAGATTGGTCTAAGAAGCTTGACGATACTCTTTGGGCTTATATAACTATGTACAAAACACCGATTGGAACAACCTTATATCAACTTGTATATGGTCAAGCTTTTCATTCACTTGTGGAAATTGAGCATAAGGCCTATTGGTTAATAAAATGTGCTTACCTTGATCTTGAGTGTACAGGTGAATACAAGAAACTTTAGCTGAATGAGCTCGAAGAATGGTAAGATATAGCCTATGAAAACTCAAGGATTTTCAAGGATAGGGAAAAGTGATTTCACGACAATTAGATTAGGAAAGGAAAACAATTCTGAGTTGGAGGCAAAGTTCTACTATATTAATCTTAGTTGAAGTCGTTCTTAAGTAAGCTTAAGTTTAGATGGTCAAGACCTCACATTGTAAAGAAGGTGGTCCCATATGGAACGATGGAGATCTCGAGTCCTAAGAAGGGAACTTCAAGGTATATGGCCACCAACTTAAATTATACTTAGGAGGAGAGCTCAAAAGGGAAAACAATCTTGACTATGAACTCCATCTAATTAGAGAAAATGAGTAACTTTGTTTTTAACTAGTAGAGCAAATGAAATTAACCAAAAGCACTTCTTGGGAGGTAACTAAGCAAATTTTAATTCTTTTCTACTAGATTATCTATTTTATGTCTTTTTTATTTAGGTTTGGTTGTGTATCAAGTCAACATAAGTGGTTTCAAAATTTTTCTTAAGTATTTTATGGATAATCACAGAAGATAAGAAGTTGTGGTAACTAAGGAAGAGGTAGAAAGGAATGATGATCATGAATTGGAGCATGGAGCTCAAGGAAGAGAGGTAAGTCTGAGTCTAGTAAGGACTATTGCCCAAGACCATACCCATGGTCATGCTTGTGTTCCTCTCATCATAAATTAAACTTGAGATTTAAACTCAAATTTTTGAGTCAAGTGAGGACTATAGCTAAGGATTACGCCTGTGTTCTTAGCTGTGAACTTTTAGGACATAGAAAATACGAAGTTGCACTTGTAATTTGGTACAAGGGAACCATGGCTAGTGACTATGCCTGTGGTCATGTCTGCGTTCATCTCAATAAGAAATTACATTTTGAAGAGAATTTTAGGGACTTAACCCCAGTAGAGACCACAACCATTGATCATTGCCATGGTTATGCCCGTGTTCTTCTAAGGCTAATTACTTCAAATGCACTTGAATCTTGCATTTAGGGAAGTGTAGTACACTTTTCTAATTTGAACTCCTTTGACCTATAATTCACTTTCCCTTTCCTAAACCACCTTCATATTGTTAATATGCAATGAATATTTAAGGAAATCTCTTAAATTGCTAGTTACCTAGATTGAAACATGTTTCTTCCACTTTTCTAATAATTAAGTTGCTAAATTAAAATTGCACCAATAATCTAGGAAACTAGTATTTAATTAACACTCAAATTTAAATAACACTATTGCATTCCCAAAATTCCTAAACACTAGTTTATGAACCAAGTGTGGGCAAAGAGAGAGAAACAACCACCACAATCATCACAATGGCACCAAACCTACCAATTGTGCAACTTAATATTGGAAGAGGATCCACTAGCTACACTTTTGCCCCACCCAAAATACATGTTGCAATTCAAGAATCCTAATCACTAAACCCACTATGAAGCTCTTTCCAAAAAGACTTCTCTCCAATCGAGTTTCATCAATTGGGAGGTATTGAAGCTTGCTAACATGGAACCTGAAATCTGTGCCATGGTTGAGAGAAGGGGTTGGGATAAGTTGTTCAACATTCAAGAACCCATCTACAAGGAATTGACCTTAGAATTCCTCACCACCTTGTCACTAGAATAAGACTAAGTTTCATGTGGAGTTCGAAACACAATCTAGTTTCAAGTTCAAATCATCGAGTTCGTTGAGGTTTAGATGGGGATTTATGATAATGAATTCGTCACACTCTTTCATGTAAACTACCCCCATGATGCTACCCTTGCCAATTATTGGCTTAAACTAAGTCGTCAGAAGATATATAATCTTAAATTTGCTAAAGGCTCCTACTTGAAAAACCCGACCCATAGAGTCTCCATTGGCCTCTCACTCACTTTATTAGCAGGAAGGGGAAGAGCATTGGAGTGCTGGCTATGCATGAGGTCTTCTACTTCTATAACTTAGTAGAAGGATACCCCATCAACTTAGCAGTGGCACTTACATTCCATAAGTGACACTAAGCTACCAATACTTGAGTGAACTAATTAGGACATGGACCGTATGTTACAGTTTTGGCAAAGCAACTTAAGATTCTAGTTGATAACCCTCAACTCACAATGGTTTGGAATGTCACATTGATGAACCATTCAATGTTTCTCCAAATGGGACTTCTTCCTAATGAAGATAAATCATCCCTTAAAAGGAAGGAAAGTATGAACTTTACCAATGATGAACTAGTGAAGGAGGTGAAGAAATTGAAAACTCATGTTCAAAAATTGGTAGAATTGCAAGAGATCATTAAAATCTCTAAAAAGATCGTTTAGGAGGCAAAGTAGAATGATGGAGTTTTACAATAACCTTGTGGACTAAGTTAAGATAAAAATTCCTCCATCAATGGATAAGGAATTGATTGATGTGGTGGTGCTGATGAACATAAAGGATGAAGAGGAGGAAATGACATCTAGGATACAAATAGAGGAGACTCCTAAAGGTGATAAAGAGAACGGACCCATCAATGTTGATTTAGAAGATAAAACCAATGCAAAAGACTTAGATTTCTTTTAGGAATTTAGAGTTATTGTTTTGTTTAGATGCTTTTTGATTTTTATGTTTTGTGCTTAATTAGTTAGTCCATTGAATTTGATAGGGATCATGAACCAATCATTCGCTTTCGAGCTCGATGACTCACCCATATGGTTCACCAAGTTATCTAAGGAGAGCTGAGCTTTGAATAACATTGTATTTTCTATCATGAACCACTAAGGTACCCTACTTTGACCTCTCTTTATCTCATTGAGAAGATTTCCGAGATGCCTAATCACTTATTGCTATGCCAAGGGTAAGCATTAAATTTGCATATGATTGAGTTGACATGCATCCTAGGCTGAGTTTCCCTCTTTTGATCTAACTAGTTGAGGCTAAATTGATGATTGGTTGCCCACTAAACCAACCTTGCCCGAGCCTTGAATAGTTGAGTTGCCTTTATAACACACTTTACTCATTAAGCAATATCATCAAGACCACAGATTGGATAGTTGATACACATATCATTTTTTGGCATCCATACTATCCTTTTTGTAACCAAATATTCTTTTGTTTGTTTGCAACTTTACCCTTGTAATCTATTTCCTTTTCCTTTCTTAGTAGGAATCCTTTTTGTAATTTACGTATATCTAGGACTTGCCTTAATTGTACCATATAAATACTTGTAGCATGTAATAGCCGTGACGATGAATGATATTGAGCTTTTAAACGTACTTTCTTTCATGAGCTAAGTATCCTTTACTTGCTGAACGTGGATTAGTGGTGAGCACCTACTGGCTCTTGCTTAAACCTTGATTTCCATTTATCTTTTAGACCATCTTGCGGTTCAAACTTACCTTTGGTTTGTATGATATCCATAGCCATATGTTTTCCCTTTCCTAGCAATCCGTATCGTCTTAATATTAGAGCTTGGCTACGTTCGAGAAAGTTTTTGTTACTTGGTACTCTGAGTGACTAACTATTGCTGTAAGTATGTTTTAGAAACTGTCTGTAGTTGTTGTGAGCGATAAAAGAGTGTTTAGTGTTAAAGAAGTCTAGTGCTATATTTTTGCCTCTTTCTTGTACACGAAATAGAGTGTGAGTGTATGTTTGGTTTATCACATATTGGTCGTAATAGCTATTGGAGTGTTAAGTGTTGTTTTGTTGTTGTTGTTCATTAAAAGAATTTTGAGTTGTGTTTTAATTGTTAATTTATTGTAATAGACAACAATATCCGACAGTAGTGTCTAAGGAACCTTAGGTAACCAAGAAAATGGTGCTCATAATGGCTAAGGTCATCAAGGAAGTGTCACACCCCAATCTATGGATGAACGACTGGATAGACTTACTGATTTGGTGACTAGTTTAGTGACTGTTATGAATGAAGATAGGCAATGAGCTCACAATGACCCCTATAGAAGATGAGTTAGTGAGCTGCCAGAGAGAGGCAATGACCAATTCGGCCGAGCTAAAACCCTTATTTGACTACCTCAACTTGGAACAATGGACAGAGTTGCTCGATGTAGACTAGCATTAGATGAGATTGAAGAAGAGGATGAGAAAGCAGGTGATGAGGAGGAAGAGTATTATGAATTTGAGGAGAGGAATATCTAAGCTCCTAGAGTGGAAGGAATAAGGATGCATATTCCTAGTATTTCTAGGAGTGGTGATGTTAAGGACTACCTAGACTGGGTAGATAAGAATGAGAAGCAATTTGAGTGGTTGATAATACTAAGGTTAGACTTATTGTGTTAGAGTTTACTAGCTATGTCGCGCTATGGTAGAAGAATCTATAAGCTACCGGAATAAGAGAAGGAGAACGTAAAGCTAAAAGCTGGGATGAAATGAAACGAGTAGCAAGAAAATTTGTTCCACATTGCCTATAAGGTAAATGGGTCGTTAGTGGATTAATTGTTGATAGTGGTAGCTGCACTAATGTAGCATCTACATTCATGGTCTAGCAGTTGTTGAAGTTACCGACTAAGCCCTACCCCAAGTCTTGTAAACTATATTGGCTCAATAATAAGGAACCTTATAAATGAATAAGCAAGTGATTGTATTGATCAGTATTGGAAACTATTAAGATGAAGTGTTCTGTAATGTGTTACCCATGAGTGTGTCTCATATTCTTCTAAGACAACCATGGATATTTGATCAAAATGTAATATACATTGGAAGGGAGAACGCATTTTCCTTAGAATATGAAGGTAGGAATGTAAAGCGAAGCCCTATAATTGCTGAACTAGTTAAAAACATGCAAACTCAATTAAGTCAAGTTTTGAAGAAAGAGGCTTTGATGATGACCTGGGCCAAGCTGAAGAGAGAGATGAAGCTTACTTGAGATGAGATGATCAGATGAGGAACTATTACCTACAGAGATGAAAACCTTATTGAATGGGTTTGTTGACTTGTTCCTTGATGAACTACCAGAAGGTATACTTGTGATTTGGGGCATTGAGCATGCAATAGACTTATAGCTAGGAGCAACACTAGCAAACAAGCCTGCCTATAGGCTGAATCCTGAATTGGTTGCTAAGCTGTAGACACAAGTAGGCGACCTACTGAAGTGAAGGTATGTACGAGAGTCCTTAAGCCCATGTGTTGTGTTAGCTTTGTTAGTGCCAAAGAAAGATGGATCATGGAGGATGTGTATAGAAAGCCGAGTTATCAATTGAATCACCATCAAGTACAGGTATCCTATACCTAAACTTGATGACATGCTTGATGAATTAAATGGAGCAAACATATTCTCCAAGATATATCTCAAATTTGGGTACCATCAGATTCAAATGTGAGAGATAGATGAGTGGAAGATCACATTTAAAACCCACCATAGATTGTATGAATGACTTGTGATGCCATTCAACTTGTTAAATGCCTCGAGCACATTCATGAGATTGATGAACTATATGCTTCGAGAGTTCAATGGAAAGTTTGTTGTTGTGTATTTTGATGATATTCTTATCTATAGCATTGATTTAGAGTCTTACTGTAAGCATCTTTAAGTAGGTTTCTCAAAACTCCAAGCTCATAAGCTTTATGCTAATATGAAGAAATGTGACTTCTGCTGACCTAAAGTAGTCTTCTTAGGGTTTGTTGTGAGTGGAAGAGTTATAAGAGTAGATGACGAGAAAGTGAAGGTGATTACTAAGTAGCCTGTATTGACTAGTTCAGCTAACATATGAAGCTTCTACGGCCTGACATTATTCTATTGCTGATTTATAAAAAATTTCAATACTGTTGCAACCTCGCTCATCTAGCTGTTGAAGAAAAATGTGGAATTTAAGTAGGGAGAGAAGGAACGGAGGAGTTTTGAAGGTAGAGGAAAAGCTGACCACCACCCCAGTCTTAGCTCTACTAAGCTTTGACAAAGTATTTGAAATGGAGTATGACGCATTCGGACTAAACATAGGAGCTATGATGATACAGGAAGGATGACATATTGCTTATTTTAGTGAAATGTTTAGAGGAGCTACACTCAACTACTTTATATATGACAAGGAGTTTTACTCCTTGATTCGAGCTTTGATTGTTTTGTAACATTACCTATTACCTAAAGAATTTGTGATCTACACTAATTATGAATAATTGAGATATGTAAAGAGTTAGCCAAAGTTGTCTCGAAGATAAGCTAAGTAGATCGAAAAAGGATGGTGCTTGGTGAATGTACATCAATAGCCGAGTCATGAACAAGATCACCATCAAGTATCAGTATCCCATCCTTAGGTTGGATGACATGTTCGATGAACTAAGTAGAGTTAAAATCTTCAACAAGATTGATTTGAAGTCTAGCTATCATCAATTTTGGATGAGGTTAGGAGATAAGTGGAAAACTACATTTAAAACTTAGCATAGACTTTACAAGTGGATGGTAATGCCTTTTGGCTTGTCAAATGCCCTGAGCACTTTCGTGCAACTAATGAATCATGTATTGAGAAATTTGATCGGAAAGTGTGTTGTGGTGTACTTTGACGACATCCTTGTGTATAGTGCCAACCTTGTGAGCCATTATGAACATCTTCGAGCTGTACTCAATGTACTCCGAGTTGAGATGTTATTTGGCAATTTAAAGAAGTATTGCTTCTGCTAGGAAGAAGTGGCGTTTCTAGGCTATGTAATAGGTAGAGGAGGCTTATGAGTGGATGATGAGAAGATTCGTGCTATTGTTAACTGGATGACTCCAACCACTTGTACTGAAGTGAGAAGTTTCCATGGACTGGCATCCTTTTGTCAAAGGTTCATTAGAAATTTCAGTACAATTATCACATCCCTTATCGAGTTGATAAAGAAGAACATTGAATTTAAGTGGGGAGAAAGAGAGGAAGCAAATTTTGTTGAAGTGAAGGAAAGATTGACTTTTACACCTGTATTAGCCTTACCTGACTTTGAGAAGATTTTTGAGTTGGAATGTGATGCTTCAGGCATTGGTATAGGCATTATCTTAATGCAAGAAGGCTGACCAATTGCTTACTACAATGAGAAGCTCAGAGGACCTCAATTGAACTACTCTATATATGACAAATAACTCTTAGCCCTTATCTGAATGCTCTAAGTGTGATAGCATTATCTATTGTTGAGAAAGTTTTTTATCTATACCAATCATGAGTCTTTTAGGTACCTTAGAAGTTAGACCAAGTTATTGAAGTGATAAGCAAGTTGGGTTGAATTCCTAGAAGGATTCAACTTTGTGATAAAGTATAAACAAGGCAAGAGCAATGTTGTTGTCGATGCTCTATCCAGAAGGCATGTTCTCTTAGCTGAGTTGTAGACTATATTGTTTGGGTTTACGAGCATCAAAGAACAGTATCTAAAGGACCTACATTTTGGACCTATTCTTAGGAGTTGTACCGATGGAAGGATTGTGGATGAGTACCGTATAGAGGATAGTTATTTGTTCTGAGGTAGAAAGTTATGTGTTTTGACCTGTTCATTGAGGGAGTTTCTTGTTATGGAAGCCCACAGTGGAGGACTCTTTAGACATTTTGGAGAGAGAAGAACATATGAGTTATTGAGTGGATGGTTCTTTTGGCCGAGGATGAGGTAAGACATGCATCGAATTGTTGAAGGCTGTTCTACTTGCAAGAGAGCCAAATGCCAAGCCGAGCAAGGGAAAGTAATGCCTTTGCCTGTCCCTATAAGACCCTAAACTGAGTTGAGCATGGACTTTGTCCTCAAATTACCAAGAGCTACTCGAGGTAAATATTCTATAATGGTTGTTGTAGATATATTCAGTAGGATGGCATACTTTATGTCTTGCTCTAAGACTAACGATGCTTCGGTTATCACTTCTCTCTTTTTATAGGAAATTGTTTGATTACATGGCATACCTAGAAGTGTAGTCTTAGACAGAGATCCAAAGTTCCTTAGCAATTTCTAGAGGACTTTGTGGTGTTGGATGAGGACTTCAATCGTACTTTGAGATCATTACTCTGAGCTGTAATGGGTAAGAACTTAGCTGATTGAGACATCTGTTTGCCCATGGTAGAATTCATTTACAACCGTACAGTATATGACACCATGAAGCAGATCCCCTTCGAAGTTGTCTATGGTTTTAATCTCGAGTTACCCCTTAATCACACCCTTATACCCATATTTAAGTAAGAAGACCCTAATGTAAGAGCCTAAGCATAGTCCCTACAACACATCTACGACAAGGTTACTTAGTAGATTAACTAAGTTACAAAGAAAATGTGAGAAAAGGTCAGAGGAAAGAAGTCGATATAGTTTCAGCTTAGGGAACTTATATGGCTACAATTGTACAAGGAGAGGTTCCCTAGTAAGAGGAAGAATAAGTTGTCCTCTCGAGCTAAAGGCCCCTTCAAAATCTTTTAGAAGATCAATGACAATGCCAATAGATTAGAACTACCTGAAGATTATGGGGTCTTAGATGCCTTTAACATTGTTGATCTCAGTCCCCATCACCTTGAAGGAGCATTGGATGAAGAACAGTCAGATTTGATCCCAAATCTAAATCAACTAAGAGAAAATAATAGGAATTAGGCTATCGAACCTCCAACCCATAGCCAAGCCTAAGGCTTAGAATGACAAATGAGGCGAATCCTCTTATTCTAACCTACTCTTGCTAAAGCTAAGCTAATCTTTATTGTTGACCAACTTCTTATGTCCAACCGAGTAACTACAAATCTCTTGATAGTTGTATGCTGACTGGTTGAAAGCTTTACTGATTACCTAGCCCCTTACATACACCAACTTAGCTCTATTTGAGCCAACTTCTAGATTGGCCACATTGGTGTCGAGAAGTCGAAAGCTTCAGCCCATATTCGTAGTCACTCCTTTTTGGATGAGCTCAGGTTTGTTCGACACTCTTGCTTGACCTTCCATCATGATTGTACTATTTTGTTTATTTCTACTAGAAGCATCCCTAAGTATGTTATTACCACATATCCTAGACCTACATGAAGGAATCTACAACGCCAATCATTAATTTACTTGAATTATTATTTGTACCCTTTATTATTCTTTGTACATTACTTACTATCCTCTAATCATTTCCATTTTAAGCAGGTTTCCTTAATTTCTCAGGTATAAATACTTGCTATGCATGTAGCCACAAAATGAATTATCATCATATCATCAATATACTGAATATACCCTTTTGTGAACATTGCTCTCATTAGCTTGTTTACTCATTTCACTCTTATCCTAATCCTTAAGCAAGATTGGGTAGCGAGTAACCTCATCAAACCATCTCGTGGTTATATCGAGTTGTGTTGTAAGTTCTCGAAAGTTCCTTGGTGCCTAATGTCTTCGGAGCTATTTATGGGTTTGCTTACTTTACTTTCACTATTTTTGCACAATCCCATTACCTTTTTCAAGCTTTCAACAAGCTTAGACCCATCCCTATGGCCAACCTTGTCTATTCTTGGTCTTAGTTTGCATTACCCTATTCTTGAGAGAACACTTTCTCTAAGTTACATTATCTTTTACTCTCTTCTTTAGTCTTGTTAATAGCTTGCGATTAATGGTGAGTAGACCTTAGATTCTTAGATTGTGAGTCATATCATGTAAGGATCAACTCATGTTGTACTCTTCGCTGAGTCATATCCATGGAGTAACTTCACATAGCTACTACTTTAAGCATCTATCTTTTCTTCGATATCTCAAAGACACCTACCCAATCATAGTAAACCTTACTAAGCTTAGCTCTTAAGCACACCATATAATTTTGGTATTAGAGCCCTAAGTTCAAATTGAAAGCGTATGAGTGCTATATTCTTGAAGTTGAGAGTGCTCTATAGTCAAGGTGTTGTATTGGTGTGGTGAGTATTGTTAAGTGTTGCTATACTTTGTTTTTTGCATTAAAAAATGGAGCAAGGTTATTATAGTATGGGTTAAGTAGTAGTAGATTGTAGTACTTTTTCATTCTTGTGTTTTACCTAGGCCATGATTATCATAAATTAGTGGTGTCATATTTAGAAGTGAGCAGCCATTGGTATCTTTTCTGGATCTGTGTTATAGTGATGTTGCACCCAAGCGTGCAAGGTGAAATAGGCGATGTCGAGAGTGATGTACTAAGATATGGTCTTCATGATCAATAGATCCTATGGTCTATGCATAAGTAAATACAAAATCTAACTACTATTATGGCCAACTTAGTAGTAAATGTTTAGCGGTTTATAACCAACCTATTAAAGGAGTGGTTGAACATGGCTAAGTTGAAAGAGATGGGCATAGGGTATAAAGGGTAGGTGTTCGAGCTAATGTTAAAATAGATGCCTTGCTAGCTTACTGTACTCGAACTAAAGGAAGAGCTCAATGGAGGCTTAAGTTAGATGAAGTCACTGAGGAAAAAATATAAGAGGAGGACTATGGGTAGAGAGTGCATGTAATGACGATTATAGGGGAAACACTTCAAATTGAGGTAAAGAGTGCAAGTAAAGGAGAGAAGGATGCTGAGATTGAATAGTTGGATGAGTATGGAGAAGAAGACCCTAAATCTATTGTCCACC
This sequence comes from Lumnitzera littorea, assembly GCA_024138015.1. Lineage (NCBI taxonomy): Eukaryota > Viridiplantae > Streptophyta > Magnoliopsida > Myrtales > Combretaceae > Lumnitzera > Lumnitzera littorea. The sequence continues at coordinate 90,042,660 of JAMXBB010000002.1, read as the reverse complement.
ATAAACAAGGTCAATACTTCAACCTAGTCATCAAGAGAGTACTACATACCTTAGTAATAGAAGAGAACAAGTAGAGGGAGATTCATACCAATTGCCGAGTTTGAGGCAACTTGTGTGCTGTAATCATTGATGGTAGCAATTGCACTAACGTTGTCGCCTAATGCTTAGTTGACACCTTGAAGTTACCAGCTAAACTACACTTGTGACCTTATAAGATCCATTGGTTGCATGAAAAAGAAGGTTTAAATTTGACTAAGCAAATGTGTGTTTTGATCTCCATTGGTGATCGATATAGGGACCAATTAATATGTGATTGCCTTTTGATTTCTCACTCACTTTTGGGTTAACCTTGGCTCTTTGACTTGAGGGTAACCTATGATGGGTATAAGAATTTGTATTCCTTTCAGAAGGATGGGAAGAATGTCATCTTAACACCTATGAGTCCCAAGGAAGTCTAGGAATCTTAAATACAAATATCTTAAGCTACTTGAAAGAAGCCTTTGATGCTATCTTGAGCTAAATTCTCTAAGGCCATTAAGATGGAAGATCATGTGTTTTTGCTAGTAAGAAGATTACTAAAGCTAAAAGTGGTCAGAGCCCTACTAGATGAAGTTTATGCATTGCTTAGTCAATTAGCCGACTTGTTTCTCAATGAACTATTGAAGGGATTACCACTGATATAGGGAATTGAGCATCATATAGATCTCTAGCTAGGAGCTACCTTGCCTAACCGGTTTGTATATATGCTTAATCTAAAATAGGTTGCTGAACTAAAGAAGCAGGTTAGCGAGGTCATTGATCGAAGATTTGTACGAGAATGTATAAGCCCCTATGTCGTACCCGCTATATTGGTTACCAAGAAGGATGGATCTTATAGTATATATATAGATAGTAGAGCTATTAAAAAAATCACTATCAGATATAGGTACTCTATACCTTGATTAGACAATATGCTCGATGAGCTACATGATGTACGAATCTTTTTTAAGGTTGATTTAAAGAGTGGGTACCATCAAATTTGCACGTGACCTGGTGATGAGTGGGGAATAGTGTTCAAAACCGAGAATGGCATTTATCAATGGCTAGTCATGCCATTTGGTCTCATTAATGCCCTAAGTACTTTTATGCGACTTATGAATCATGTGTTGAGACCCTTCATCGGCAAGTGTGTGGTCATGTATTTTGATGACATTCTAGTGTACAATCCAACCTATAATCCCATGTTACACACCTCAAGGAAGTCTTTAATATTCTTCGAGTTGAATGATTGTATGGAAACCTGAAGAAGTGTAAATTTTGCCAAAAGGAAGTGGTATTCTTTAGATATGTTGTATCGGATGGAGGTATTCTTATTGATGATGATAAAGTGTGTGCGATACTTGATTGGCCTATATTGACTTGTGCTGCAGATGTAAGGAGCTTCCATGACTTATCTTTATTATATTGAAGATTCATTCAAAATTTTAGCTCTATTGATGTACCCTTTACTAAGCTAACGAAACAAAATGTTGAGTTCAAGTGGAAAAATAGGGTTTAGAGTAGTTTTGATGAGATTAAGGCCAAGTTAACTTTAGCCCTTGTGCTAGTACTACCAGACTTTGACAAGACATTTGAGCTAAAGTGTGATGCATTAGGAATAGGCATTAGAGCCATGTTGATGCAAGATTGGAAACCCATTACTTACTTTAGTGAAAAGCTCAATGAAGCCGCATGAAATTACTCAGCTTATGATATGGAGTTTTACTCTTACATCCAAGCCCTTTAGACTTGGAAACATTACCTGCTACCTCGGGAGTTCATTATCTATAAGGACCATGAGTCCTAAAGTATCTGATACTCTAGCAGAAGCTATCTCGGCAACATCTTAAGTGGGTTGAGTTTCTTGAGACCTTTTCTTGTGTGATTAAGTCCACAAAAGGGAGTTCCAATGGAGCAGTTGATGCATCGTTACGTCGACATACACTTATCACAACTTTACAAATGTGAGTACGTAGGTTTAATACTCTCCCCGAGCAATATGTTGTTGATACATTCTGTAAGCCCATTGTGACTAAGGGTATTTTAGAATTTGTTGTCAATGGATTTTACTTGAGTGAAGGCTTTCTATTTAAACAAGGTTAGCCATGTATTCCCATGGCTCGACAAGAGAATTGTTAGTGTAAGAAGCTTATGTTGAGGGTTTAGTTGGACATTTTGGTGAGAAGAGGACAAATGAGTTGTTGAAAGAACATTTCTATTAGCTAAGAATGATGAAGGTTATCCATAAGGTTTTAGAAATGTGTGAAGTATGTAAACGAGCTAAGAAAGGAAGGAACCATATGGTGAATTGATTGGCATCAAGTAAGTGTGCTTAATCAGGTTATAGTATAGTTAAAATGGATAAGAGTTCGAGTGTTGATCCTATGAGGAACCATGAATGTGAGAAATTGTAGATTACTAGCAATTTAAGTTAAATCACCAATTATCTAACTTAACAATATAGTATAATCTCCATTTATAAGTGAAAATAGACACTGAACAACAAAGAACAATAAAATAAACAAAAAAAAAAAATTAAATAACAAGACTAAATAAAATTAATAAACATAATTTCATAAATTAAAGAGCTCATAATCCTTAGCAAACCGTTGTTATTACTATCTAGTTTTATACAACTTTCAATCTTAATTACTCTTAGGACCGTTGATATGTCTAATCCGAATTGATTAGAGCATGACTTTAGCTAATTCCTAGCTCTGAGACTACTCTACCTAAATTACTTTTGAATAGAGTATCGTAGAATTACTAGAAGTTATTGGATCCTGCAATTAGGTTACCTAGTTGCCTTAATTTGGAAGAATCGAACTACTAAATGATTTAGTCAGCTCTAATTCCCTCTAATTACATGGATCCATTCACTAAAGGACTCGTATACTCAACAACAAACTCAAACATCAAATTAATAACCTCAGTAAATACTAATTCGATGACAATATGCTCAATGTAAATAGATCTTCAAAGGTAATATTATAGATTGAATAAAAAAATTGTTGCAATAGAAATTAAGGTTCAATAATGATTCACTAATAATATTTAAAATAGAGACATGATGAAATAAAAGAAGAAGAAATGTTAGAAGCCCCTGATATAATTCTACTTTAAGACTCTTCCCCAAGAAGCTTCTCTTGCAAACCTAAGATTAGGCATCCTTTCATAAGAGTTGGACCTAGATTTACAAAGAAAACCTAACAAAAATAGAAGATTCACAAATCATTGCATGTTTATGAGCATGAATACGGGCATGGAGTTTAGGCATGAACTTATACTTAGTTTGAAATCTTAAAAAATTGATGGAAATTGATGACGAGACATACACGGCCATAGAATATAGCCATGGCCTTCAATCGTGTTCTTCATTGGACTTTGTTTCTCACTTAAAATCCTTCCGTTCTAATTTATCGATTAATTCTTTTGTTCTAATATGCTCCAAAACTTGATAAAAGCCTTCAAAAGCTCATCAAATGCATTTGAAGTCCCTAAAAATAAAAATTAAATAGATTAAGCTGTAAATCACTATAGAATTACCTAAATTAATATAAAAAATTGCACAAAATTACTATAAAATATGTATGTTATTTTTCATGTTATCAAACACCTTTACACTTAAGTTTTTACTTGTCCTTAAGCAAAATAATCAAAACAAAAGCAAAAACATCTCAAGGACAAGGCAATTACAAACTTATTCTTTAGAAAAGTACACTCTTAAGTTTAACTAGCTTTGCAAAAATTTTTCAAAATCGCACTTTTTCCTTAACTTGATAATGTCCTTTGAACACTTCGATAATAATACCTTATAAACTACCAAATTTCAATAATCAATCCCAAGAATTCAAAGTTAGCCTTATCCCTTAAACAAAAACTAAACTAGAGATTTAAACAAACATTCACAAGCTAAGAAAAAGTAATAGAAATTTCACTACTTTAACTTGAGATAAGGGAAATCTTCCCTTAACTTATTTTATTTTGAAAAATTAGACTAGATGCATATTACATCAACTCATCCTCTAATTGTCTCTTTAATTTTTTCGATAATCATTAGGAGGCTTTTTTAGTTCAATTTAATTTTGTTATTATAGCTGATTAGTATTGGAAAAGAACCTCATTCTTCCAATAGACCAAGGTTGATCTTTACTAATTTAACCCTTTTATCCATTTGGTATTTGTCAATGGGAAAGCACCTCACTCTTCAGAGGGATCAAAGTCGATCCTTAACAAATTTACTTTTTGCAAATTGGTAGCAAGAAAGACTCTTACTCTTCTAAAGAATCAAGATTTATCCTTATTAATTCTTAGTAATTCTTTTATTAATTCCTTCATTGATTCTATTATGCCTCCAATTACTTTGACTCTTCAAAAGACTTTCAAAGGATAAATCTCTTTTGTTTATCCAATTTGAAAATTTTGAAAAAGAGGGATAGACAACTATCCTCTACGATTAAGCTTAAAAATCAAAATAGCTAGTCTTTAACACGTTTATATCTATCCTAATCTCGAGTTTAGATCTAAGCTTAAGTAATAGGAAACTTTGAATCATAATGATTTAATTACTTAAATTTAGTGAAGTGTACTAAAGTCATAAAAGATTGTGGGTAAATTCAAAAAAAATTTTGCTTGCTTAATATATGTAGGGGGTGCAAATATCTAGGGCATTTAATCTACAAAAAATTAAAAAGCTTAAGTGGATATCCAAATTATTAACATACATAACCTATCCTTTCTCCCCCCACCCCCCCTAGGTTGTACATTGTCTTAAATGCAAATTATAATAATACAATTTAAATTAAATATGGAAGAAAAAGAAATAGGACTTCCTCAGCTTATGCATTGATCTTTGAAAAATTTTTGAAGTCTAGGAGCTGAATTCTATCAATCAGATTAAGCTCGGGGTTTTCTTTGTATCTAAAAAAACAAACTAACTATAAAAATGAAAAGAAGAAGATAACTAGACAAAATAAAAGTACCACTAATTTAAGTATCGAAATGTTATCCTTGCAAAACTTACAAAACATAAAAAGATAAACAATTATCTAAAGCAAGAAGCAATAGTAAATAAGGTAGTTAAGTACAATCATCCAAATAAGAAAAATATAACTGAATCTTTTGAAAATAAAATAGAAAATGCAAAGGAAAATCACTTGTTATCTTCATCCTCTTCCTCCTCTTCAATCTCCTCTTCCTCGGTCTCCTCATTCGAGTTAGGCACTGGCATAGGTGGTGATAGTGGTGGCTGAATGCCATTGTGGGCAAATAGCGAATCCATTTTTTCCTCAACATAATCCACCTTATGTGTCAAGGTCTTTTGTTTCTTTAATATTTTTCTCATCATCTTCTTAATATTATTGAATACTGAAGATGATGATCTATGCTGCAACAGAGATAATGAAGAGGTTGCCTCTCTAAAAGGCTTATGCAGTAGATCCTTAGGTGTTGGAGGGAGTTTAGTGGCCTCGATTGACTCATAGCTTAGTAAGGAAGGAGGCTCCAGTACCTGTATGTGAGGGAGGCCATGAAAAATAGGAGTATTTCTCGCTAATCCGATGATGAAGAGACCTACAAAAATGAAACCAGAACAATCTTCGGTAACCTATCTCTTGAGAAAGAAAGCCATCTTAACACCTAGATTTAAGGGGCATCATTCAACCATACTATATAGATATAAAATATCTCTTTCATTCACTACTCCCTAACTATTTTTCCTTCTTGTAAAGCCTTTAGCCAACACATATAGAATCAATTTGAGAGCTGGATCTCTTAGCTTAGAGGCTTTAGACCTCTCTGGGTTGTAAGTTCCTTTAATGCTTAAATCTATCGACACAAAGGACTCAAAAACACTTTGTGGCAATTTATAGGGCAGCTCCCTACACTTGTGAGTCCTCATATAGTCTGGAGAACATATGCCCTTATGAAAAGGTATGTCATCAAATGGCATGGTCATATCCTGACCATTACACTTGAAATACAAGGTATTTTACACACCATTCTCTATAGTATCATATGCTAACCTCTGGGTACTAAGTAATTTTAGCATCAATTTTTTATCACCTGGCTCATTAATCATCAATAGTTGATCCCATCCACCAATTTCAATCAATTGTCTAACTTTAGCATCATAGCTAGCTTGAACAAGTGGCTCCCAACTTTAGTATGAGGTTTGATAAAACTCTTTCTTTGACAACTAGATATACCTCTTCCTTTATTAGGATCTCAAAAGTCAATAAGGGGTGTGTAGGAACAGTACGTGTAGAGTTTTTGTGAGCTGCATGCTTGATTTTAGGCATGTTTTTGAAATCAAGAATAAAGGAGGATTTCAACCTTGATAAAAAAAAAAAAAAAAAAAAACTCATGCCACATGAATAATTGCTAATTTAATGAGTTAGCAAGATGTCTAGTTTGTTCAATTAAGCAAGATGCAAGGTATTGAATTAGTGATAGATAATACAATGAAATAATAACTTTTTCTAATATTATGGATTAATGAAATTATAGGAATACTTCATGATTAAATCTTATTTCTATTCATAATCTCTATTGACACAAGTGTTAGCATTCAATATTTAACTACTTAAAACTTGTTTTCTATAATTCTTAGTGGTCTATTTCATGTGCAATTGTGTTAATAACAAGTTTCATATTCCTGATATGAATTTTATAGCATGTTGAAATGGATTTTCATTGACAATTCAATCAAATTTAAAAAATTCATCTGTTCCATGTATTGCATCAATCGCATACAAAACCAATCAATAGCAAGTTTCTTTGTATTTTTAACATGAGTTCTCAAATCAAATACCAATAATAATATGAATAAGCCCATAGCATGGATTCCATCCCTTTCCTTCCTTCTTCAACATATCATCACAACCCTTATGTTCTTCATGATTTTAATCCCTATCAAGTAAATATTTTTCAAGTAACTTTAAGCAAATAACGAGTAAATAATATGTTTTATCACATTATCTTTCTTAAATCTTTCCTAGAAACTAAAGTTTCGACACATGCAACCTACATTGTTTGTCTTCAAAACATAACTAAAAATCAAATTTTTATGCAAAATAACATGAAAACTAAATAAAAAAATAATTAGATATAGATGAAGTACGTATGTTAGATTTGAAGTGCATGAGGTTGGATCTTGAAGATTTGTGAAGTTTTAGTGCCTGCATAGTGAAAGGATTGAGAGAAAAGAGTAGTTTTAGAGAGAGAGTAAAGGTTTAGATTGAGATGAAAAACGAATATTGGTTTGTTTAAATTTGTATTAGACCATAGTTAAGGATCACAATCGTAGAGTGTGGTCGTGATTCTTACCTTTTGCTCAATATTGCAACCCTGGCATGACCAGGGTGGTCCTTGACTGTAGACCTCTCATCTAAGGATTTTCTAATGTCCTCTTGAAACAAATTATGAGAGGATTATGGCACTAGTCCACGGGCATGGATGACTCATTTCCTAAAATTGCTTTGGAAAAAATTCAACATTAATTTGAATTGAAACATAAAATTAAATCAAATAACAATTTGATTGGATGTTGACTTCAATGTTACTATTACATGAACAACGTTCAATAATTATTTTTGATAAAATTAAATCTTTTAAGTAGGGAAAGCGCTAATGAATGTCTCAAAAACTTAATACTTTAAATAGTTAAGACAAGATAACAAAATAAGCAAAATAAATGAAAGAATAACTAAAATGAAAAGAAATCAAACTTGGGCTACCTCCCAAGGAGCGCTGTTGTTTAACGATGTTGGCTCGACAATTGAATCCTTCTCTTAACTTGATTCCCTAGTCAATAACTACAATACATAGAAATCAGGAGCATGTTAATAAAGAAAAATAACTAAAGGAGCTATAGGGAAGATTTATTATAAACATGTTAAAATAATTGGAAAATTAGGATTTTTGCTAATATCCTAATTAGTTTACTCTATTGGTTTCCTAGCAATGGTGCTAAAAACTTGATCAATACTAGGAAACTACACCTATCAATTTATAGTTAAAATGGATGTGAGTCCAAATGTCAATCCCATAACAAGGACCCATGAATGTGACAAACCTTAGATTACTAGCAATTTACTTTAAATCACCAATTCTATAACTTAACAATATAGGATAATCTTGATTTATAAGTTAAAAAAGACAAGGAACAATAAAATAAACAAAAACAAAATAAATAAATAAGACTAAACAAGGTAAATATACATGATTTCATTAAATTAAAGAGCTTATAATCCTTAGCAAACCATTGTTATTTACAACCTAGTTCCATGCAACTTTTAATCTCAATTACTTATTAAACTGTGGAGATGCTTAATCTCTATGAATTAATTGGACTTGCATCTTTAGTTAATTCCTAATTGTGAGATTACTGTACTCAAATTGTTTTTGAATAGAGTATCGTAGAATCGCGTAAAGACCTTAGATCCCATTATTAGGTTTCCTTAATTTGGAAGGATTGAAATGCTAAATGGTTCAGTTAGCTCTAACTCCCTCTCATTACATGGGTCTATTCACTAAAAGACTCATGTAATCAATAGTAAACTCAAACATCAAATTAATAACCTTAGTAAATACTAATTTGGTGACAATATGCATACTACAATTATATTTTCAAAGGGAATATCATAGATTGAATAAAACAAATGTTGCAATAGAAATTAGGATTTAATAAGAATTCACTAAGAAAAATTAAAATAGAGACGTGACGAAATAAAAGAAGAAATATAAGAAACTCTCAATATAATTCTACCCTAAGACTCTTTTCAAGGAGGTTCTCTTGCAAACTTAGGTTTAGGCATCTATTTATAAGAGTTAGACTTAGATTTATAAAGAACCTAATAAAAAAAAATTAGAAGATTTGCAATTCATTGCATGTCCATGGGCTTAAGGCATAGGCTTATACTTAGTCTAAAATCTTAAATAGTTATTAATTAGGGAAATCTCATGATTTTTTTTTTCAAATATGATTATTTGTACACTTCTGCAAAGTAATGGATTAATTTGTTAGTTAATTGACCCCTTCCCATTTTGTGTAAGGATGTGGCTATATCCTAAGATCTATAATTTCCATTATGATTTTAATGGACCACTTTATGTAATCTTCTTCACCTATTTATATCACTAAAAACATATATCATACATTTGCACCACTAATAAATATATACATCATGTTTTGCATTTGGTTCAAATATCCTTTGGTGCAATTATCCACTTTATTATACATCAACCAACATGTCCTATAAACAGATCCATCACATATTTATTTGATTAATTTCATTTATGGATCTATCTACCTAATAATATTTTAATAGCGAGCATCATGGTCTTACTACTAGTATATAAGAAAATTGTGGATGCTCTCTTCTCTAGATTAATGTTAACCATAAGCTCTATATTGTTCACTAAGCCTACCTTCAATATCACGTCACAAATAAGATTGTTGCTAACCTACAAACAATATTAAGAAGATACAATCATATAATGACAAGAAAGTCACCTTGTAACGAGTTTATACCTTGTATGTTGCCATATTAGTTTATAATATAATGTCATGATCTGATTGTTGGCAAAGAAATTCTATTTGTGTGCTAGTAGCTATTTACTTCCTTGATATCATCAAAGAGCATATTCTAAGGACCTAGATAAAATCAAACAAATTCACTTGCTCATCTCTTAATCAATTAATCATCAGCTATAATAAAGTTTTCATTTTATATCTATTTGATCTCAAATTTCAAACCTATTGGATGAGTCTAGAGAAATTTTATATTTGATTAACATTCTTCTTTACTTCATTGTAGTATTTAGTTGAAACCCCACTAATGGATCACTAATTTAAATAAGGGCTGAAATATGTATGCGACATTCTAAATCCATTATTTCTTACTTTGATACCACAATAAACTTTTAAATCTAAAACTATTTGATTTAAAAGATTAAAAATAATAGATTTGATACAATTTTATATTTATTAGTTAAACTAGTCATGAGAATTCTTCGAAGGAATTTTGGGGTGTGATATGATCATCAATTACAATATCAATTCAATTTTTTCTAATGTATTAGATGTTGAGTAATATATATGTGAAATCCATATCAAATCTACGAATTTAAACTTTTAAATTATAAGCTTATAGGTATTGTTAGATCTTCTATCATTTCATCTTTATTTAATTAAGTTTCTCTACTTATAGGCTTCAATCAAACTTGCAATCCATAAGTTGAGAGATTGTTGAATAATAATGTCTTAGGTTCAATTATCTTCATCGTCATTCAACCCCTATCTAATCAAGTTGTCCACTTTATTGGCCTTAGTTAAAACTCCGATCTACAATTGAAGGGAGTGTAAAGTAATACATATACGTACACACACGCACATATATATGATTGTGGTGCAAAAATTAACATTAAGAAATGGGATCATAAGGATAACATCTTTTTATTTTATAAGAAATTCTTGCTTTGACGAACTAGAAAATGAAAAATCAAGAATATAAGACCTAACTCCATTTATTTGCCATTCCAAATGAGCTAGAAATTGAACCTTCTTTAGCTATAGTGGATACTAAACTTAATTCATAGGCAAAACAGACATGGTATGTAATAGAAAATGTCTTTGTTATAATTAAAGAAACTAGATAGATATTTAATTTTCAGGGTGAAAGCAACTAAACCAAATTCGTATCAGCCAAATTCATAGGAATTATCTATGTTAAGATGTATGCATACAGGGTAACATTCGGTAGATGTTAAAAATTGATAGCTCATTGTATGCTAGTCAAAGAACATAACAAGTGAAGCTTTGTGCATCTACACAAACTTAAGGTGTTTTCCTTTTCTATAAAATATTTGCCAGACACTTGTTGACATATGTTATATTTAAAGCATTACAATTGCCAGATATTAGTATTATCATAAGAGTATGCAAATAATGGTTGCCTTTAGTTGTAAATAATTGTGGAAGACAATGTAGAGAGTCATTTCAGTAATTGGGATTTTGGCCCAATTTAATACCTTGGACTAGTTTAATGGCTTAGTTACAAAGCTTAGGAAACTTGACCAAAACAAGGATGTTTTAGGAAGATATGGCTTGGTAGGCTTGGAATAAGGATCATTGGATTAGTTATGCTACTCATAGCCATACTCAATTGACTTGTGCGCGTAAGAAAAGTTGGCTCAAAAGAAGTCTCTCTAGGCCTGTTTGGACTTTGTTCAGTCTTAAAAAGAGTTATTTAGAGTTAAACAGGAGTTATGGGCATGTCTTATTATTAATGAGTTTATATTCTTTTATTATAAGTCATTGGGCCTATCTAGAGCTCCTAGCCAATGCTCATGGTCCATATGAAGAGAATGAGTGAATACTAGCTACTAGATCATTTAAGGCCATCTGATGGTTGCCAATAATGCTAGATCTCAACCATCCATCTTAGAGTAATCTAATGGCTGAAACTTACACCTAAAATCTATAAATAAGAGGCTCCTCCTCTCATTTGGGATCATTTAAAACATTGGCTACTTTGAGACAAACATGGAAGCTTTACTGAAGTTACTTTATGAAAGATCAAACAAATTATATAGTGAAGAACGAATCCAGAGCATCTAGAAACACAAGACTTCATCTTCTGTCACACACGCGCATAAGTGATTGAGTCCCCCTGTTCCTTTTCGCACTCATCTCTCTATCACATCTATGCACATGTCATCGAATAAAGTGATCTCTAAGATCGACTATCACGTACATAGCACATAATTGATCATTAGTAGTAACCCCACTTACATCATTTGGCAACTTTACTAGGGAGAGATCACTTATGATCAATGATGTCATACACCAATAGACAACAAGAGACTTCCAAAGTTCGGGAGATTGATCCTTTGATCACTCAGCAAACTCCAGCATCGGCTGATGATGTAACACATATAAGCATGCAGTAAACACTTACTATTAAGACATCCCTAATTATTTGTGATATATAGGAGAACACTTGTGTTCCCAATCAATTCTTGACTACCTTTGCGTAATTTATGCTTGGCATGGCAATTGTTGCATTTGACCTGTAGCGGTTCTTCTCGCACAAATCATGCAAGCTACTAAACATGCTCTTGTTGTTGCTACTGTTGTTGTACCAATTGCTCCATAGTAGGGTACTTAGCAGGTGTAATCACTATGGGTCCTAGTAGAGAAGGATAATGTACACCAAGAAGCAAGATTATAGCACGTATTGCCTCTAACTCCTGTAGATCCAAATCTCCCTATAGTGGAAGATACAAAGACTCAACTTGGAGGGTCATCATCATCTGGGTGCAATATCTAACCCTTTGTTCTAGGTCTACTTATTGTATGCAACACTACCTTAACACTCTAAGCTAAAATTACTCCCATTCTTGTTTCTTTGTCTTATGAGACAAAAGAAGATCTTGATAAGTACTTGAAGCAAATTTAGACCCCTTCGTCTATAGGTATCATCATCTTAAAGCTACCATACCCTCAAAGGATTACAGGGAAACCATACCTTAAGAACTATACAAGTCCTAAGTTCATGAAGTTTAATGGCAAACAGGGGAGTGCTAAGGATCACCTTCTGAAATTCATTGAGACAATTGACGTCTATGGACTCGATGATGATCTCAAATTGAAGGAATTCTCTAAATCTCTTATAGAGAAAGCATACACCTAGTATGTGAACCTTTCCCTAAGCTTTATAGATTCATGAGGGACTATGTGCAAGTTGTTCTTTGAGAAGTTCTTCAAAACACAAGAACGTGTTGCTATCATGGACATGGGGTGTATTACGCAATGTCTTAAGGAGAATCTTACGGATTTCATTGAGCATTCTAGAGAGTGGTCATTAGATATCCAAGGTATTAGTGATGAGAAGGACTTAGTCAAAATTTACATCTAAGGGATGTTCATTGAATATGTGATACACCTTGAGAATCTATCCCTTCAATCCTTTACAGCTTTAGTGGAAAACGTATGATAAATAAACAATTCCATTGCTAGGCAAAGGGGCAACTCGGGTAAGAAGAGGCAACCATCTGTTAGTGCTACTTAAGGAGGAGGGTATAGGGGTAGTAAGAAGATTAGAAGAGATGCTGCTACAAATATTCCACTATTTCCTTGTCCTATGAACAAGGTACATGTAGTCCTATATCGATGGCTCTGGGATAAAATAATTAAACTGCTAAAGGTTGAGCATAAACCAACAGCTTAAGAGAAAAACGACAATAAATTTTTTCGGTTTCATAGGTTTGTTAGACATCCAACAAAGGAGTGTTAGATACTGAGGGGAATCTTCAATGAAAAGATCTAGAGTGGTGAGCTAGAACTAGACAACAATAATGATGTACATAGGAATCTACTTTTGGTACACAACAATCAAGAAGCTGCTAATGCAATTTCACACGAGCTAATAGCTTCTCGGGAAGTTGACCAACCAAAGGTTGATGGACGAGAAAGTGTATTATGGGAAGAGACGCCTAAAGGCAAAGGGAAAGTAGTAGACTTGGTTTTGAGTAATCATACTACGATAGCTTTGCTAAAGACTGCCAATGTGAGAAATTTCTTTGATTTATTAAGATTTGACAACAAATCCCGACTTACTGCAGTGACTGTTCTAGTAGAAATCTTAGAGCAGCAGTTTGAATAATGCAACGTAATGCAACCAATTCTCAAGATGTCAAAGGAGCATGAGAACTTTATCTTTACTAATGATGATATGATGTGTAGTGATACGGTAGTGGGTCGAACAAACAGAATAGGTATTTGTGGATTCGAGTGGGTATGAAGAACAGGAAGTAAAATAGGGGTTTTGAAGGTGAATCTGTATGGATATCATGCACCAAAAACACAAACACAATTAGGGGTTTAAGCTTGAAATAGGGTTTGATACAACTCACAAACACTAAATGCCGTTCGGGGTTCAAATAAGGGTTAGATGTAACTCACTAACTGGTTCAAATGAAAGGTTCACCACAATCTTAGAGTCAAGATTGATAAGAAAATGGGAAAGATTAAAGAGTTTAATCAACACTTAATAACCTGGCAAATGTAAGCTCTGCTAGCTCAAGTATAGCCTTGCTTGAAAGAGGAAAGTTTTACTCTCTATATGGGGAATATTCTTCACTATGTTTGTCTGATCTCCTTTTTATGATTACAAGTCTTGCTATTTACAACATGTCCTAAACCCTAGTAGCAAAACTATAAATAATGTACAAGGCCTTAAACCCTAAAGAATTGGGCCCATAAATAGAATAAAGAAAATATGTACAAGAGTACAAAACTGTACGTTCAATAGATGTCGGCATGCAGTTACTCGGCCTATCCTGGAAGGAGAAGGGTTCAAACTGGGTGAGGTCGGCAGTTGGATGTCCGAGTTTAAGGAGGAGCTTTTGAAGTCTTGTAGTGCTTGGCTAAGATACTAGAAAGGTTGGCCTATAATTGTTGAGTGATAGAATTATTCAGCACTAGTCTCTCGATGCTGTATTAAGTGGATCTTTGGCCTTGAGTCCTTGGTCCTACGGTCTCTCAGTTTCTCGCTAGACGACAGACTTAGTGCCAAGTATCTCCTTTTCTTCCCCTCACTCTTTTGTTATTAGATTAGCCTTGGCAAAACTTGATTAGTCTCAGCTTAAGATTGGTCGGCCTTAGCTTGGATATGGTTAAAGGTTGATTCCGATCATTATCGTAGGTTTGAAAGGAAGTCTTCCTTAACGTTAAACATTAAGCACGAGTAGGGATGCTAAGCAAACTTCTCTTCCCCTTTCACTTTGCCATGGGTGTTGAGTGTCTCTAGATTTCCTTAACGCTCATGGGGATCAAGAAATAACTCTTTCCATCCTTTCAAATAGTGTAATTGTTGAGGAAACCATCATAGATCACTTTTCGATCATACTCCTATGGTTGGCCTAGAAGCAAATTTATGGCATTTATAGGGATCACATTGAACTCAATCTCATCCTCATATTACCCTGCCTTGAATGTTGTTCGAGCTTTCTTATGTACATGGACCATACCCTTGTCATCAAACCACTTTAATCCATAAGGTTGGGGATGTGGGTTGGTCGGCAATTTCATCTTTTCTACTAACTTGGCAAAAACATTGTTGATGCAGCTTCCCCCATCAACAACTAGGGAATAGGTCTTCCCATTCACCAGATATCACATATGAAATAAATTTTCCCTTTGTCTGGGATCTGCCTTCAAGTCAACTCGTGTCGCCATAGCTGAGAGTTTATTAAAGTCTTCAGCATGGACATCTTCTTTTATCAACTGGTCTTCCGAACTCTTATCACTTTGACTCTTGATTTGACCTTCGAGCCCTTTACCTTTTAAGACCATGACCCTGTTATTTGGGCATTAGGATACAATGTGTCTGTAGCCTAAGCATTTGAAGCATGTCATATCTTAAGCCTTGTTGTTGGGTGCCTTTTCTTTCTCAACAATCTTCTTCTCAGCATGGATAGGTTGGCTAGGCTCTCCTTTCTCCATCCTCCTCTTTATCCCTTTTCTCTCTACATACCTCTTAGGCTTAGGGTTGCCTTGTTGAGGTTAGGTACTTGGCCTCTGATGCCTTCTTCTCCTCTGTCTCTCTACTCTTAATGCAAAATTGATTAGCTTGTCTAAAGAGTTGAATAGTTGCAATTCAACTATGTTGGCAATATCATCTCAAAGTTTACTTAGGAACCTGGCAATGGTATGGTCCTATGGCTTGACAATCTCACATCTCATCATCAAGGTCTCAAACTCTTACAAATACTCTTTAATAGTATTTCGACCTTGTCTCAGGTGCTAGAATGCATAGAGCATTTCTTACTTGAAGTAGGTTGGCACAAAGTGCTAATTCATCAATTGTTTCATAAGCCTCTAAGTTCTGATCGACTTCTCTCCTTTAGCATCTTGCTTGGTAACTAACTTATCCTATTAAGGACTCGCATATTCAATAAGGGATAATGAAGCTAGCTTGACCTTTGTTTGATCATTACACTTGTAGCACTTGAACAACTTCTCAACTTAGGGAACTTAGTTAAGGAACTCTTCAGGTTGGTAACTTTTACCAAAGGTCAGAAACTTAAGCTTTATATTATCAAGTCCTTGGCTAGGTGTTCATGGTTCATCCCTTGCATTCTTAGTAGGTCAATTTACCTTGGATTGGCCACTTTTGTTGGAGCTTTACTCAACCATGTCCCTTCTCGGCCTCGGCTCTCTTCTTTAGGCTCTTTAGTTCACCTTGGAGTTAATACTCCTATCATTGCTTCTCCTCGGCTTAGGTATATTTTCTCTCCTTCTGGGCTCAATAGTTCTTTTTGGCTGTTACTCATCATTGTCAAGTTCATTGGAAAGATTTCTACTAGTGGGTGTTCGTTCCCTTCTTTCTCCTCATCCTTCACATCTGTAGCCTTTGACTAAGCCATTGAGTTCTTGGATAGAGTTAGTGAGATTTTGAATTTGATACTCTAAGTTATCAACATGTTGTCTCAAACTTTCGTGAGGACTATCACCAATATTGTTGACACTATCCTCTGACATTCTTGTTCGTATAGTAATTTTGCAGAAAATTGATGAAACAACAAAACACAATTACAGTAACCTAGAAACAACCACTACTCGGCTTGTATAGCTACCACTACTAAGAAACACTTCCACAATAACTAGAATCAACTATTGAGATTAATGTTACTGGACTTAACTGTAGTACAATACCATGACTACTAAAAAAATGAACAACACACTAACTATGGAACGATGATTATTAGAAATGTTCAAACCACGAATCAACTTTGAAGAACATTAGCACGCGTATCTCCCCAAAACTTTGATACCAATATGATGCATAGTGATACGACAGTGGGTTAAATGAATAGAATGCGTATTTGTAGATTCGAGTGGGTATGAAGAACAGGAAGTAAAACAAGGGTTTTGAAGGTGAGTGTGTATGGATATTATGCACCAAAACACAAACACAATCGAGGGTTTAAGCTCGAAATAGGGTTTGATACAACTCATGAACACTAAATGCCGCTTAAGATTCAAATGAAAGGTTCACGACAATCTTAGAGTTAAAATTGATTAGAACGTGGGAAAGATTAAAGAGTTTAATCAACACTCAATAACCCGGCAAATGGAAGTGTTGCTAGCTCAAGTATAGCCTTACTCAAAAGAGGAAAGTTTCACTCTCTGTATGGGGAATATTCTTCACTATTTCTGTCTGATCTCCTTTTTATGATTACAAGTGTTGTTATTTACAGTAAGTCTTAAACCCTAGTAGCAAAAATATAAATAATGTACAAGGCCTCAAAACTTAAAGAATTGGGCCCATAAATAGAATAAAGAAAACATGTATAAGAATACAAAACTGTGCATTTAATAAAAGTTGGCATGTAGTCATTTGGCCTATCCTAGAAGGATTAGGATCTGAACAGGGCGAGGTCAGCAGTTGGACATCCGAGTCTGAGGAGGAGCCTTTGAAGTCTTGAAGTTCTTGGCCAAGATACCAGAAAGGGTTGTTGAGTGATAGAATTAGTTGGCACTAGTCTCTTGGTGCTGTATCAAGTGGATCTTTAACCTCGAGTCTTCGGTCCTATAGTCTTTCGGCTTCTCGGCAAATGACAGACTTAGTGCCGAGTATCACCTTTTCTTCCCCTTGGTCTTCTGTTATTAGATTGGCCTTGGCAAAAGTTGATTGGTCTTAGCTTGGAATTGGTTGGCCTCGACTTGGATATGGTCAGAGGCTAATTCCCATTAATGATATGTGCACTAGCAATCCAAATCACTATTATCTATTGTATGTAGAGAGTAAACTTAATGGTCATCACATTCGATCAACTTTCATCAATAATGGGTCTTTGCTTAATATAATGCCCTTGGCAACTCTCAAAGCTATAGGGTTAGACATCATAAGGCTATTTTGCTAACCAATTGACACTCACAGCTTTAATGAGGCCCTTGCTAGATCTCTAAGGTTCATTAATGCTGATTTTAAGGTTAGCCCCATTCACAGGGTGACCAAGTTCCATGTGTTATGTGCTTTAGTCACTTACCATTTATTGGTAGGTAGGAAGTGGTTACATGACCATGATCTTGTCTCTTCTACACTACATTAGTATGTTAAGGGAAGTTGGAAAGGGAAAGATATATTTGTAACCATTACCAAAAGCCCTTTTGAGCATGGAGAGTCATATCATATAGAGGTGAAATGTTATGACGAGTACGTTAAATGAGGGTAAGACTGCAATTAGCAGACCCATTAGTATTCCATTACTACGATGGGAAGATTTTCAAGAACATGAGTAGGGGCTCAAGAAGAGAAAGACATCTCTTAACTTTGGAGATCAAAAGAAGAAAAGAGGGGTAACCAAGATGTAAAGATCAAAAGTTACACTAGAGCAGATGGATGAACCATGTATTACTTATGATGATCTTTGAGGTGAAAGGAGGCATTTATGTCATCCCTCGACCCTTAAACTTACAAGAAGTTGAACCTACTCCTCTTTAACTGCAAGATCAAATGAAACCATAGGCTAAATAAATAAAGGAAGTGAATCTGGTAGCCTTGGGAGAGAAGCCTAAACCTTTTTTAATTAGCAAAGGTTTGGCAGAAGAAATAAAGGATCCCTTGGTGGATCTTATAGGAGAGTTTCAAAATGTCTTTGCTTAGATATACCGGGAGATGCTAGGTTTAGATCTTAGACTAACAATGCACCAAGAGTTAAACCAGTTAAGCAACACCAATGCGTATTTTGCTTAGATATTGAGGTGCAGATTAAAGCTGAAATCAAGAAGTTACTACAAACAGGCCTTATCAAGTCTATAGAGCACCTAATTTGGCTAGCTAATATTGTGCCTATAAAGAAGAAAAGTTGCCAATTTGCATATGTGTAGATTTCCATGACTTGAATAAAGCTAACCCAAAAGATGAGTTTCTACTCCCAAATATTGATATATTGGTTGATGTGATGGCTGGACATGCATTATTTTCTTTCATGGATGGTTCTAGTGGATATAATCAAATCAAAATGGCCTTAGGAGATACTGAGTGCACAACTTTTCATACACCTTTTAGGAACTTCTATTACATTGTGATGCCTTTCAAGTTAAAGAAATGTAGGAGCCACTTATCAAAGGGCCATGACTGCTATTTTTCTTAACATGATGCACATATGCATGGAAGATTTTGTGGATGACATCCTCATCAAATCACAACCGGCACTTAATCATATTCATCACTTGAAATAAGTCTTCAACATATGTTGAATTTATAAGCTCCAAATGAATCACTTGAAGTGTGTTTTTAGGGTTTCATTTGGAAAATTCCTAGGTTTTATTGTACACAAAAAGGGGATTGACTTCATTCCAGCAAAGATTGAAGTCATATAGTCCATGCCATCTCCAAATAATCAAAGGCAGTTGAAGGGATTCATGGGTAAGTTGTCTTATATTTGGCGATTCATCCAGCACTTGTTGAAATCTCTTTCCCTTTACATTAGATTATGGTATTGATGGTACAGGAAGTGGATGGTATTGAATGTCCGATGTACTACTTGGGTTAAACACTTCAAGGTAGTGAAGTTAACTACCTTACATGTAAGAAACATTGTCTTGCATTAGTATTTGCAACTAAGAAGTTATGCCATTACTTCTTAGCATATAAGGTAATTGTCATGACTAATTCCGACCTCATCAAGCACTTATTGTCATGTCTGACATTATCTGGGAGAATTACAAAATGGATGTTATTCGTTAGAGAATTTGACATCATTGTGTCATCTCTGAAGGCATTAAGTTACAAGAACTAGCGGTTTTACTAGCTTAGTTCCCTAGAACAAATAACAATAATGCTTATCAAGACATTCTCGAAGATTTTCATGAAGATGCACTTATGATAGATACGAGTAAGGAATAATCTTTACAATTTGATGGTTTGTTTGGAAGCACCGGATAGGGAGCCGGGGTTATATTGACGTCCCCAATTGGCTAGGAAATACCCTTAGTGTATAAATTGGACTTCTATTATATGAATAATGAGGCTGAATATGAGACCGTTCTACTTGTTTTGCTTTCGGCTAAACAAGTTGGTGCGACTCATTTATGCGCCAAGTGCAACTCTAATTTGATCATCAAATAGGCTAATGGTGAGTTTGGGTTGAAGGAACCCACGCTTACTCCATATAGAGCTATAGTATAGACATTAGTCTTTAAGTTCCGATTAGTAAGATACGAGCACACTAAACAATCTACAAAATGTTGTGCTGATGCTTTAGCAACTTAGCTTCTACAGTTTCGATGTAAGATTTAGATGAAGAGTTGGATATCCAAGTAACCAAAAGGACTATGCCTTATAATACCTTGTCATTGATTAAACATGATCAGGAGTCGCAAAATGATTGGCATACCCCCATTAAGGCATAGTTAGCAAGTCCTAAAGCTGCTTCTATCGCAACATTGAAGAATTTCATGTCCATCCATGGTATTTTGTATTATTAAGGGGTTGAAGGAGTCCTATCTCGATGTATCTTAATGGAAGAAGCCTAAATGAGACTTAAGTAATTTTACGATTTATGGTGTGTTGAAGGTAGGCTACCTTTATATTGATGAATCTATTGCGTAGGATACCATTGACCTTCAATGTGTAAAGATGCATCTCAACTCCAATTGAGTTGCCCAAACTGTTCCTTAGTACTTGATGAGGTAGAATGGAAATTCATTGCAACCATTGGAGTTTGGTGACGCCCATATATTAACTTCTTAAAGAGCAATGTCTTACCTACTAATAGTTGAGATGCTAAGATGGTCAAGAGAAAAGTGAAGAAGTATATTTTACAAGGAGATGAGTTGTATCGAATCTCCTTCCAAGGGCAACCTTTGAGGTATGTAGCACCACTAAAATTGAGATGATACTAAAGGAGCTCCATTTTGGAGAATGTGGTGAACACCAATGTAGAAGGAAGCTGTATTATCAGCTCCTTAATAAAGGCTATTATTGGTTAACTATGGAGATGGACGCCTTTAATTTTGCCAAAAAGTATGTCTTATGCTAACTTTATGGTAATGTTATTCATGCTCTAGTAGTTGACTACATAGTTGATGACTCCTTGGCCATTCCATACTTAGGCATTTGATTTAATTGGTCCCATACGTCTACTATCTAGAGGATGCATATAGATACTAGTAGGCACCAAGTGTTTTTTGAAGTGGGTGGAAGCTATTCCCCTAAAAAAGGCAACCATATTGGCAGCAGTTTCCTTCATGAAATAGCATATCATTTGTAGATTTGAAATCCTAAGGTGTGTGCTGACAGATAATGGGACCTCATTTATCAATTCACATGTTAGGCAGTTGATGGAATCTTATAATATCAACCACAAAAAGTCTATGCCATATTATCTAAAGAGAAATGGTCAAGCTGAAGCGACAAACAAGAACTCTTGAAATTCCTTAGTTGAATGGTACATGATAATAAGGAGTGGTATGATAAGCTGCCATTGGCATTATGGGATTATCGCACTTCAAAGCAAATACCTACTAGAGCAACACCATTTTCTTTATTATATGACATAGAGGCCATAGTACAGGTTAAGGTTCTAGTACCATCGGCTCATCTAGCTCTAAACACCCAATTAGAGTCAGATATGCTAAGAATGTTAGACTTAAAGGCATTGGATGAGAAGAATGATATGGCCAAACATAACTTGGCTAACTAGCTCCAAAGGTTAAGTGCTACGTATGATCACTTGGTAAGGAAGTGCTTGTTCAAATAAGGTGATGTTGTTTTTCGTACAACTAAGCGTGTAAAGAAAGGACTCCTAACCTCAAAGTTTACTTTAAAATAGGACGATCCTTTCATTGTAGAAGAAGTCTATGACAACAAATATTGCAAACTCTATAATCCTTGAATAGAGGCCATCACTACTCCTATTAATTTCTAATATGTTAAGAAGTTTCATTTGTAAACTACTATGTAATTCCTCATAAATGAAATGAAATAGTAGTAAGTTTCATCACTTTTCTCATCAATTTCCATCTAACTATATTTTTCTTTTAGAAAGTGATTCTTTCCAACAAGATCGAAGTAATCTTAGTTGTGATGGATCAATGCAATTCTGCAGTAGGTTGGTAGCCCTATCGCCTTAGCATAGACCTTAAGGTTGAAGCAATCTCAGCTATGAGAGTTTGAAGTGATCTCATCATGAAAGTTGTTGTGACATGATAGTAATCTTGACTTAAGCACATAGCAAACATAATGTCCCTCTGTACCATCCAAATGTTGAGGTCAAAGAGATTTCAAGCTGTAGCAAGTTGTAGTGACTCTATGGCAAGCTAGGTAGCTGTAATGCCTTAACGCAGACCCTAAGGTTGGAGCAACCTCAACTGTGAGAGGTCGAAGCCATCTCATCACAGTAGTCATTATTTCTTGGTAGTAATCTTGACCTTAAGCATGCTACAGACATAATGTCCCCCTATGCCATCTAAATATTGGGATGGAAACGATCGCAAATTGTAATGGGTCATAGTGACCCTACAGCAAGCTTGGCAGTTATAATGCCTCTTGTAGAATCTAAGGTTAAAGCAACCTTAATTATAAACGAGCGAAGTGGTCATGCTGTGATGGTTGAAACTACTTTTAAGCTAGTAGTAAGTGTATTACTTCTTTTACGACTTCTTATAAGGAGATTGAAGTGATCTTAGCTATGTTGAATGAAGCAATTTCATAATAGGATTAATAGTTGTAATGCCATATATACATGTAAATTGTAAGATTAAAAATTGAATTAAACTATATGCAAAGATACTATAAAATCAGGAATAATTGTCATTGATAATTCAATTTCGTTTCCATTATTTTGAAAAAAAAAAAAAAATGCAAACAAAGCACATGTACATCAAGGTGCTACATCCTGCTCTAATTTTGAACCAAAGTTTATTCATATTCTAGTTCATCTATCTCTACGTGAAGGGACTCCTTCTTCTACTATAGAGCCTTCATTTCATTAATGACTTGTTTACGAGCCTTGTTTAGTTGGTCTTACTGCATTAACTTATAAGCTTTTGCCACAATTAGCTTCAAGCTACTAACATGAAAATCCAGTTGCTGGGATACCTCATAAACCTTTATAATGGAGTTCGCATACTTCTTAGGAAACTCCTCACATGAGTGATCAATGAGTGACATGGTTTCACCCAGCATAATCATCAAACTAATACATATAAGAGTATGAGAAAATGGTGACTTTGCTTATAATTCCCCATCTAAAGTGTATAGCTATTCTAATGGTGTCATAAGTTGTACGGGTACATCGAATCCCTGAAATTCTATTGTCTCCTTCGAATTGACATCAAGTGTTGGAGTTGCTTCCCTATCTTGATGGGATAGGTCAGCAACTAGAGGAGAAGATTGAGTAGCAAGTGCAACAGCAGTAAGAACATAAGGAGGATCGGTTGCTTGAACCGGGACTATTGTGTCATAAGTACCTTGATAAAGTAAAGCTTCTATTTGAATTTTAATAGCCATAAATGGTACAAGCATAGGTATTTGAGTTCCATTAAGGCATGCCTCATACTCTCTAGGGGAATCCCCATAATCTACTAAATCTTAGAGGTCATTGTCCTTATTAGGCTTCTAGGGGAGTGATCAATGCTCTTTCGAATGGGAACTAGATTGAACAAAGCCTTGTAAAATATGAGAAGAATGAATGGAAGTAAATATATATAAGGGAGATGGAGGAACTAAATTCTAAAGACACAATCACTACCTCCTGAGTACATAGTAATTCGGCACCATTTTGATGATCACTTGAAGGAGGATGCTTAGAAGGGTTCACTCCCACTTTTGTCACTCGAGAAGCTTTTGCTTTTTCATTACATTGATTATCTTGCTTCCTATTGTTTAGCCTTAGAAGCCAAAGGTAGAACTCTTAATAGTATACAGTGACTTCGATCAAAGGCTTGACATCCTATGAAAGGGTATAAACTTGGAATCCTTTTAAGCACTCAGCCTAATAAGATGACCAATTAAGGGATATCACCCCATTGCAATTCAAAGCAGGAAAATAGAATTGATGAACACCCAAATGAATCATTTTAATCGTTAGGTGAAATAAGTTTATAGTAGGTATTGAAATCTGAAGTAGGAATCACCATCTAGGGAACGCTTTGATTGAATCCAAATTGTTAGGCAACTCTATATGGAGAATATATCATGACCTTAAGCTCTAAAACATTACCATTCAAACCCCTATAATCCAGTAATGAGGGAAGACTCAACGAAATACACCATTGGAGGAAGCTAGCTTGAGGGGATTGCAAGTCCTTACGATTCTCTAAAGAGATAAGCTCAGAAGGTGGATAATAGCTGCTACACATTTGATATCCAATGTTCTTTTCCACATAGGGATGAAATGTAAACTCCATAGCAGTATCAAAGAGTTTAAGTAAAGAATGTTTGTGTTATCTCTCTACTACGCCCATGATTGCGGCAAATTCGAATTAATATCCTTATTGAAGTGAAGTGTCCCCTGAACTTTTCATAGAAAAAGATCTAAAGGAAGACCTACATAGCATAAGGTCATGTAATGGCCTATGGAGCGGACAATAGCATGATGGTATAAGTCTAGGTGATGATAAAGAGACCTTAAGTAAAATGGTGCTAAGGCGAAGCACTCTCCTTTAGCAATATGAATCACTAGAGAGAAGAGCACGGGAATCACTCCTTCTTTAGGCCTACTAGGAAAAACGCACATAGACAACTAGAGAGCTATGAATGCTAGAAGCTCACACTTGTACTAAGTATTATACAAACTTACTATTGCATATAAACAAGATAGATAAATATATGAACATAAGAAGAATGGTACTTACTTGCTTTTATAACTAAGACCTCGTGTTAGGTGGCCTTTCCTCCCTGTCATGCCATAAAAGTAGTTAATCCATGCCAAGAAGGTGGATCTCTCTGATGAGGTCTTACTCAGACCAATAGCACCTTGCAAGATATCGTGTGCACTCTCATCTTGTAGTGTACTTAATGCAGTTGTGATGTTTGTCTTTCCAAAGTTGTGAAGCCTAAGGAGGAGGAAGATGTCTTCTATGGTGGGGGTAGGTTCACCCCAAGAAGTTATAAAAGTGTGGGTTTGAGTACTCCATTGAGATATGAGAGCTTGCTAAGACCTCATAGCCTCCATCTTGCAGAAGTTAAATCTTGAAGTCATATGCACAACATTAAGGACCTTAGCCTTCTTCAATATCAAGATGTAATCCATAATCTTCATGATTTATTTCACCCGTAAGTACCAGTTAGGAATTTTGTGCTTTAGAGTAGTGAATTGAGTAAAGGAAATAGGAAGCTCTTTCCTAACAATTCTAAAGCGGAGTATTGAGCTCTCATCCACCAATATTTTAAGCCCATAATCAATCTCTAGGATGATGAATTTATAATAACCCGTTGTAGAGTTAGGCACGTATAGTCCTTAGGTTTTGACATTCATCTAGAAGGGGTTACCTAAAAAGACCTTGTTGGTCCAGTTCTCTTGAGGAGATAGAACCATGGGTACTTGGCCTCTATTGTGAGCTAGCACTTCCTTTTATTGAATAGCCTCAACAGCCTGCGTTGGGGTAGTTTTGCCCATTATTTGCAATAGTCCAAATGGATGACCAGTGATAAAAAAAAAGGATTAAAATTAATATCATTATTCATTAAAAGGAGGCGAAGGTAAAACATGTGCAAATTATATAGTGGGCTAACCATTTGACTTAAATTGAAGCCCATGCAATTATAAAGAAATCACAAGCCCATGCGTCGAACTTCACGAGCTTTATGGGCCTAGTCACAAAGCATCAACACAATCGCAAGTCAATAGCTTGTGTTCATTTAAATAAAAAATACAAGTCTAAAGGGGCTAGACATTTAGCCCAAGTTGAGAGGTTTTAAAATGTTCCAATATGAAGGTGATATACTACCAAAGACATAAGAAGCTCGCAAGTTAGTTAATTTAAAAAAAAATAAGGAAGTTTGATGACAACCTATATATTGGCCAAGAAATTCCTAGCAAATTAATCTAACTACAGGTCATGGTGAAGCAATTTAAAAAAAAAAAAATTAGTTGGGGCTGGGGTGAGAAAAGGTGAAGTCATAAAGCCTTGGTGTCCATTCCAATGGCAGGAATATGACCTTTTTTTTTTTTTTTTAAGAAAAGCCACCTATAGTTATTTAATTCTTAAAGACCATCAGGTTAAGACAAGAAGCCAGAAACATTTACTACATGTTCAGCTAATGATGGAATCAAAAAAATAAACTTATGACTAAAGAAAAGAGGAAAAAATTATACACGAAAAGTTATAGTCGAAGAATATACATATGCTAGCCACATACGAAAAGAAGCGTGCAAGCGCAAGACGTGGCAGTAGTAAAAAAAAAAAAATTAGAACAAAAGACATGGATAAGCATATGCGTGTATACATATTAAAAGCCAACAACATGAAAAGAAGCAAGACAATAACAATAATAATGAGTGAAGATGAGACGGTTACTTTATAATATACTCCAATGGATGGCTGCTCATGTGTTGCAGCTATGATTTGGAGAAGAAATTGAACTCCACCTGTCAAAGAATCGTCAAACAAAAAGGTTGAGAGGTGGCATCAAACGTATCAGACGAAACGAAAAGAATAAGAGGACAGTGGCAACTTTGAAAGGATAATAATAACAATAATAATAAAAAAGACTACGAGCTTTTGATGGCGTCGCTCCTCTTGATCCCCTATACAATCTCGACGTGGCAGGTTGCTTCGGTTGAGTACGCGTCGTCGAAGGAGTTGTTGGGAAAAGGCAATTCAATCTTTGAATAGAGAAGGAAAAAAAGTATAGACTCGTGTCTTTTTTCTTTTTTTTGAAAGATGGAAACATTGTGGTTTTTAGGTGTAAAGAGCTGAAAATTACAATATTAGTTATTAGCTTAGGCCTGTTATTTATTTGGATTTGATTTTTTGAGTTAGGTGACAAGACTTAAGGAGTCTTGCTTATATTTAGGATTATTTTGGGAGATTTAGCTTGATAGACTTGGAACAGAGATTGTTAGACCAATCCGTCTGCCTCTATCCTTTCTTAGGTAGGCTTATGCATAATGAGGAAGGTTATTGGCCTTAGGCCCTTACAAACTCATTCTAGATAATTATGAAATGAGCAAAACTCTATTTCGTTCATCAACCGTCAAGACGATCTAATGGATGTCATCAAGTCCAAAAGGCTATAAATACTCAACTATTCCTCCTCATTTGATAACAGTTCTAGAGATTAGAGAAACGGTGTTTTACCGTGAAATTTTTGCTCTCTAAGATCAAATAATGTTTAAGCAAAGAACGGTCTTAATTGCTTAAGAACTGCAATGTTGACGTCCTAGGTTCCTTAAGCTCTTATGTTTGTCACTTGTGCATTTGAGACTCCGAGATTACTTATTCCTCCTCCTTACCCTCTCTCTCTAATCATCCTATTAAGTATCATTGCTATATTGCTACTTTGAAGCTACGTGTAATGTGATACTCGTGTGACTTACACAAGATCACTTTAGTTAGAACCCCTCATCTACATTTTGGCGACTCTACTGGGGATGGAGTGTGATATCAAAGTAGTGGCACCTCCTAGGAAGAGAATGGCTATAACAAGTGAAGCTATCTCTACTATAGTGGTGATGTGAGCTATGCAAGAGGCAATAAGAGCATTAAATCAATTCATGACTATGTTTGCTCCTCTTGTGACGGGGTTAGTTACCTCTACTACTATGCAACATGGAGAGGCTTTGCTAAACTCTGATGTTGCTATGCAAACAAGCACTACCCCCTTTACTCAAACATCTAACCCTCCCATTACTACATAAGTTATACCCTAGGGAGTGTACGAGCAAACTCCCTCACCACAACCTATAGCTAGAAAAAATTTGGTATTTGAAGTAGAGAATACAAGAGTCCAGATGGGCAGCTCTTCATCCTCTTGAGATCCCATTCATACGGCTGTTAGGGGATCCATAGGCCACTTAGCCTCAAATTCTACGTCCGTAGTATCTACCCCAGCATCAATAGTGCCTGCTCCTACATCTATAGTATTTGCCTTAAGGACTTCCTTTATAACAAAGAAAAGCTTAGATCAATATATGAAGGAAATTCAGGCTAAGTCATCTATAAGAGTGCCATAATCGAAGCTTCCTTATCATTCACGAATTGCTGCTAAACCTTACCCTAAGGACTATGTAAGTCCTAAGTATATGTTGTTCAATGGCAAAAAGGGCGATGTTAAAGAACACTTGTTGAAGTTCATCAAAACCATAGAGCAATACAGGCTTGAAGATGACTTGAAACTGAAAGAGTTCTCTAAGTCATTAACTAAGAAAGCATACACCTGGTATGGCAACCTCCTCATAGGGTCAATCGATTATTGCAGGACTATATGCAAGCTATTTCTAGAAAAAATTTTCTCTATGCAAGAAAGAGTTACAATCACAAACATGGGATGAACAAGACAAACCCAAAGGAAGATTTGATGGATTATACAGAGCACTTCCAAGAGCACACCCTAGATATCCATGATGTATGTGATGAGGGTGAATTAGTGAAGATTTGCATCTACGAAATGTTCATAGAGTATGCTATACACCTAAAGAACCTCTCCTTGTGTTCTTTTACTTCACTTGTTGAGAATGCACGAAGGACAAACAACTCTACTACGAGGCAACGGGAGGAAATTAGCAAGCTTAACAAATGAGCATCATTCATGTCCATGACTAGGAGTAGGGACTTCAATGTCAGTAAGAGACCTAAGAAAGATGTAGTAGCTCCTTCATTTCTATGCCCAATGAGCAAGGTACATACCATCCTTAACTGTTGGCTGTAGGATGAAGCTATTAAGTTGCTAAGAGTTGAGTGCCAACCTATGGAGAATGAAAGACGAAATCCCAAATATTGTTGGTTTCATAGAATAGTAAATCATCCCACTAAGGATTGCTGAAGCTTAAGAAAGATATTTCATGAAAGAATTCAAAATAACGAGCTTACCATTGAAGATAATGACATTTACAATAACCCACTCCTAAGCCATGATACCTATGTGGTAGCACATGAGTGCTTTGAAAGTGATTAATGATTTGTTAGGTATGAAAAAAAAAAAAAAAAAACGGGTTTAAGCTATGACAGTACTTTTGCAAATAAAGAACAAATTTCGCTACTCACTAATAAAAATTTTATTATCTTACTCATCTTTGTGTTTTATATCTTACTC
The DNA here is from genome assembly GCA_024138015.1 of Lumnitzera littorea. NCBI lineage: Eukaryota > Viridiplantae > Streptophyta > Magnoliopsida > Myrtales > Combretaceae > Lumnitzera > Lumnitzera littorea. The sequence goes on along the minus strand of JAMXBB010000002.1, from coordinate 90,013,369 downwards.
TCTTGAAACCTAAGGAATTCCCTAACATATAAGTTTCTAAGCCTCAAGCCCAGGCAACACCTTAGCATCTCGGCTCTCATGCTTCAAGCCTAGGCAATGCCTTGACACCTTGACTCCTATGTCTTAAGCTTAAGCAATGCCCTAGCATCTTGGCCTTCACACTTAAAGCCCAAATGATGCCTTGGCATCTTGATTTCTATGTCTTAACCCTAACCAATGTTGTGGCATCTCAGTTCTTTCGCCTCAAGCCCAGGCAGTGCGTTGGCATCCCAGGCCTTAAGCTTAAAGCCTAGATGATGCCTTAGCATTTTAGCTTTCATGCCTAAAGCCCAAGTGATGCCTAAGCATCTCAATTTCCACGCCTCAAGCCTAGGTGACACCCTAGCATCTCAACTTCCACTCTTCAAGCCTAAGCGATGCCTTGGCATCTCAACTCTTATGCCTTAAGCCTAAGCAATGCCCTGACATCTTGGTTTCCATGCCTTAAGCACAGGCAAAGCCCTAGCATCTTAGCTCCTACACTTCAAGCCCAAGCAATGCCCTGGCATCTCTTCTCCTATGTTGAAAGCCCAAGCGACATCCTGGCATCTCATTTCCACGCTTAGGGCTCAGGTAATACCTTAGCATCTTATCTCTCACGCTTCAAGCCTAAGAGATGCCCTAGCATCTTGGTTCACATGCCTTAAGCCTAGGCGACAGCCTAACATCTCTAGCATCATGGCTTCTATGCCTTACATCCAGGTGACGCCTTAACATCTTGGACTCTATGCTTTAAGCCTAAACAATGCCTTGGCATATGGTGTTTGTGTAGGAATTGTTGTTTAATTGAAGTAGTGATGTAACAATAGATCCTAGCTTGCCATTCTTCCATCTTGCTCATGCAAGAACCACGATCGAGTAAAAGTAGTGATGGTAGCAAGGATCTTAGTCTCCTTTAAGAGAAACACATGCTTAACTTTATGGTGATACGATCCACTTGCCGACCCATCCAAGTTATACCTTCCAAAGGAAGGAAAACAGGCAATGAGGGAAATACAACTTTCTCCTCTTGATTTTGAATCGGAATACTGACATAAAGATGGCTGTCCTATTGTCTTGCTAGGGCTCAGTATAGAACAAGCTTGCTGTATGTAAAGCCTATTAGGGCTTACCATGTGTGAGTTGTGGTGTACTTGAGGCCTATTAGGACTTGCTTTATTCAAGGCCTATTGAGCGAGATGCTTACTAGACTTAAGGCTTGCTGCACTTGAGGCTTTCTCGGTTAAGCTCCTCCATGTAAAGCCTAATGTTCTTGAGGCTTGCTCTCTTAAGGCTTGCTCTCTTAAGGCTTGTTGCGCTCGAAGCTTGCTCGTAGAAGGTAGTTCCTTATAAGAGGAACTGGTTAGCCTACGCTAATTCTTGAAGTAGATATTGAGTTTGATTGGGGGCAATTAATTATGATACTGTACCTACGAGAATAATTGAAGAAGTTGGTAAGATAAGACATACACGATATTCAAAGTAAAAAAGAAAAGAAAAGAAAAGAACAATTGAAGCGAAACATCTAGATAATGAGAGAAGTCTTACCATGCTTATAGCGGTATTGAATTCTGACTATTTGTAGATGATGTCTCTAGAAACTTTGGACACTCCACTACAAAATGATGGCTTATCATGCTTCCATTCCACTTGAATGTAGGAACCATAATTAAGTAGAAGTGGTAATAGCATGGAGGGCCTTAGTCTTTTTCAGAAGAAATGCATATTTCGGCATCTCTTTAATATACTTCACCCAACCATCTCATATGGAGGCTATCTCCTTTAGAAATGCAAATTAGGTGTTAAAGAGAGAGGTAACTCTCTCCTCTTGTTCCAAAGTGTAACACTAAATCTCTCCTAATGGTATCTCTACAATTAGCATAAGGCTCGCAATTGATAAATTAGAGATCACCATTAGTGCAAGGTATTATGCAGACTACGTAGCACTTGGCTTTGTCCTAGGTTGTGTCTTTAAAAATAGTCTCGTCCAGCCACTTGTTCTGAGGATATGGGAATGGTGGTGGACATTTATCTTAATGCACCAATAAGTCTTTCAACTTCACTACTTCCATGCTTCAACTTGGATCGGGTGTTCATCTCTTCCTGGTAGAAAAAGAAATCAATATATTCTCTAAGTCAAGATACTGTGGTACAGAGAAACCAAGTGGAGATATAATAATGATATATGTTAGAAAAATGGTGGACTAAAGGACCTACCATATTCTTTTTACTTCGGTTGAAGTTATCAAGTTCTCCACGTTGGTGGTTATGCATAAGAAAAGGCAAAACTTGCAGTCGCATTATTTATCAATGACATTCAAGTATTATAGAAAAGGACTAGTGCAAATCAAAAGACGAGAATGGAAAAGGATAGAAATTTGACCTAACTAAGTCTACATTCATTGTGAAAGAAAAATGACATGTAATAAACTAGCAATACCTCCGTAGTTGTATAGGAAATGACGATCAACTTGCTAGGGACATAAGTCTAGTTAAAAGAATTTTTTTACCCGATTCTCCTACTACTAAGCTACTGGTGCTATCGAAGGATTCAAATACTTATAGAATTGAACTCTTATGTTAGTATGAAGGAGATGAATTACATGCATGAATTTGCTCTCCTATGACCATTGAAAACATAAAAGAGAATTGGTGAGGATATCAAGAAATGTTATTCTATGAGATGTACATACATATAAAGTGTAGAACATATTGGTATTACGTATATGGGAATATATTTTGAGCCTCCATATTATGAAAATTGAAATATCATAGCAAATGGAGAGATTTAGTCCTAAGTTTAAGCTACAACAAGGATTCTCCATTAGACATGAACTGTACGCTCATGCAAGTTGTATGAAGTGATAACAAAAGTATAGTGCCTCTACATTGGTTTTCAATATAAGGGTTCCCTTCTTAGTTATCAATGCAAGTGTAATAAAAAAGTCCCATTTGGTGTTGCTGGAATTGTTAGCCATTTGAAAAAATCATAAGACAATTCATTACATAAAAAATTTGTGGTAAAGGTACTATCAGTGGTGATAGAAAGGTTTTTTGCTACTTTCAACTCAAGCACCACAGGAACTTTACCTAGTATTCTTATGGCAAGCCTTTACAATTGGTGTCAGATTTGGAATCATTAAACTAAATAACACATTTTGCTGTGCTTCGTCGTTGCTCCAAGTATTGGTAAATCAAACCTAAGAGAGAACAACAAAGTAATGGAAATATGTGTGTATGTGTGTACGCGTATGTGTGTATAAGTCACAAGTTAAGCCATTGAGATGAAAAGAGAGTAATAATAATGGTGATGATGATTAAAGTAGAATATGCACTAGCAAAAGAAAGTGAGTATATGTGTATTGAATAAGGGAAGTAGATATTTTTTGTACATATAAGCTTTCCACTACTTATCTATTCTATAGAATTGAGTTCAGAGGCAGTGACTATTAGGAATAATTATCAATTATGCATTCAATTTGTGCATTAATAGATGCCACTGTTGCTTGTTGTCAAAGGAAGTGCGACCTACAATAAACTGGCATGGCAAATATTGATGACTTGAATGTTCATATATAGTTGATGATATGGAGATAAAATAGAGATTAAAATATTCTAAGTTTGGAAATTAATAGATTCAAGTTATTTTTTTACAGTAGTTAGATTAACTTGAATTTAAAGACGAGGAATGGGTGGGGAAATATGATGAGAGTATCCTTAAGTAAATAATTGAAAAAGATTTCGGGTATATGTTTGAAAAGATATTGAAGGATGAAATAATTTAAATTTGAGATTAGGTAATTTGATGATTTAATGAGGAAATAATATGAGATATATAATTAATATGGAGAAGATGTGAAAGAGAAAAGATTTAAAGAGAAAAATTGACATGATAGGAAAAGATTTAAGCTGATATTGTCCGTAATATGAGAAGGAGATAACACAGATGATGGTGTGGCTTTAATTGAGGAGTCCTATTGATCTAAATTGAAGGGAATCAGTGCAAGATAGATATAGCTCCAAAGCATGTATTTCTTAGGAAAAGAAAAAAAGGAGAAGAAGAAATAAAAAGACAAGATTTTGTCTAGATCCAGTGAATATATGATTGAATGAAGACATGTCTCTTATAAATACGTATAGATGAAGTTGCAGCACTAATGTTACCTTGTTTTCAACTATACCTATAAAGAGCCTATATAAGCATTTGAAAGTTCATACATGAGTATCATCATGAAGAATAGCTTGGAAATCATGTTAAATATTAGGACATGGCCCAGATAAGGTGGTGTCAATTGCGGAGCAATTGGTCTTGTTTAGAATTCAATTGTCTTCAAAATGTACATATGCATAGCATATAGAATTACTAGATCACCTCCATGAACTGAAGTCAAGAAGTAAGTTCAAATCACAAGTACGAAGTTGGTACATGAAGGACAATTTAATGGAGAATCATCTCTCATAAAGAAAGCTATCTATCAAAGAAGATTTATTCAATATATTGCCTTGGGGGCAATACCACTCTAGCACGTCAAAAGCGACAATTATACAATACTACAAGCTTGCACATTAAGGTATATAATAAATAAAGTTGCAATGCTAGTGTTAGATAAAGTCTTCTACTATATGAGCATGCTTGGCAACAATGGAACTCTTTACAATGCGCATGTGTTGAGTAGCGATTTAGCTATTCAAAAACAATAATTGATGCCCAACATACTTGGACTCCATAAAAAAATTTTGGTGATTGGGCATGATGTAGAGAGCTAAAAATTGCAATATTAATCATTAACCTAGGCCTATTATTTATTTAGGTTTGACTCCTTGGGCTAGGTGATAGGGCCTAAGGAGTGTGGTCTATATTTGAAATGATTCAGAAAGATTTGGCTTAGTAGGCTCAAAATAAGGATTGTTGAATCTGTCCATTCGCCTCTAACTTTTCCTAAGCAAGCTCATGTACCATGAGGAAGGTTATTGGCCTTGGGTGCTTATAAACTCATTTTAGATAATTATGAAATGAGTAAAGCTCCATCTCGTCTATAATTGTCAATATGATCCAATGAATGTCATTAAGCCTAAGAGGCTATAAATACTTAACCATTTCTCCTCATTTGACAATAACTTTAGAGATCAAAGAAACAGTACTCCACTGTGAAATCTCTACTCTCTAAGATCAAATAGCATTTAGGTAAAGAACTGTCTTAATTGCTCAAGAACTACAAGGTTGACGTCTTGGGTTCCCTTGCCTATCACTTATGCATTTAAGACTTCGGAATTGTTTGTTCCTCTTCCTTATCATTCTCTCTCCAATCATCCTATTAAGTGTTATCTCCACATCACTACTTCAAGGCCATGTATAAAGCAATACTCGTGTGACTTATACAGGATCGCTCTAGTCACAAAACTGGAAAGTAATATGACTAATATGAGGAAAATATATTCACATCCCAACACTAGAGCAATTAGTTTGTAATTTTGGTGTTGATATGACTTGTGCATTAAGTCTTAGTATTCATGGAAATTAGAAGAAGGAATTAGAGGAAGGTCATAAAGAATAAAGGAAATAACTAACTATGGTAATTTCTTGAACAATAATAGTGAACCTAGGGCTAAGAACTGCATTTTTTGCTGTGAGAAGAAATTTACTCATTGCATTTTACTTTCAATTATGGGTTGTATTTTGAATTGAGCTATGGCCTTCTCAATAAAACAAGGCCTAATTCTTTTAACGTAAGAGATTCCTCTTATTGCTTTATTGAGTTGAGCATCTATTACTTCAATTGTAAAAAAAAAAAAAAAAAAAAGGATTGTGTTGCTTGCATACATATACGAGTGCAAGAAAAATATAAAAGAAAAGATTTATTACTCATGTATTGTATCGTGGGGGCATTGCCTGTATACCCCCAAGCTACCTCAATGTAATGTAACATAACTCATAATCCCATATATATCGTATATATCCCTTCCAAGGAATATATATATATATATATAAGTACTTTTAAAGCTCTAGACTTTGACAAATATCTCAATGGCTTCATTTTCTCTACAGATGCATGTAGAAGAAGAAGAATGCTGAGAAGAGTTGAATTATTAATTCTATGCAATAAACGTAAATTAATATCTTATGGGGCTATGAGTTGTTGCAATGTAGAGCATATGGGGCAACAAACTTCATGGGGGCAATACATGTGTCAATCTATTTAACTCCAACTCACCAACAATAGAAGAATTATTACTTCCATTGACATAGTCATGCAGTAACAATAATCTAATGACCACAAATTTGAAGGAGCTAATCTAATGAAATGCCTAAAACCCTTAGGCTTTGTCAAATGAGCTTTTGGTTAAGGAGCAAAATGTAGAGGGTTAAATTGGTAATTGGGCTGTTGGCCTAATTTAATGCAATGGATCAGTTTAATGGGCTAGTGATAGGGCCTAAGAAACCGGACCAAAATAGGTATGCTTTAGAAGGATATGACTTAGTAGGCTCGGAGTTAGGATTGTTAAAACAGTTATGTTGCTCGCAGCCGTACTCAATTGACTTGTATGCGAAAAAACTTAGCTCAAAAGAGGTCCCTCTAGGCTTATTTGGACTTTATTTAAGAGTTATTTAGACTTAAACAAGAGTTATAAGCTTGTCTTATTATTAATGAGTTTATATTCTTTTATTATATGCCATTAGGCCTATCCAAAGCCTGTAGCCTAGGCTTATGATCCATATGAAGAGAATGAGTGAATCCTAATTACTAGATCATTTAAGGCCATTCGATGATTGCCAACAATGCCAAATCTTAGCCATTTATCTTAGAGTAATCCAATGGATGAAACTTACTCCTAAAATCTATAAATAAGAGGCTCTTCCTCTCATTTGAGACATTTTGAACATTGGCTAATTTGAGATAAACACATAAGCTTTGTTGAAGTTACTCCACGAAAGATTGAATAAGCTACTTAGTGAAGAACGAAAGAGTATCTAGAAACATAAGACTTCATCTTCTGTCATATACATGCACGAGTGATCGAGTCTTCCTATTCCTCTTTCAATGCATCTCTCTATTACATTCGTACACCTATCATTAGATCAAGTAATCTCCAAGACCGACTATCATACGCATAGTACGTGATTGATCATCCGTACACGTATCATTAGATCGAGTCTACTTGTTTCAATTTTTACCAAACTGTAAATATGTTTGTAATAGTCCTTTTTTTTTTTTTGGGAAAGCAAAAAGAACTTTCAATAAATGATAGAAATAAAGATATCAAATATAAGTTTTGGTTACAATATAAGTTATAATACAAACAATTAAGTGTAAATCATTATGCTAAGAAAATAAAATACAAAGCTTGGTGTTGATATAAATTACATTCCAACATAAATAATTATGATAAAATGGAAAGTTAAAACAAATCATTATTCATCAATTGCCTTATCAAGATCAAAATTACCATTGACACTTTTCCATTAACCATCATAAAAAAGAGAAAAGAAAAGGATTGTCATTACTAACATTGTTATTGGTACTATTATCAATGACATCCATATTTTCTAATTCCACATCTTTCGAGGTAAATATTTGTATTTTATCATTAATGTCATGAATCTCCATATTAAATATTTGCACTTTATAATTAATCTTCAAATCTATGTATACATCAATCTCCTTACCAATGTCATTTTCATTTGTTTCCTTACTCTTTACGCTTGAAAGAATACCTAACAAATCATTATTTGAATTCCTTCCTTAACTATTCATTAATTACAAAACAAGAGATCTTTAATATTGAAGCTAATAGATTAATCAATTTAAATTAAAGAAGTGAATGCAATATCATTCTACTGATTTGATAGGGCCGTCTCAAGTTATAGAAGCCTAATCATTTTTCTTTATTTTAATAGTTCATTAGATTCAAATAAAGATAAAATCTTAAAACTATAAAGTTGTAGAATCATATAAAATTGTATACCTATTTTTACTATAAATTTATACCTAAATGAGTTTATTTCAATTTAATTCAAAAATATTTTATAAACTCATAAATTCGTTCAGTTATATGAATAAGCTGTGATTTTAGCAACCATATTGTTAAAAAGACTTGGCAAATGCCCTTCTCGTTGCTTGCTCAAAAGTGCAACTCATTTTCGTTGCTAAAATTAATGGCACATTCTAAGTCTCTAATGTTGTATTTGTTCTGGATAAAGTTTTCTAAATATATATTTTTTTATATTTGTGTAGTTAAAGTTTTATAATTTTAAATATTATTGTGAATCTCAAAAATTTATAGATACTAGTGACTTTTAGAAATAGTGGTGGTACGAGATGACAATAATCGACTAATTTGGTTTCAATCAGCAATTATGCAAAATATTATTAGAAAAAAAAAAAAGGAAATGATTGTTTTCCTAAAAATGAATATTATTTTCCTTAATGTAAACTATCACCTCCAGCAACTCGGTGGACCTTGCCTTCCACCATCAATTTTCCATAAAATGCCACTTATAATAACATTTTCAATTTACAGATATACTTTACAGTTATATTATCACACAGACTATAACAAATATAAAACGATCCTGAGAAGGCTTTTCCGGACCCGTTGAAGGAGGATTCTAAATAGTCCTACACCTAAAAAATTCTTCAGCCAACTAAATTCTCGGTTCTATCGTCTTTCTAATTGTCATGATCCACCAAAAGCACAAATAGCCATAAGGCCTATTAAAAAATGCAAGCAAGTGAACGTCAATGATACCGATTGATTGAACCATTGTGCTTGGTTTTAGTGATGCCGGAGGTGATAGATTCAGTATAAATAGGCCAGCAAATCAACTAACTTATCTTTAATTTTTTTCATGTCACATGAATTTACCATGCCTGTCCTTTTTTGGGAGCAAAACTGGATGTTATTTGCTGCCGATAATCCAATTAAGCCTTTATTGCTATTCCTCTTCGAAAAATCGAGGATTTTAGCTAGTAGCTTGGAAAGATAAAACTAGATCTGAACACGGTTCGGGTATGAATCAAGAATCGGACTAGTAGTTTCAGAACTCGAATCAAAGCCGTGCCAACGGTTTGGAGCAACTGGTTCCATGGTTACGGAGCGAGTCCAGCTCCTAAAATCGTGGAACCTTGCTAGTTCCACCGATGAGTTCGAATGAGCAGAAAATTGCAAAAGCTGGTCGCAAGAATCTAGCAACTTTGTAAGTGGATTATTGCAAACATACAAGGGGGAAATTGAAGAATCTTGCAATTGCACGATGCACCATGCATTACTGGCCAATACATTGCAAATTGCAATGCATTTTCCAACCGAGGGATGAGAATTTGCACACTGTGAATGCCCCTTTCATCTGCTTCATCATTCACACATACGCATGCCTAGACATATACAAATGCTCTTTATATATGATACATTTATATATATGTGGTATATTAATATTTTCTTATGTAGTAATATTTTTCTTTTTTTAGCCAACTATGTTACATGTTATAATTAAGTGGAGAGGAACTTGAACTTGATTCATCCTACTGGTAAACCAGTATTTATGTCACTAGACTAAACTACAATGGATTGATATGGTAATAAATTTTTCAAGCTCTCTATAACATTAGCATTGTGTTTGTCATGTCATTTTCTGTTTTAAAAAATCACAAACTATAAAAGTAGGCAATTGGCATCAAATTCACAGTAACCATAAAAAAATTAAAGAGATACAGCAAAGTAGTCTACCATAATAGATCATTGACTTAACTTTCAGAGATGCATGCTACATATAAATTTCTAATGGAATTCATAAAAAATGTTAACAGCTAAATAAGTATTGTAAATTGTGTCTCCATGTGTTTTATTTCACTGCTTGTTTGTACTAGTTGAGTGCAAGTGGTTTGTCATCCCTTTCTTCCTCATATTTTTACTAATTTCTTGACTTGCTCTATGTTGGATACTTTTTTGAACACCTACATCACTCAAGGAAGAATTGATTGTTGGTGGGGTTCAAAAAAGTAATCGCAAAAAGCAAGTTGGGTGGGTTAAAAAATATGAGGATAAGAGTAATGATTGACCACTTGCACCTAACAGATACAAACAAGCATTAAAAAAAAAAAAATGACATAGCAACTTAGTTTGCACTTTGCAATACTTACTTAACTGCTAATATTTTCTTTGCATTTCTCTATAGTTTTTTGTGTTCTATTTTACGGTATCGGTAGAGAAATTAGCGATACATCAAAGTAATCATCTTTCCTATCTCTCATTAATTCTTTGTGTCTATAGTTAGTTTGGTGCTAATCATATACTTTAATAGTTTAGTAATTCATGATTGTCAAAATTGTGATTTCACACATACAACTCTATGAGTTTATAATTTTAACAGGTTCTTCTAACTTAACTTTGGTACAAAATCACTTTTCATGTAGACTCTAATAGAATTGCGAGTTTATACATCAAGTTCAATAGAAACTTACGTTTTTAATCAAGTTTACTAATTCAATCTCTTTGATTTAGATAGGCTAAAAAAGAAAAAAAATACATTTAAGCTTCTACAAGCCCTTCAAATGTTAGTGCATTACATTTTCTTCCTTATCTCATTCCAATTTTTTTTTCTTCTTTCCCTCTCTTCTAGCTCCTTTTTGGTTTTTTTCATGTTTATAGATTTTATTCGAATTCTAGATCCAATAGCAAAGTTTTTAAGAAAATCTATTTATTTTAGTTTATGTAATCTATAACTCAAATAAGTTGAAAGGTTTTGTTTGCTCCAATTTATTTATTTTTTTCTTTTAAAGTAAAATGATGAAAAAAAAAAATTTTGACTTTGATTGTCCTACTTTTGTAGATGTTAGATCATATATTCAAGATTTTTTTATGAAAAAATAATTTAAAATTTTAATCTCTTTATTTTCATTCGGTATTTCGATTGTTCTATAACTATTATAAGCATTTCAAACATTCTATAACTATTACAAGCACATCTATAATTTCTGAAAGCTATTTGTAGAAACTTATATTTCTGTGTTCCAATTTTATTTTCCTATTCTACAGTCAAGGTAAATTGAGTCATAAATTTGACAACTTTGTAGGATATCTAACAATTACTTGATAATGGTTCTTGCAGTAAAAATTATAGAACAGCTTATAAAAATTTTTAGTGTGTAAAAAATATTAACAATATCGATGCTGCAACTTTTATAGTTTTTTGTTATATTAATTGTAAATTATTTCATGTTAGTTAGATAATATAACAATAAGGATAGTAATACTGTCTTATTTTACTTCCTATGTTATTGTTATTATATTTTACAATGGTAGCCTTGATCCCATAATCATGTGTAGTTACGTGTAATCAAATAAACCCCTTTCACATAAATATTTATAAGTTGCATTTGCAACGTAGAAGATGCTTTTTAGACAAAACTTTGGGCAGTAGCCTATGATTTTGAGGGCTCTTTAACGATAACAGACAAAACTCATACCCCTGCGCTTTTAAGGAACAAAATTGGAGTGATGGATTGTTTCAAATGTTTTCACTGGTATTGGTACTAGCAGCAGTGTTGTCTTCCATCATAATACTACTCTTCCCTCCTCCTATGGAAATGGTTTTACTAGTATATAACCTAGTCCAGGTCAATGCTATGTTCTCAAAGTTAAAACATATAATGTGCTCCAAGTGCATGGCAATTATAGGAGACACATGCGAGTTGCTGTGCAAAGGCTAAACTCTTGGTGTTCAGAATAGGTTCAATATTTGCACGACATTGTGTAGACCAAGGACGGTAAATATGTTTATTCTGACTTTGAATGCGAAGTTGTTCAGCAGTCATTACAATTCCTTCTCACATGCGTACCTAGGATGTGGGAGATCAGATAGAATAGAGACTGGGCAGTCCGCTTTCCTGGGCATTCTAGTCGTATGACATTCTACGACTTCAAATTAAGTATTATGGCTGGTATTTACCAGCTACTCACTATATTGAAGCAATTAAAGTTGGCACTACTTGTAGTGGAAGCATAGGAAAGAAGCTCCGGATCGATCTCGAAAATGGCCATGTGTTGCTCCTCCAAAGTCACCCAAGCTTCAATTCCATCTCCACATCGCGTACCAATCAAAACCACAACATTCTTGAAGTTCAGTCCGGCACTGGTTATCCAAACCGGCTTTCCCCAGAAGGAATCAGCCTCGTACAATTGAAATTGCCCCAGATTCGTGAATCCATATGTGGCCTGCGTTATTCGAAACTAGTTCCACCACTTGCATCAAGGACTCAAATATCACCGAAAAATCCACTCTCACCTTGCATCGTTCTCCCATATGCTTTGTTGAATTTCATTATCGATTTCCTGATCTCTTTCACCAAGTCTCCTACATCAGTACCATCAACAGACGGAGCCGGTGCTTTAGCCATTGCTATTGCTAACCAAAGCATATTTCCAGCAGTAAAATCTGGTAGAGGTGTTTCCATCCTAGGCCTCAAGTTTACAGTTTGTGTCAAAACCGAACGACAACGACCGCTTAAGAAACCTGATTTCTCTTTAGAGTGTTCATAGCACATTTCCAAAACAACCTTGTTTCGGCTTGGATGATCATCTGTACCGTACCTGCCAGCAACTCTTTCCTTCGGCTTAGCAATCCTAGAGTTATCGAAGACAAACCTTTTGGTAGCACATTTATCCTTAGGAATGTCTAGACTGGGCAATAAACCAGGTAAGTCTCTTTGAGGGAATAGATTCGGGCCAACAAACATCGGTGTCAAGGAATGATCACCAACACAGCCTCCCCTACAGTGCTCAGCCCATGAATTAACAAAGTGAACGTGATCCCATCCACAATCTTATGCAAAGTGCATATGCCAATGGCGATTCCTCTGCAGCTGAACACATTAGCCTGAATTGCCATTTGGAACAACTCTGTTGCTGTCCTAGTGCGATGGTAATCATGCGGAAGAAACCGATCGAGTACTTCCACCTTGGGTTGTTTTAAGGATTCCTGAGAGGGGATAGTTAACCCTTGCTTCAATGAATTCAACCCCCTCATCATTGCATTCAATGAATTGGTTAATCCGAACTTTTCCAGCTAAGGGATAGAATTTAGTCAAGGTGTGTGAAAGGGATTTCTTAAGTTGGTGGAGTCTGTTTGGATGGTTATTGGGGCATGGTAGAATATCATTGGGACATATTCTTGAGGAGAAAGTTGGTCGAGAAGTGAAAACTTGAAATTTCTATGACTATCAGGGGTTGGAGAGAACGGTTTGATGATTTCTCTGGACTTGATTTGAATATGTACTTCATTCATTTTTGTTGGCTTAGGATGAAGTTCAAACAAGAAGAGAAAAATTCGGCAGACTCAACGTCACCTCTTCAACGAACGAACGAGCATCTTTATAAAATGATTGCCGTTTTTTTTCTTTTACACAAAAAATGGATGGCAATCTTGTAAGCATTACCTAGAATTTATTGAAATTACCGTAGCAGACTTAAAATAATTTGATTACGCTCTCCTTGAAAATACATTACATTAGTAAATTTCCCGTGCAATACTAGAGGTGATGTTAATTTGTTACCAGATTTGACCACGACTACACTAACAGCCAATGTAGTCATGTTTGTGAATGACAAGTTTGGCATCCATAAGGGATGTTGGGTGGATCAGCCATACCATGGATGTTAGACAACAGTTAATGAGCTAGGGGTAGAGCACCGAGTGAAGGGATTTAGGATTTGGGTCCAATAGATCAGGGGGCTTGCGTAGTCAAGGGTGTCTTCGCTTGAGCAAACGGAAATGGAGGGCTCCTTGCACTCCAAGCTCAATTTGTCTACTACTATAGTCCTTGCACATCAAGAGGAGGATTCCAACCTTGTGCTTGCCATGGTGCTCACCTGGGTCCTCAGAAGGTCAACTTCTCTTATGTTCTTCTTAGGGTCCGGGGTAAGAGAAGCGTCCAAGCAAGCAAGGACATATGGAAGGGAGGAGGAAGAGAGAGGGTGAGCAATCCCTTCTAAAGTTGATGAGCCTTTGTGAAAAACTAAGCCATGAGCTAAGCAAGAATTAAACATCAATATTTGCCTCCCAACTCTCTTCAGCATTAAAGATACGAGGAGAGTAGGAGAGTTTAAGAGTTTGGTCTAAGGCTTTGGGGAGACGGCATCGAGCATGGGCCTATTAGCTTCTAGCTGTGATGTGACGCTTGTCATGTTAGGTTAGGCCATCTGATCAAAATGATAGGATGTAGCCATTAGGGTACCTAAGATGCAATGATTGCTTTTCTTGGAAGGGGAAATATGTATTTATAGCCTTGCATGAAACGGCTACGCGCATGCATGCCTAACATAGGTGGCTACATCAATTATCCATGGGTAATTAGAATCAAGCCACTAGACCTTTGATCCAAGCCCAAGCTCGAGGACTAAATAGCATAGCAAAGCAAATTCTTTCTTTATGCACCATAACTAAAGTGTCCAAGTTGTTTTTTGTTGACCTACTGCCTTGTCCAAGCTGAGCTCTCCAATGCTTGTTAATAGTCTCCAACTACCGACCTAAGGTACACTTAGACAATAGCTCAGCCTACTCAACCATTTGCTTAGTTGACTTGAATCCAAGCTACTTTGATCATGTTCAAATTAAATTCACCTCAAAGGAGTTATTAGCTTAGCTCGACAATATTAGCTAGCAATAGCTACTCTGGTTAAGCAAATTGTTTGTTTTTCCTAGAAACATAACCACTGGCCATCAACTATGTATCCAAGCACCCCTTACGACAAAATCTTCCTTACAGAATGCCTACTTTGCTAAATTTTCATTTATGCCCTTCAAACATTCCTTATACAATAGTTATTTTAAACATTACCCCTTTTAGTCTTTTCTATTTGTAGCAGTTGCCTTAAATTTTTTAGTATAAATACCCGCTGTACATATAGTCGCAAGGGATCATCAGATACCATCAATACAGAATATACTTTATTTCATAGGCATTCTCTTTGCTTACTTGATTCACTCTTATGCTAATCTTTACGTAAGGTTAAGTGGTAAGTACGCTCGTAGAGTTAGTTCGTGCATCATATCAAGTTTGCTTGTGAGTTCTCGATAGTTCCTTAGTGCGTTATATTCTCAAAACTGATTGTGGTATTACTTGTTGGTTCTTTTATTTTTCTTATCTCCACCCTCGCTTTCAAGCTTTCTAAGAGCTTAGACCCACCCCGATATGCTTACCTTGTCTATACTTAGCATAAATCATATCATCTTGATATCAGAATAGAGGTTGATTTAGGTAAGTTATAGTTCAGTTGTGATTGTTATTGCATGGTGTGTAGTACTACTATCGAGTGTATTGTGAATGCAAGAAGGGTTAGATTAAGTGTTTCAGAGAGTATTTGAAGTTTCACTATTGCTGTGAGACCTTTGTTGCAAAGTACTCTGTTTTCCCCATTTCAAGCATGTGAAAACAAAGCAAGTTTCAACTATGTTTATTGTTCTTCAAAGTAGTTGTTGCGTTCACAGTTAATTTGAACTTTCATATGGAGAAGTATGTATGTGTGAGTTGTTTGGCTTACAAGGCAATGTCTATTGTTTCTTGAATTTTGAGTTTGTCCCTACAATTAGTTGAGAGAATGATGGATTTAAGTGTCAATGTTGATATTGAGGATGATAATAGTGGTATTATCTACAATGGACGACAACCCCAAGAATACTCCCTAAGCTGCCTAACCTGCAAGAGGTTAGAACCTAAGTCAACAAAATCGAGGTGGAGAAGAATTAACTTAGGTGATATGGATGAAGAAGGAGAAGAAGAATACATTAAGGAAGAGGGGTAAGCTAGAGCACCTAAACTACTGACCATGTGAAGCTTTAGATTCTGGGCTTCAATGGTTTTAGGATGCCAATGACTATTTGGATTGGGAGGAAAAGGTAGAATGTGTTTTTTACTATTATCAATATAAGGATCACGAGAAGGTGAAGGTTATTGCTATAGAATTCTCAAGGTATGTTATATTATGGTAGAAGAACTTCTAAACCATGAGGAGGTGAGAAGGATATAAAGAAGTCAGCATATGGCCCGATATGAAAAGAATCCTTAGAAATAGATTCTTGTCAAATACCTACCTATAGGATACTTTTGCTAGACTCCAAGAGTTGCAATAGGGAGCCGAATTATTGATGAGTATGTTTGAGAATTTCAAATGCTTATGATCTGATGTAAAGTAGATGAGCCATTAGCCCAAACAATATTTAGATTCCTTATTAGGTTGAGAAGTGATATCCAAGATATCATGGTACTCTAACAGTTTACTGCATTGGACGAGCCTATAAGAATAGCCTAATGTATGGAAAGATAAAGGATGAATAAGCCGAGCTGACCTATCTAATTGAATCGACTAGCTCAATAAAGTGCTAAGCCAAGTAGAAGAAAAAATGTCAAAGCTGAATAAAAAAGTTGACCAGTTGATGGTGAAGTATAGTTGAGAACTTATGAGAAGAGATAAGGATTTTAGAGGAAGATAAGCCAGATTAAATGCTTTAAGTGTCAAGGACTTGGGCACATGGCCACCCAATGTTTGAACAAGTGAATTATGATTATCAAGGGAGATCTCTCGACGCTCAACGTGGATAGTACTAAAGAGGAGCCCGAGGAGCTTGAGGAGGAGGTTACTCCCGAAGAAAATATCACCCAGGAAAATGAACTTGCTGAAGAGGATGTGTTTGTTGAAGATCTGGACAAGCTAACCCTAGTTATTTGATGTACGATGAGCTTGGGACCCTCTTCTAAGGAGGAGTAGAGAGAAAACTTGTTCCACATCACTTGCAAAGTGAATAAGTAGGTTTGTGTACTTATAATGGATAGTGGTAGCTTTACCAATGATAGGAATCAAGTTACAAGACTCTTGATCAGCAGCTAAGCCCGAGGACTAAAAAGGCTGGCACGATGAATTATCATGTTCTAACCAACCCCTATCGAGGCCCAATACTTACTTGTTGAGTCACCTCTAATGCCGTGCCATATGATTGCCTTTTATTCTGTGGCATGTCGAATTGACAATTACTCTCTATCGTCAAGCCACCCAATCACTCATCATCATCTTTTTCGAGAAGTCGAAAGAGTCAATCTGGACTAATTAAGCCATCCCTGCTCAGACAAGCCCATTTGTCCGCATCTCCTAACGATCTTGCCAATGCCGCATCGCCACGTGTATAGTATCATATATAGAATCTGTAGCACCAATGATTATTTTCCTTGTATATTAATTTTTGCCCCTTTGTAACATGTACATTGCTCCTTTAGGAAATGCCTTTTTTGTCTTTTTCCTTTTAGGCAAGTTGCCCTAATTTGCAAGTATAAATACCCCTGTACTTGTAGTTATAAGATGATCAGATTACCTTCAATACACTCGAGTACTTTCTTCCTTATGTAAACACTACTTGTTTACTCTCAACATTACTCTTATCCTTTCTTTTAAGCGAGATTAGGTGGCGAGTAACCTCATCGGACCAATTTATGCGTCATATTGAATTGTGTCGTAAGTCTTCGAAAGTTCCTTTAATGAGTCATATCCTCTAGAACTATTTGTAGGTTTTTGCTTACTGCTCAACTTGCCTTTGTCGCTCTTTTCGTACCTTTCCCCATTAGCCCTTTTTTGAGCTTTCTGTAAGCTTGGACCCATCCAACAATTAGCCTTATCTATTTTTGGTTACGATTTGCACCGACCAATGTGTTATTTATCAAGCTGGTTAAGAAGCTCAAATTGCCAACTATCTCACACCTAAGGCCATATAAATTGCATTGGTTGAATAAGAAAGGAGTGTTATATGTTACTTAGCAATTACTGTTGCCAATCTCTGTTAGGAACTATTCTAATGAGATTCTCTATGACATATTACCCATATGTTGCTAGGTCGACAGTGGCTTTTTGATCGAAGGGTTATTCATGATGAGTTTAGGAATACATGTGTATTTGAGAAAGATGGGAGAAAGATCGCCTTAAACCCTGTAACACTGAGCTAAGTTAGTAAGCTATAAGATAAACTTGCTAGAGGATAAAAAAAGACCTTGATTCTGAGTTATGTTGAGCTTCGAAAAGCTACTAAGGCTAACATGCTAAGCTTTTTGTTGATTAGGCAACTATTAAAGCTGAAGGAACAATTTGAAGTACCCCCAAAGATCAAAGAACTATTAGATGAGTATTCTAACATGTTTCCAGAGCAGTTATCAAAAGGGTTACCCTCTTTCCAAGGTATATAGCATTGCAATGACTTAATACTCGGTGCTATATCATCGAACAAACCAGCTTATTAGATGAATCCCGAGCAATCTGTTAAGCTTCAAAGACAAGTTAATGAATTACTAGTAAAGAGATATGAAAGAGAAAGTCTTAGCCCTTATGCTATACCTACATTACTTATGTCGAAGAAGGATAGTACTTAGCAAATGTATGCAAATAGTAGAGTTGTTAATAATATCCTAATCATGTATAGGTACCCTATTCTAAGGCTAGACGATTTATTAGATAAATGAGTGGTGCTAGAGTGTTCAGCAAAATTGATTTGAAATCAAGTTACCACTAGATTAGAACGAGGTTGGGAGATGAATGGAAAACTGCCTTTAAGACCTGACATGGCCTGCATGAGTGGATTGTCATGCTATTTGGGCTATCAAATGCCCTAAGCACTTCTATGCAATTGACAAACCATGTTTTGAGAGGCCTAATCGAAAGATGTATCGTAGTCTACTTCGATGACACTCTTGTCTACAATACTAACCTAGTAACTCATATTAACTACCGCTAAGCTGTTTCTGAAATCTTTAAAGCATCAAAGTTGTTTAGAAACATGAAGAAGTGTTGTTTCTACCTGGAAGAGGTGATCTTCCTAGGCTAAGTTATTAATGGAGGAGGATTAAAGGTTGATGAAGAGAAAGTTTAGCCATTATTGATTGGCCAACCCTAGCTTCATGTGCTAAGGTGAGAAGCTTCCATATATTGGCTTCCTTTTATCGACGCTTGATCCAAGGATTTAGTACTATAGTTGCACCCTTGACTAAGCTAACAAAGAAGAACGTAAAGTTTAAATGGGGAGACAAAGAGAAGACAAGATTTGCTAAGGTGAAGGAAAGATTGACCTCTACCCCAGTTATAGGTTTGCAAGATTTTGGGAAAGTTTTGAACATAAATGCAATGCATTAGGTATCGACATTGGCATTAGAGTTGTGTTGATGCAAGAAGGTTGACATGTTGCCTATTACAATGAGAAGTTAAGAGGAGCACAGCTAAACTATTATGTATATGACAAGGAACTCTTGGCATTGATTTAAGCTCTTCACATATGGCTAAATTATCTTTTGTAGAAGGAATTTGTTATATACATAGATCATGAATCCTTGAGATACTTGTGGAGCCAATCAAAGCTTTTTAAACACTAAGTTGGATGGATTGAATTTCTTGAAGGATTTAATTTCGTCATCAAATCCAAGCAAGGCAAGAGTAATGTAGTTGTTGATGCCCTATCGAAGAGAATTCTTCTTATTGAATTACAAGCCTAAATATTAGGTCTTGTGAGCATTAAAGAATATTATCTAAGAGATTCTCACTTTAGTCCAATATATAGACACTGTAAAGAGGGGAGAATAGTGGATAAATACATTATGGAAGATGGTTATCTATTTTGAGGTAGTAAATTATGTATGCTGACCTGTTCATTATAGGAGCTACTGATGAGAGAAGCACATAGCGGGAGACTCTCTGTACACTTTGGAGAAAGAAGGACGTATGAACTATGGAGTGAAAGATTCTTCTGGCCTAAAATGAAGCAAGATGTACACTGTATGATTGAAGGTTATGCTACTTGCAAGAAGGCCAAAAACTAAGCTAAAAAAGGGAGAGCAATGCCTCTACTTACCTTGATTAGATCTGAGCATAGATTTTGTCCTTGGCTTTCCTCGAACTGCCTGAGGAAAATGACTCTGTTATGGTTGTCATGGATAGAATTAGCAAGATGATGCATTTTGTGCCTTGCACCAAAACTAATGATGCTTCAGCTATTACTTCTTTATTTTTGTAGGAAATTGTTCGCTTGCACAGAGTACCAAGGAGTGTAGTGTTAGATCGCAATCTAAAATTCCTAAGCCATTTCTGGCGCAATCTTTGGCATCGGATGGGAACCAAACTACTATTCAACACTTCTTGCCATGCCCAACCAATAACCAAACAGAAGTTGTTAACTATACCTTAGGGTCATTCCTCCTAGCTGCAATGGGAAGGAACCTAGTTGACTAGGATGTTTGCCTCCTTATGGTGGAGTTTGCTTACAATAGGGTTGTACACTGCACCACTGGTTGTACCCCATTTGAGGTCATTTATGGTTTCAATCTCCATCTCTCCCTTGATCACACTTTAATGTCCTCTACCGACAAAGAAGATCTAGAAGTAAGAACTAGAGCTCAGTCCCTCCAATAGATTTACCAACAAGTCACTCAACACATTAATTAAGCTACCAGGAAGCAAAGAAAGAAAGGTAAAGAAAAGAAGACCAAGCAATTTCAACCTGTTGACTAAGTGTAACTACACTTGAGCAAGGACAGGTTTCCTAACAAGAGGAATAACAAGTTGTTTACCAAAGTTAAAGGACCCTTCAAGATACTCCAGAAGATAAATGACAGTGCATACAAGTTAGAGCTACTAAAAGACTTTGCAGTGTCTATGTATTTAATATTACCAACCTCAACCCTTACTAATCTAAGGAAGAAATAGATGAAGATTAGTAGGATTTGTTTCCAAATCCCATTCAACCCAGTAGGGATGATAGGAGTCAAGCCGTCGAATCCTTAACTCGAGCCTAAGCTTAAAGGGCATGGCAAGGAAAATTCTTTCTTTACGACCTACAATTGAAGAGTTCGAGTTGTTGTTGTTGCCTTGTCCGAGCCAAACTTTCTATGCTTGTCAATAGTCTCCAACTATCGACTTGAGGTACACTTAGACAGTAGCTCGACCTACTAAACCATTTGCCCAACTGACTTAAAATCAAGCTACTCTAATCATGTTCGAGTTGAATTCACCTCAAAGGGGTTATTAACTTAGCTTGGCAACACTAGCTAGCAATAGTTACTCTAACCGTATAGATTATCTATTTTTGCTAGAAACATGACCATTGGCCATTCACTACATGTCCAAGTACCCCTTACAATAGAATCTTCCGTATAAAACGCTTGCTTTGTTGAATTTTCATTTATGCCCTTCAAACATTCCTTGTACAATACTTAATTTAGACATTACCCTTTTTTGTCAATTCCATTTGTAGCAGTTGCCCTAAATTTTTTGGTACAAGTACCCACTGTATACGTAGCCATAAGGAATCGAATACCATCAATATAAAATATACTTCATTTCATGGGAATTCTCTTCGCTTACTTGATTTACTCTTATCCTAACCTTTAAGCAAGGTTAAGTGGCAAGTACACTCACAAACTTAGCTCATGCATCATATTGAGTTCACTTTGGAAGTCCTCTATAGTTCCTTGATACATTATTACCTTGGAATTGATTGTGGATTTACTCATTGGTTCTTTTATTTTCCTAACTCCACCCTTACTTTCAAGCTTTCTTTAAGCTCAAACTTACCTTGATATGCCTGCATTAATAGGCATGCATCAACATAGACCGTTCACCTAAGAAGTGGGATACATGTGGGGTTAGGATGTAGCGTATGTCTCTATAATGGGTACATGCTTCGAGAGTGGGAGAAACTGTTTGGCTTCACAACCATACCTTTGCCCAATCCCACAGTGTACCTCCCCCCCAATGGTTGTCTATATATAGAGGTCTTCGAGGACTTTAATTTCCACTTTTTACAGTTCATTAATTGGAAACTCTATCAAAATCTAAACTCATGAGTTAAGCTTCATGTTCTATTCCATTCAATTCTCTTCTAACTTTGAACATGGCTAATTAAAGTGAAACCAACTCTCGTGGTGAGTCTTCTTAAGGGTTTATTTTAAGAATGTTTAATGAGGACTATGAGTAGGCGATCCTCGAAAGGGTAGTAACGTTACTCCCCGCCCCTCGTGAAGCAATGGTGATAGCCGGATGATGGTGAAGGTATGCTATTGACCTAGTTAGAGTAGAGGACTTAGGTGAGTCAGTAGCCTCTAGATGTATATGTGCTCGATAGTAAGGATGAAGAGGAAGGGATGGCCTTACGAATGAGGAATAGCAATGAGAAGGCATGCGCTTGAGTTTATTTCGAAGTGAATGAGGTGAAGTTGTGGTTAATCAACTGGACGACAAGGGAGGTGCTTAGTTGGTAGGTAGGGCTTCCTACTCATGGGGAGAAGGCCTTCAAGATAAGGGATGAGGGGTCATTCTATATGTATGTGAAGTCATTCGAGCTAAGGTTGTGGATGTTATTCTTCGATTTTTTGGTTGAGGTATTCAACTACTTCTAGGTGGCTCCTGGTTCCTTGATCACGAATGTGTGGGTGCAATTGCTCACCTTCGAGGTGATATGCTTGCAGTAATTACAAAGTTTGAAGTCTCAATTGTTAGGCACTTATTCTAGGTTAAAAGGTCACCGGATGGTTAGGTCTACATCTCTAGTTGAGGTAGTCTGTTGAAGGTCTTTGACAAGCTACTAAATGAAGTGGACTATTAAAATATTTCTTTTGTATCTAGAATACCGAGGACCAAACTTCCCAATAGCTTGGAATGTGCCTAACTATAATAAGCCTATAAGTCATTTGGGAACCAAGGATGGTGTTGTCATGATTGAAGTGTTGAATTTGGTTAAGTGGAAAAAACTTTGTCTACTAATGGTTGCTTGGAAGTATTTTGAGAATAGGAGCTATTTGGGTTTAATATAGGTATCTTTTAGCTCTAATAGGGGATAGGTGGTTGGGTATTTATCATGTCACTTTGTCATTGTCACTAGGGATGTTGGGTTAGCTTATCCTCAGGCTAGTAAGTGTAACTACATTTGTTTGTGTTTACACTAACTTTGGGCTTGTTTTGTAACTATGTAGATGACCATATATAGGGTGAAGTAGAAGCTTCTCACTGTATAGGAGAGGCATGAGGGATGAGTGGTAGGGGTTAGAGGAAGTAGCTTCTTGAGGAAGGGGAGGGTAAGTTTTCATAAGCTTGCCTAAGGAAGAAGAGCAAGAAGATAGGGAGTAGGTAGCAAACACTTCCCAAGGTAATGAGGCGTGTGATTGGGCCTATTCTTGAGAGTTTTCTTATTCTCGTAAAGAGTGGGTAGGGGGGGTTCAGGATAAGTGCTGATTGTTACTGAGCATAGTAGTGGTCAGACTAAGCAAGTTGAAGAGCCTCAATAGGTTAAGGGGGGTAGGGACTCGGAGGCAGTACCTTAGAATACTGAGTTTAAGCAATTGATGTTTCAAATGACGAGGAACCTTTATAATTAGCACCTTAGGGTAAATAGCTTGCAGTGTAGTAGGAGCTAGAGCCTTAAATCAATGTAATGGGGAGGCCTATACGAAGGGGTAAGGAGTTATGGGATTAGTTTTGGTTGCCTATTTATCAGGATGAGTGATGCAGAGGCTTCGATAGAGCTACTTAAGAGGCACAATGGGATATGTTTCTTTCTTGTTATTTGTGTAAGTGTCCCATAGTGGTTGTCTAATTGAGGCCATTTATACTGGTTGCAACTTTTTGATATGCTTGAGTACGTGCTCGTACATTACTATGAGTACTAATGGTTATAGAGGTACAAGGTGAGGTTTGAGATAAGGTAGCTTTAGGCATCTCTTGCGGAGGTAAAGAGGTTACATGGGGGATGTTTCTTCTAGGTGTGTGGATTTAGAGTAGTAGCACCATAAGCTTAGGGAGTAGGTTCTGAAGTTGGGGGTCGACCTAAAGGAGGCTAAAACTTCTGCCAAGGCCTCTAGGGAAGAAGTGATCAAGCTTTGGGTAGAGCTTAAAGGAAAGGGCAAAGAGTTCGAAGGTGCTTGGGCTAGTTTTGCTCAAAGGGGGGCTATGCTGCTCGCTAGTCGGTGCCTATCCATCGAAATGAAGTAAGATATCTTCTTTAAGATGTTGGATGACCCATTTGTGGAGAAGGCACTAACCAACGCTGGCTTCACTTTTGTTATAGAGGCCTAATAAGCACTTCCCTAGGGCGAACTTGTCTTTTCTTAACTAGTTGGATGACCCCGAGGCAATTGCTTTTGGCAAGAAGGGAGGTTCTAAAGGTAACAAGGACTCATCTAGTAAAAGTTCTATGGGAAGGGAGGATGAAGAGGCTATTAGAGATGCTGATTATAGAGAGAAGGAGGTAGATGAAAATGTTGTAGTTGATTTAGCTAAAGTGGCATTGGTTTTTGTGTCTTTCTTATTTTGGTTTCAATTGGAACCGTATCGGGGTGATGTGCCTATTTTACTCTTTCTTTCTTTTTTTTTTAAGGAGGGGAGTGGTTGGGGGGATCGGGATGTTGATCCCCTAGGTATGTTGATGTAAAGATTCTCAATCTAGTGAATGCAATATTCACTGTGTCATCTTATTTTCATCTTGCGTTCTTTTTGCCATATTGTTGTGCTTACAATCTTGCTAGGAGCTAGGACCTCAAGATCTTTGCAAAATTTTTATAATTGTTTGTATGTGCTTGCTTTAGAGGTCATTGGTGCCACTAAGTGGGTTAGCTAGCTCGGGTGATTCCCTTCTAGTGTCATGCGACTCTTTTGGTAAGGTATAACTGTTTAGGTATATCTTTGATGATGTCATGCAATCTCTTGAGTAAGGTTACATGTGGTAGTTATACCATCTTAGGCTGTGTGTCTTCCAGAAGCCATTTAATGCTAGTACAGTACATTAATACCTCTATAAGGGTTAGTTGGGCTCCCTTCTCATAGGTTGTCAGATAGATGACACATGGATGATTAAGATTAACTTGGGTCCCTTATATAAAGGGAGAGTAAGTCCTTCATTGCCGTGTTAATTGAGAGTTGTTGGCTACATATTGTTTGACCATGAGCAAATCAAAGGAAATTAGAGTGAATGATAGGAATCAAGCTATCGACCCTCTAACCTGAGCCTAAGTGTTAGATATCTCTCATACATTTTAATAATAACAAAAAAGGTTAAAAGCTAATGAATCTTTAAGAGTACAGGCTTACAAAAGGTTTTTCAAAAAGTATAATTTCTCATATTTAAGTCACATTTAGAAGCTTATTAAGAAGCTTTAAACTGTTTGAAAATAGACTATTTTAGAAAGTCTTCAGAAAGTATTACAAAAGCTCTTATAAAAAGAATTGGTACAACTCTTTAGAAGCTTGTTTAGAGACTCCTAAGAAAAGAAGGCTGATACTCTTCAAAAGGTTATTCGGAAGGTTGGTCTAGAAAAATTACTTAGAATATTAATTTTAATTAGATTCGGATTATTCAAGCCTTAGCTCCACTAGATTAATTGTATTAAGAAAATACATTTAATCTCATTTCACTAAAGATGGAGTTAAGATCCATGGGGATTATTTTTAAGTGAAAATATATTTGGATAAATCAAGATATACGCAAATCTTGGATAAGGATAAGGTTGATTCGATTTGTAGGATTTCAAATTTTGAACACAAGGCTTATCCAGAAATAGCTAACAAAAGCTAATCTCTTTAAATTCAAATCAAAGCTTATTTGGTGATTACAGATTGATGAATATCTGATCTAAATAGGATAAGGAGAACTAGTTTTGAATTTTCAAATAACTGAGATCTTCTCTCGAAAATTTCTAAGGACTATCCTTTGCCTTCTAACTGTTGGATAATCATGAAAGTGAAGAAAATCTTCAAATTTTTAGCCGTTGGAAAAAGTCAATATAAAAGGAGAAAATATTCAAAACATAGATATATAACTCTAAAGAAATACTATCGTTGCAGAAAAATAAATTTCTTGATTAGCTTTTACCTTCTGAGAAACTTTAGATAATTCTTTGGAGAGCTACACCAAATCAAAGTTCTACAACAAGTGATATTTCTTTCAACTGCAAAATTATTTGAGACTTGTATTTTTGTTCTCACTTGTAATTTCTATACTTTATTGTAGAGAAAAGATAGTTTATGCTCTGCAGATTTGTATTAGCCTAGATTGAAGAGAGGCTAGATAGGCAGAGCGGAGTGTTGTAAAGTCATTATGATAAATGATTGTAATTTGTTTATGATTTGAGTTAATGGATCAAGTAAAACGATACCGGTGAAGTAAATCGGGTCCCCAATAGTAGAGCTGGAAGAGAGCAATAGGCAGAAGGCCGAAGCTCTAGAAAATCTCTGCTTGATTTTCTCTTTCTTTATACTCTTCTAATTTTGTTTATTGTGCATTAAATCATTAAATTATCACTGTTCACCATTATAAGTTGTTAAGAGGGGTAATTTCATTTTTAACAAAAAAGTTTTCAAAAATTTAGAGATATCAATTCACCCCCCCTCTTGATCCCTTTTACGGGACAAACACTAAGCATGAGGACTCGAGAGCTTAGTAAGGCATATTCTCCTTCCTGACTTACGCTAGAAGTATGTAAGTTGCTCCTATTCGCCGACTTACTGTCACTTCCAAATCGAGCTCTCCCGTGCCTAATATTTCTCTTTAAGTGCCAACTTAAGGAGTACTTAATAGACAACTTAGCTCACTTATCCATTAGCTTAGCCAACATTTCTCTGAGTTATCCTGATAAAGTCCAAGTTGAACCTACTCTAGAAGATCTAGTAGGTCAGCTTGGCATCAACTAGCTTGACCATACTCCTTTGTCCATTTCTTATAGAAGCTTGCCTATAGCTATTGGTCATGTGTCTAAGCCTTTTTGTGAAGTGGAATCTACTACACAAATCATATGTTATCCTTATTTCTCTTTTATACCCTTTACATTCCTTATACTTTACTCATTTTGGATATTACCTTTTTTTGTCTATTCCATATTTAGTAGGTTGCCTTGGATTTACAAGTATAAATACTTTTGTATTTTATGGCTACAAGAGATCATCTTCTTGACATTATCAAATATACTCAATTTTCTCTTCATAGGCATTTTTCTTGCTTCCTTACTTACTCTTATCCTAACCCTTGAGCAAGGCTAGAAGGCAAATGGCAAGTACCCTCTTTGAACAACTCGTGCATCATATTAAGCTAGTTTGAGAGTCTTCGGTGGTTCTTCGATGCGTCATACCCTTGAAGCTTATCATAGGTTTTGCTTGTTCTTGTGCATTTCACCCTTCATTTTGAGCATTCTACAAGCTCGAACCCTTTTCCCAGATATAGCTATCCTCATCTATCCTTGGCACATTGTATCATCTTGGTATTAGAGCGAAGGTTCTTATTGGATAAGTCACTGTTGTATTGTGTTATTGTTCTATTGTAGTGATTGCCATTTGTATCTAAATGTATTGAGTAGTGA
The DNA here is from genome assembly GCA_024138015.1 of Lumnitzera littorea. Classification (NCBI taxonomy): domain Eukaryota; kingdom Viridiplantae; phylum Streptophyta; class Magnoliopsida; order Myrtales; family Combretaceae; genus Lumnitzera; species Lumnitzera littorea. Next base: position 89,985,992 of record JAMXBB010000002.1, on the reverse strand, counting down.
AGTAGCTATTGAGGTTATGTGTGAGTTAACTGTTAGTGTTTGAGTGAGTAACGGAAGTGGTGGTTTTGCTTTATTTCAGTAGTTATTGCATAATACTCTATTTCGAGCCATGGATGACAAAGCAAGTTGTAGCTGCATATTTCTATGTTAGGTGCAATGAAATTAACAGTGGTTTTGGATTTTTGTAGTAAGACTTAGTCGAATTGTGGGTTTGGTTTCTACATAGATTAGTGGGTTGATAGATTGGAAGTGCTTGTATACTAATTCTAGGTTATATGAGTATTACTTATTGTTGAAAACACGAGATTGAGTGAAGAATGACTAAATCTAGTGTTAATGCTAGTATTGGAGATGGCAATAGTGGTATTGTTCACTATGGTCGATAAAACACCGTTAGAAGTTTCGACGAGTAGTTAAATGAAATAGCTAACTTAATAGTAGATTTGACATGAGTTATACATGCATTGGCCTCCTAGCCTATTAAGGTTATTCAAAATACTCCCTAAGCTACTCTTGAAGTTAGAGGTGTTCCACAAGATACCCAACCCATGCAATGGCTGTACCTAGCTCAGCAAGATTGAGGTAGAGGAGTAAGAGGACATGTGCGAAGAAGAATAGATTTGGGTAAACTAAACAAGGAGTAAAGAGATGAGTATTATGAAGCAGAGGATAGAGCTTGTGCACCATGAGCTACTGACCATATAAAACTCCAGGTTTTAAGCTTTAATGCCTCTAGAAATGTTGATGATTATCTAAATTAGGAGGAAAAAGTAGAGTAAGTTTTCAAATATTACCAGTATGAGGACTATGATAAGGTTTGGATTGTTGCTATAGAATTTTCAGGTTATGCTACAATGTGGTGGAGAAACTTTCAAGCCATGAGAAGACAAGATGGGTATAGAGAGATTAGTACTTAGCTTAAAATGAAGAGAGTCCTTAGAGCCAGATTTATGCCAGACACTTACTTACAAGATACTTTCACTTAGCTCTAAGATCTAAGGTATGAAAACCGTACTGTCGATGAGTATGCGCAAAAGTTTCGAGTACTTATGATCAGATAAAAGGTTAAGGAGCCTTTAACCCAAACGGTATCTAAATTGTTAACTGGATTGAGGATAGATATTAGGGATGTAATGGAATTGCAACGGTTTATCACTTTAGATGAAGTTATAAAGATTGCTTAAGTCGAGAGATAGAGGAGGAATAGGCCAGTCTAAGCTCAACTACGCAAGCCTATTTAAAGTAGCCAACATACCCATGTCGGTAACCAAGCTCAATATAGTATTGAACCTAATAGGAGGACTAAAGTTATGTTTGAGCAAATGAACCGCACTATTGACTAAGAGGTGCTAAAGAGTACTTATGGGAAAGGTTAAGGATCAAGATGGAAGGTGATCCAGATCAAGTGCTTCGAGTGTTAGGAGTTTGGTCCCATGGTCACCCTGTACCCCAACCAACGTACCATGGTTATCAAAGGCAAAGTCCATACCATTGAGATAGATAGTACTAATAAAGAGCCTAAATAGAAGCCAAAAATAGAGGAACAAGCCGAGGTGTAAGGCAAAGAGCTTATAGGAGAAAATGTGTTTGTTGAAGACTTAAACAAGCTAACTTTAGCTGTCCAGCAAGCCCTGAGCATTAAACCATCTATTGAAGAGGAGCAATGAGAGAAGTTGTTTCACATCACTTGCAAGGAAAATGAGCAAGTGTATGCACTCATAATGGACAGTGGGAATTATACTATAGCATTTGCCGACCTAGTTTGAAGGCTTAAGTTACCAACCTTGTCACATCTAAGGCTTTACAAGTTACATTGGCTAAACGAGAAGAGAGCATTGCATGTTACTCAACAAGTTTGATTATCGATCTCCATTAGGAACTACTTTGATGAAATTCTCTGTGATGTACTACCCATGTACGCATCCCATGTGTTATTAGGTCGACCATGTTATTTGATCAAAGGGTCATTCATGATGGGTTCAAAAATACCTACACATTTGAAAAGGATGGGAAGAAGATCACATTAAACCCTATGACCCCGAGCTAAGTGAGTAAATTATAGGGAAAATTATCCTAATGATCTAAAAAGACATTTGTATTAAATCAATTCGAGCTTTGACAGGTCATTAAATCTAATGTACCGACCTTTCTACTGATTAGAAGGCTGTTGGAGTTAAAGGAGCAAGCTATGCTACCTAGTGAGGGTAGAGAACTGTTGGTAGAGTATGCTAACCTATTTTCTGAGTAGTTGCTTGAAGGATTACCCCCTTTCTAAAGAATTGAGCATTGCATTTAGTTTATACCCAATGTTGTCCTATAGAACAAGCTTGCTTATCAAATGAATCTCAAGTAAGCTATCAAGCTCCAAAGGCTAATCAACGAACTATTGGAGAAAGGATACATGAGGGAGAGTCTCAGCCTTTGTACTGTACCTGCATTACTAGTACCAACGAAGGAGGGTCCTTGGCACGCATGCATGAATAGTAGAGCTGTAAATAAGATAACGATCAAGTACAGATACCCTATCCCAAGATTGGATGACATGCTTGATAAACTAAATGGAGTTAGAATCTTTAGTAAGATTGACCAGAAGTTTGGTTATCATTAGATTCATCTGAGGTAATCACCTTTAAATAAAGTTATCGAGTCTTATAATTTAAAATCCTATATTTTATCCTTTATTCGATTGAATAGGTAAGTGTAACTATCGTTTGTTAGTATAGATAAGTATAGGGTCGTCTCCACTAGGAACATATTCAAACACTAATACCAGTTATTCTTCCTATGAACTAGCAAATCAAATGATCAATCAAAGTAATTAAACTAATTTCTACAACTAAACTATACTAATTCTATAATTACACCAAGAAAACACAACAAATAAGATTATAACATGAAAACAACAAATTACAAAGTAGGTTTACTCCATTATATTAACATGAATTATAAACTAACTATCCTAACAATTACTTATCTGTAGGAATTCTCTATTCATTTGTATTTTGCTCAGAATTACGCGATTCTAATCCCGATTGTATTCCTTATAATCCTTTCTAAAAGAATGGACAAGTCAAGATTGCATGAAAAGTTTACTAAATCCTTGAATTCCATAAAACATGTAGCAAACTTCTTAATAATATCTCTATTAGCAGGAGTAATTCGTTTTAGTGACTAAGATCTACTCAATGGAATCATTTCTAAACATATTCCATTAAGATCTACTATAAGGTTGTGTCATGCACTATACTATCTCAACTTGTATGAAGTTCTAATCACCATAAATTCGTAATTATTAGGAGAAACAACAAATCAAAGTACATTCATGTTAAAATGACTTCGTAACCCTAAATTATTACTCACACGTGATAGAAAAAGAACGAACACAGAGAAATAGGAAAAACGAAATAAAACATAACATAGAAGAAGAGATAAGAAGGAAACCCCTTTTGATTAACTTGAAGAATCTTGATATCATAATACATGGACATTGGATTATTTACAATTCTCTCGAATTTAGTGAAAAATAATACACAAACTTACATTACAGTACAACCATACTAAGAACACGAATAAGAAATTTAATGGTGTTGATTTTGATGATCTATTGTGTTTCTTGATGATGTTGGTTCTGATGTAAATTCTCTATTCTTTTGTCTAAAAGTTACGGTATATTTATACTTGTTTCATCAAAGGGCTCGAAAATATACCACTTTAAGATACTGCCTAATGTTAAAACATGTTCTATACACTGGTTTGTGTGAAAGAGTTAAAGAATAGTAATGTCTACTCCCATCATGCTCATAATACAGGGTGTGATAGTTTCAGAAAACAAGAATCTACACTAATTACAGCTATGACCACAGACGTAGACTCCTTGTTGCTTCTTTACATCTCATCGAGCCCGTGATCAAGGGAGTAATCATCTTCTTAATAACCAATCACAACCATGACTAACAGGGGGATTAACGGAACTTCCTCAATTATGCCTGTGATGAAGGGCGTAATTAGTGTTAGTTATTCCAATCTTTCATTATTACGCTCGTGATGGAGTTTATCTTGGTTTTACTTTAAGTTTTTCTTCTCCTCATGGCTATGATTGCCTTAAAATTCATTATTCTTGTATAAACTTTATTTCCTTACTCTTGATTCATCTGAAATCAATACATTGCACAATTAAGTACTAAGAACTTAAGAAATGAATACAATTATGGTCAATTTATGCCTACATATGTCTTTAAAGTATAGAGTAATTTACCCTTATCATGAGGCAAGGAAATGAATGGAAAACTATCTTCAAGACTCGACATAGTCTATATAAATGAATGGTGATGCCCGCTTATCAAAGTCTCAAGCACTTTCATGACGTTGATGAACCATATGCTAAGAGAATTGATTGGAAAGTATGTTGTGGTTTACTTTAATGACTTCCTTATGTACAATGCTGACCTGCTGAGTCATGCCAACCATCTCCAAGCTGTATTTGATGAACTCCAAGCTAAAAGACTTTTTGGAAACTTGAAGAATTATCAAGAAGAAGTGGTCTTCCTTAGTATGTTGTGAGCGAAGGAAGCCTACATGTTGACATTGAGAAGATTCGAGCTATTGTTGAATAGTCGACCCTAACCACATGTGCTGAAGTGAGAAGCTTCCATAGACTAGCTTCCTTTTACCATTGCTTTATTAAAGGTTTCAATACCGTTGTTACCCCCCTCACCGAACTGATAAAAAGAAATATCGAGTTCAAGTGGGGAGAAAGAGAAGAGCAAAGTTTTGTTGAGGTGAAGTTGAAGTTGACTTCTACACTTATTTTGGCTTTGCTTGACTTTAAGAAAGTATTTAAACTTAAGTGAGATACATCAGGTGTTGGTATAAGAGATGTGCTAATGGAAGAAGGCCAACCTGTTACATATCATAGTGAAAAGTTGAGAGGACCCCAGTTTCATTACTTTTGTATATGACAAAGAACACCTTGCACTAATTTGAGCTTTTCAAGTGTGGTAACATTATCTTTTGTCAAGAGAATTTGTCATTTACATTGATCATCAGTCCTTAAGGTACCTTAGAAGTTAGACCATGCTTTTAAAGGGATAAGCTCGATGGGTTAAATTTTTAGAAGGATTTAATTTTATGGTAAAGTATAAACAAGGCAAAACCAATGTGGTTGTCAATGCCCTTTCAAGAAGGCATATTCTTCTTATTGAGCTACAAACCCAACTTTTATGTTTTACGAGTATCAAGGAACAATATCGTCAAGACCCTCATTTTGGTCCCATATTTAGACTTTGTGGAGAAGGAAGAACAGTAGATGATAATCATGTAAAGGACGAATATCTATTTCAAGGAGGTAAGCTATGTGTGCCGGCTTATTCCTTAAGAGATTTACTAGTGAGAGAAGGTCATTCTGGTGAACTATCTAAACATTTTAGAGAAAGAAAGGCCTATGAACTATTAAATGTGAAGTTCTATTGGCCTAAGATGAGACACGATGTATATCTTCTGGTCAAACATTGTACTATTTCTAAGAAGGTGAAATGTAGAGCTAAGTAAGGGAGAGTTATGCCTCTATCTATCCTAACCAAACCATTGGCTAATTTGAGTATAGATTTTGTCCTTGATTTACCTTAAACTGCCCAAAGTAAAGATTCTATGATGGTCGTCGTGGACAAATTTAGTAAGATGGCACACTTTGTGCCCTATACTAAAACTAACAATGTTTCAGCTATTACTTTTCTTTTTTTACAAGAGATCGTCGGCTTGCATGGAGTATCAAAGAGCATGATGTCAAATCAAGACCCAAAGTTCTTAGGCCATTTCTAGAGAACTCTCTAGTGTCAAATGGGAACCAAACTACTTTTTAATACTTCCTATCACCCCCTAAACCAACAGCCAAACAGAGGTCATCAATTGTACTTTAGGTTTACTACTTTGAGCTACAGTAGGAAATAACTTAACCAACTGGGGTGTATGCTTACCTACGGTAAAGTTTGCTTACAACAAAATAGTATATGCCACCACTATGCATGCACCATTTTAGGTCGCCTATGGTTTTAACCCCAAGCTTTCTCTTAATCATACCCTAATTCCATATTCTGACCAAGAAGATCAAAGACCAAGAGGCAAGAGCTAAAGCTCAGTCTTCTAATAAAATTACCAGAAAGTTGTTAGGTAGATTAGTCGAGCCACCAAGAAGATGGAGGAAAAGGGAAAAGGAAGAAAGATGAGGCAATTTTAGCCTGATGACTTGGTGTTAATACATTTGAGCAAGGAGAGATTCCTAAATAATAGAAAGAACAAGTTGTTTGCTTGAGTGAAAGGACCCTTTAAGATACTTTAGAAGATTAACAATAATACTTATTGAACGAAACTGCTTGAAGACTTTGCAATATATGACTTGCTCAACATTGCTTATCTCAACTTGTACTGCTTAAACAAAGAACAATAGGGAGACCAATCGAATTTGATACCAAATCCAAATCAACCGAGAGGGAATAATAGGAATCAAGCTATCGACCCTCTGACCCTAGCTCGACTACAAGGATTTAAGAGCCTAATAAAGCATATTCTCCTTTCCTGACCTATACTGGAAGAGTTTGAGTTGCTCTTGTCTGCCAACCTGCTGTTACTTCCAAGCTGAGCTCTACTGTGCCTAATATTGCTCTTCGAATGCTAACCTAAGGAGTACTCAATAGATAGCTCTGCTCACTCACCCATCAACTTGGCCAACATTTCTCTAAGCTACCCTAATAAAGTTTGAGATGAACCCATTCCAAAAGATCTAGTAGGTCAACTCAACATCAACTAGCCTAATTATAATCCTTTGTCCATTTTTTATAGAAGCTTACCTATAGCTACCAACCATATGTCCAAGCCTTGTCGTGAAGTTGAATCTGCTGTACAAATCATATGTTTTCTTGATTTCTCTTTTATACCCTTTACGTTTCTTGTACTTTACTTAATTAGACATTACCTTTTTTTTTCTTTTTCGTATTTAGTGGGTTGCCCTAGATTTATGAGTATAAATACCCTTGTATTTTATAGCCTTAAGAGATCATTTTCTTAACATTATTGAATATACTTGACTTTCTCTTTGTGGGCATTTTTCTTACTTGCTTACATGCTCTTATCTTAAGCCTTGAGTAAGGCTAGGTGGCGAGTACTCTCTTTGAACTACTCGTGTGTCATATTGAGCTAGTTTGAGAGTTCTTGAAGGTTTATTGATGCACCATACCTTGGAGTTGATCATGGGTTTTTCTTGTTCTTGTACATTTTACCCTTCATTTTGAGCTTTCTAAGAGCTTGGACCTATCCTCCAAATACTGTTGTCCTTGTCTGTCCTTGGCATGACATATTAGTAAGGGAGAGAGCGTATGAGCTTAGGAGGGAAGCCCCCCCTCAATGTCTCCATCTAAGTTATGATCGTGAGGTGTAGAGAGTCACCCAGCGTTAGGGGGTGCATCTCAAATAGTGATTGGGAGGTATATGTACGCCTCTTGATTAGGTCTCTATTTGAGCCATAGTTGCTTGTATGAGGATGAGACCATGGGCACATCTTCTTAACTCACTAAGGTGTCTCCTCATGGTGATGCTCGTCTATATAAGGTTGTTGGTAAAGCCTTTAAGCATTGCCTTTCAAGCTCATATGCAAATGGGTTCATCATGGTGATTATGATGGTAGAGGAGGCTTCTTTACCTGCTTCAATTTCTTAACCAGGGTATCTTGGAGGAGCTTGTTAGGACATCCATGAGCTTTCTTCATTGCTCCATAGGTAATGTAGATGGAGTGGCTAGATCAAATTTTGTCATTCCTATAAGGTTATTGTAGTGGGCACTTAACTCATCTAAGTGGAGTAAGGACCTTCCTCTAGGTCTACCAGGGCCTTCAGGGCTCGAATCTCAGCCTGCCTAAAACTTAAGGACATAGTCATATTTCTCTCGATGGAGATAGTAAGCTAAGTCAAAGTCAAGACTAGTTCCTCTTGAAGAGGAGCATGGTGTAAACAGTTGAGTCGAAGTTGAGAGCATATAGGAAGGCTTGTCCTTGAGTAGTAGGGTAGAAATGGGCTTTGTGCCCTTATAATTTTACGTTATTGTTGTATTTATTCAAGATAACCTAAAAAGCCTTATAATCCTTTAATAATTAATTGAATTATTGTTTTCACATACACTTGCTTACGTATTTCCGATTAGCCTGCTTTTTCTTTCCCATTTCATTTGTTAGTATGTTCTCGGCATACGAGAGTAATAAGAGACCCATGTCGAGGGCCATGAGTAGCCTATGGTGTTAATGTCGATACTAACACTATGGGGATGGCAATTGACTTGAGGTAAAGAGCTCAGTAAGGATTGATGCTCGGGAATAGGGAGTAGCCCACGACATTAGTGTAGGTACTAATTGGGGTGAGTGCTTAGGGATGAGGATTGACCCAAGGTGAAGAGATTGGTGGGGACCAATGCTCGGGAGTAGGAAGTAGCTTGTAACATTAGTGTTAGTGCTAACTTGGGTATATACCTTGGGGATAAGGATCAACCCGAGGTGAAGAGCTTGGTAGGGACTGATGCTTGAGAATGGGAAGTAGCCTATGATGTTAGTCTCAATATTAACTAAGGGCACATACCTGGGGATGAGAATTAACCTAAGGTCGAGGCTTGACACAAGCTAAAGATATGACAAAGATGGTATGAATAAGTGCAAAGAACTCTTCATTTGCTTAATGACAATAACGGCTACAAATATTTCCAATCATGTTACAACACTTAGTGGAAATATGGTCTTAGGTTGTTGGCGTTCCATGCCCTAGGAATGGCTTGTCCGCCTAAGGTCTCCAACTTATAAGCTTCTCTCCTTATGTCCTTTACTACCCGTACTGAATCCTCCCAATTAGCGGCAAACTTATTTAGTCCCTCAACTAAGCTAGTGGCTTCTAATTTTCTACATACTAAGTCTCCAGGGTAGAAACTGGTTCACATTTTGGTTATAGTATCAAGCCACTCGCTATTGGTATGCCACTATTTGGGATCATGCAATGTTGCGTACCTCCTCGATAGTGTCAAGGATCTCTTGGAGAGCCATGTGATTGGTGTTGATGTCGAAGTGCTAGACCCTGCTAGTAGGTAACTTTAGTTCGAGAGTACAGCTTTTGTCTCGAATGCAAGATGGAAAGGAGTTTCCCAATAGAAGTCTTATGTGTTGTATGGTATGCTTAAAGTATGTTAAGAAGTTCATTAGCCCACCTACCTCTAGCTTGCATTACGTTTTCTTGAGGCTATTGAGGATAATCTTGTTGATGGCCTCAACCTGGCCATTGGTCTGGAGGTAAGTAACCGAGGTATAATGGAGCTTAATGTTGTACTTGTCACAGAATTCCCTAAACCTATTGCTGTTGAACTACCTTCCATTATCAATAATAAATCTGTATGGTAATCTAAAGCAAGAGAATATGTAGGTGAGTACAAATCCTTCTACAATCCAAGTTGTGATGGTTGCTACAACCAGTACTTCTACTCATTTGGTGAAGTGATTGATTACCACCAAGATGAAATGTTGACCTAACGATGCCTTTGGAAATGGTCCAAGGATGTCTAATCCTCATTGGGCGAATGGCCATAGGCTCATTAGTAGGTGAAATTTCGAGCTTAGAGTACGGGTAACTAGTACATGCTTTTGGCACTGGTGGCATTTTTGGACTAAGGCCTTAGCGTCTTTCTTCATCATCGATTAGTAATAGCCTAGCTACTAAGCTTGGATATATAGAGCCTAAGATTAGATGTGGTTACTGCATATCCTCGCATGAAGTTCCTATAAGGCATAGGTATCCTCTTCCTTTTGAGGCATCTTAGCAATGGGACACTTTGTCATCGTTGATATAGTACATAGTCAATTAAGGTATAGTTAACTGAGGCATAGGCTAGCTTCTTCATCTTTATACGGTCCTTGGGTAATGCTTCTGTCTTTAAGTATTCCATAATAGGTTTCATGTAGTAGGGCTTGGGATCCGCTGGTCATATCTTGAAGACATCTCATTCCTATACTTCTATGCTTTGTTCAAGGATGTACTATATGAAGAGCGGTTTATCATCATCATGTTATGTAGGGACAACGAACAAGAATAACCTTGATAGCTTATCTACTTCTACATTTTCTACTCAAGGGATCTTATTGACCTTTTAAGAGGTGAACCCCACAAGCAAACCTTAGGTTGTCTACAAATACTTGATCATCATTTCCCTTTTGGTTTTGTACTCCCCTTTCATCTGTTGGACCATCAGCATGGAGTCCGACTGGATGTCAACTTTTTGACTTCGATGTCTTTAGTAATCCCTAGACTAGCTATGAGTACCTCGTGCTCAACCTTATTGTTGCTTGCTAGGGAACCAATCGTATGGGCTTAGTAGTATTATGCTAGCCTCACTACCCCGTAACCTAACCTCCCCCCCTCCCTTCCCCTCTTACCTTAGTGAAGGAGCCATTAACATGGAGGGTCCATATGGGTATGTATAGCTTTAGTTATGGCTTATTTGCTCTAATATATTGCGCTATAAAGTAAATGTGAATCTATGCCTTAATTGCCTATCTATGGTATAATTGGATTCCGTGGGTGTTAAGCTTAAGGGAGTATTTCATCATTCAACCCAAGGTGTTAGGCTTTTAATGGATAGCTCTAAATGGCTGGTTGGTTAGCACAATGATTGAGTAAGCTTAGAAGTAGGGTTTGAGTTTTCATGCGATGATGACCACTACTAAGGCAAACTTCTCAACCTTTATGTATCTAATCTCCAATCCTTGTAGGATGTGGCTGACTTAGTATAAAGGCTTGTATTCTTGTCCTTTGGCTTGAATGAGAACTAAAGACAATACTTTGTTACTACCGGTAAGGTAGGGGTATAGCTCTTTACTTTGTATAGGCTTAAAAAGCATTAGTGGCCTCTTTAGGAAGTCCTTAAGGTTGTTGAAGGTTTTCTAACATAGTTGTTGGTGAATTTTGGGATCTAGGAAAATCCTGCAAAAGAAAATGAAATGCTTGGTATTAGGGCCAGTCTGGTACGGCAACTCCAATGCCTAAGTTAGTTGGGTGACATTGTATAAAAAGTATGTGAGTAGGTGTTAAAGAGATTTTACGGAGTTTCTTTCCCATATTTATAGCTAGCTATAATGTCTAAGGTAGTTGTTGGAGTAACTGTTAAGATATGTGGAAACTTTTTAATTTGACATCTCTCTTGATATGTAGGGAGAGTAAGCGATTATGTAATATAATCGTATTTATGATAATTGTTTGTACTATGGGCTTGAATTCAAACTAGGAATGGATTTAGGTTACTCAGCATAAATGTCATGTGTCATCTTTCCAGAGGTATGCCGAGAGATTCAAATATTCAACTTATCGGCAGTTGAATGAATAAGTATGTCAGATGAGCGAAAATTGACTATTAACATTTACCACCTAACTCCCGTGTTCGAGTAGTTGATAAAGGGAGTAACATTTATATATTGCACTAGAGGCTGAATGGAGGATTGATTCTTTAGATTGGTGCCGAGCATGATGGGAAGTGGGACGAATCACATCCTAGTTGAAAGGTTGTAATTTCTAAACTCTCGCCTGTTCGAGAAACTAAGAAATTGAAGACCTGACATTTGTCGCCTAGGTCATCATTTTGCTACAGGCCTAATAACTGTCAAAAAGTTATCAACCGTCAGATTTCTGTCACTAAATACGTGACAGCAATCCACACCATTACCAAATCAGTGCATCATTATTGTCAAAAGTAGACTTGCAGTTACGAAGAAGGATTGTCCATATATAAGGTATTATTCATAATCAAATTTCATTTCTCTGGTTGCATCTTAAACTTTCACTCGCTTTCTCATCTTTAACTTGACTTTCTTTGACTTATGTTATTTCATTTCATACAACCATTTAGGTATGGTTTGCAACGTTGCTCGTTGACTTGTCCTATCTGATTCCGAGGTAATGGAAATTGAGGCAACTTTTCCCCTCTAAATAAGGAGTGGGGTAGCATGTTCTTTAGGCGATTCGGCCAATAGTTTAGAGGTAAGGTGGGATAAAGTTGCTCGGATTAGTGAGTTTCCTATAGATAATTATCTCAAGGATAAGAAAGAGAGGTCCTCGGCAAGATATCTGTACAACACAATAGCCTATTCTCGTGGCTCTCCAAATGAAACCGCCAGTTCCATCGATAGAGTTCATGTTACAAAATATGACTAGTATTGGTGAGACCTTCCCAGAATATGAAACTTGAGGAGGCCGAGAGATAGGGAAAGGGTATGTTTCATAAGGGAGTGCAAGTTCCATATATACTTGAAATATTTGGATTTTGGGTTGTGCTTCCCTTTTTTGGCATTTGTTAAGGGCTTCTTCAACTACTTTAAAGTCACACCAAGTATGTTCTCACTTAACACATACCGACTTTTGGCGGCTTTTGAGATAGCTTGTGAAGAAGTCGAAGTTAGGGTTATGCCTCAGCTGTTTTAGTTTTTCTTCACTATTTGTAGGCAGCCTGATAGGTGGTACTTTGCTACTGCGAGGCATGGGCGTAAGTTTAAGGACAGGTTAGAATCTAAGATTCACAAGTAGCATGACAAATTCGTATCAATAGTGTCTAATGAAGACTTGGACTTTTAAATCTAATAGACTGAGCCGATACATATAAAAGATATAGATTTGGTGTTGAATGATTTAGTATTGGCAAAGAAAATTCAAGAAAGGAGGAGGAACAAAATGTTCTTTTAGGATGTTGAGAGAATTATATGGCATTACAAAAATGGAGACCCAATCTTTTCTAAAAAAGAAGGTATGCTAATGAGTTACCGCTGTACCCAATATAACCACAAGAGGAAAGCCATTCTCGAGACTTAGGGGGGAGAATAGTAGCCTTTGAGCCTTGCATAATACAAAAAATGTAAGTTCATCTTTTTTCCATGTTTATATTAATTCATTTACTCATATTGCAGATATGGGTATTGGTGAGGTGAATCCAACAAAGCTACTAACTCAGGCTAAGGCCAAAAAATCCAAAGCTGATAAGAGGGTGACTACCTCAGTAGCTACCACTTGGCTTACTGTCATAAAGAAACCAACAAAAGAGGCTACAGTGAAGCAAATAGTTGTACAGAAGGCCTCTTGTCTTGCTAAAAGGAAGAAGGAGAGTGAAAAGACGCTACCGATCGAGGTTCATTCTAAGGAGCCTCCAATTGAGATTATTCAAACTTTTGTTGAGCCGAAAGATGATGAACATTGAGAGATACGTCTCGGCGAGGAGGATCAAATAGTCATTGTTGCAAAAGGGTCATCACTAGTAATTGAGGCGGTGCTGAGTGTTGATAAAAGACCAAGGAAGGAACTAGCCGACCAACTACCTACTAAGAAAGTCAGGGGCTTAGACAAAAGGGTGAAGGAGGCAATACGATCGAAAGCTCTTGGCATCAGTATTGCCGAGTTCGTACCCAACAATGAGGTCAGTGAGTACTTCATCCCTTATTGGAGCTACCAAATTTTGGATACCGACTTAGGCTTGGGAGATAGGACGAAATCTTTAGCTCTAATGGAAGGGATTATTCTTCCAAAAGATAAAGATACTGCCAAGAAGGATGTTGATAGGGTCGGCGGTTGTAATAAGGCCCATATCACGGCTAAATTATATGATGTGAGTATCCATAAACATCACTTTCAATGTTGAATTCATTCAGGTTATTAACACATCTCCTTTTCCAATTGAGCAGCCACATTCTAATAGCTTTGGATGTAACCGTCAAAGTGGCAAAGAAGTTAATATCTTAAGTTGTATCCATGTGTTGTGCCCAATCATTCTCGATTGTGTTAAATGAATTTGTTGCTGAGAGTTGAGGATGCATACAATGCATCGAAAGCCCAAACTGCTGCTGCCGAGAATGTGAGGATAAGGGTAGAGATGGAGGTGAGAATGCTCTAAGAAGAACTTGCTGCCAATAAGTTGGCACATGACCTCATCACCGATGAAATCTCTAGCTTGAAGGCTAAAATGGAAGAGTAGTACAAAAAGTCTAAAGGCTTGAAAGAGGAGTTACAGAAAAAGAAAGAAGAGTGTTGGGGCTTGGGCCAAATTATTTGCACAATGAGTGAGGATGAAGATAAGCTTAGAATGCAGATAAAGGAGTTGGAGACCAACAAAACCAACAACTCGACTTATAGAGCCACGTGGCCGAGTTTGAGGAGACTGTGAGGAGAGGACCATCAGTTGAAGAGGCTCTCGATATAGTTACTCCCAGTTGATAATATGAGAGGCTTCTATGAAAGAAATTGTTAGAGGGGGTCCAAGCGGCAAGAGAAGAGGTCTTGAAGCTTCATCCTGATTACAATCTCTCCTGTCTTAACTTTGTTGACATTGAAGACAAAGTTAGTAATGTCGATGAAGATGAAGGTAACGAGACAATTTCCGAGAGTATGAGTCAAGGTGATAATGAAGCTTATGCCGAGGAAGTTGCTTGCTTTGAGACCCCAATTGCCAAAGAAGCCCCAGCCACTGATTTAAAAATCACTTATGCTGAATCTAAGAATAGGCCATAGGACTTTTATTGTATTGGCACATTACATTCTTGTGTGATTATCAATTGAAATATATTCAAGGCAGTGCTAAGCACTTATGACACTTCTTAAGCAAAAATAGCAGACGAATCTCCAATATGTTTAATTTTACATACTGTGCTTTCACGGCGTGTATGGTATACGCATGTTGCTTCACGCTCGTATTTATTAGCATGCTTTATTTCACATGCTAGTTACTTCTCAGCATGTTTTATTTTATACACTAGTTGTTTCTTAACATGTTTTATTTCACACACTATTTGTTTCTTTGCATGTTTTATTTCACATGCTATTTGTTTCTTAGTATGTTTTATTTCACAAGCCCAACTATCTCTCAGCATATTTTATTACATACGCTCATCATTTTTATAGTCTGCTAGCCATTTAAGGCGTAGACTAGCCACATAATTCGGCCGTAAGATTAATCTGTATAGAACTTGTTAATTTGGCAATCTCCCCCTTATTTGATATATTTTCCATCTTAAGCCATTTAATATGATCTTGTTGATAGCTTCGACTTATCTATTTGTTTGAAGGCATACTATAGACATGTAGTTGAGGTGAATGCCATACTTTTTGCAAAATGCCTAAAACTTATTATTGTCAAACTGTGGACCATTATCTATGATTATCATGTGTGGAACACTAAGTCTTGATATGATGGACTTGAAAACAAATGCTTTTACCTTCTGTTTAGTGATTTTTGCCATTGCTTGAACCTTGGCCCACTTTGTAAAATAATCCACGGTAACAATGACAAATTGTCATTGGGTAGTAGATTTCGAAAAGGGTTCAAGAATGTCTAACCCCCATTAAGCAAAAGGCCAAGGGCTAATCAAGCTACATAACTTAGTCACTGGTGTGTTACTTGGTGAGTCATGCTTCTAGCATTGAGGACAGTGACAGACAACATCCTTTGCGTCTTCTCTCATAGTTGGCTAATAATAGCTGAGTCGTAAAGCTTGAATGTACAGTGTTTGTGCCTTTACACAGTGTTTGTGCCTTTACATAGTTACTGCATATGCCACTATGTAGTTTAGATAACACCCTCTAGGCATCTCTCGGGGAAAGGCATAAAGGTAGGGCTGAGACATGCTATGCTTATATAGCTGACCATTAATCAGCATGTAGTTCACAGCCTGGTAAGCCAATCTTTAGACCTCTTTTTTGTCGTTAGGGAGAGTAGCATCTTTTAGATAATTCACTACGGAATCCATTCATGATTCTTTTCTCGGGCAAGGAGCCAACTTACAACTTTGCAAGACTGGATAAGCTTTTCTATGGAAGAAACTTGAGGAAAAGTTTCTCGCTCAGCTTAGGGAATGCCATACTGGCCAACTTTGATAATTTGTTGGCAGCAATATTCTTCTCAAAATTTTGTGAATTGAGAAATATAGGAATTCCTCTGCGAGCATTTGTACCATCAATAGGTACTTGCTCATCTCTTCTTCTCTTGCTGCGTAACTTCTAGTGACTTGATTTACCACTAGTTGGGAATCAGAGAACACTTTGAGTTTTTTAGCACCAATTTCTTTTGCCAATTTCAATCCAACAATTAGAGCTTTGCACTTTACTTCATTGTTACTAGTTGGGAATTCAAATTTCAAAGCATAATGAACTTTGACATTATGGGGGCCTTAAAGAACTAGGCCTACATTACTTCCTTCTTGTGTTGAAGAACCATCGACATAAAGAAACTAGATAGATTTCATAGCTATCTCCACATAATCTTCCTCTCCAATGAATTCGGCTACAAAATCCACAAATACTTGGGCCTTTAGTATCATTTTGGGTTTATATTATACACCATGGGCATTGAGCTCTAAGGCATATTTCATTATCCTCCTCAAGGAATCAAGCCGCTGCAATGGTTACCACAATGGTTGGTCGGTGAGGATAATGATCTTGTGAGCTTCAAAATACGGCTCCAACTTTCTTGTTGAGAGAACTATTGCTAATACAAATTTTTCAATCTTTATGTACAAAAGCTCTGGGCCTTGCAGAACATGACTTACATAATAAATAGTTCGATGCTCTTTCCCGTCAATTTGAACTAGTATAAAGGTAAGAGCTCGGTATTTGATCGATAGATACAAGTATAAATTTTCTCTAGGAATGGGTGTCCAGTGTATTGGGGGTGACACAAAGCTCTTCTACAATTGTCGGTCCAGTTGAATTCTTTTGGATTCTTTAAAATTTTAAAGAATTCTGTGCACCTATCTACACTTCTCGACACGAATTTGTTGAGGGTGGCAATTCGCCCAGTGAGTTCTTGTACCTCTTTAACCATATGAGATGATTTCATATTCCTTATGGCTTCAATCTTTCTTGGATTGACCTCGATGCTATGCCATATACTCGAGAAATTTTCCTAATGTTGTGCCAAAGATGCACTTCTATGGGTTGATTTTCATGCTATATCTCCTCAATGTGGCATATGTCTCCTTCAGATTGGCGAGATGTTGATCTTCCTTCAAGCTCTTCACAATCATGCCATCCACATATAATTCATCATTTCTATGGATCTAAGATTTAAACATCTTTGTTACTAATTTTTGGTATGTTGCACTAACGTTCTTCAACCCAAAGGGCATCACCGTATAACAATATGTTCAAAAATTGGTAACAAAAGATGTGAGGACTTCATCTGCCACATCCATCTTGATTTGATTGTAAACAAAGAAAGCATCCATAAATGAAAGCAATGCATATCCTGCAGTTGCGTCTACCATCTGATTGATTTTTGGCAGTGGGAAAAAATCCTTAAAACAGGCCTTGTTGAGATCCGTGAAGTTTATGCACATTCACCACTTGCTGTTAGACTTCTTAACTAGCACACAATTTGTTAGCCAAGTTAGATAAGGCCTTTCCTGAATGAATCTTGCCTTCAATAATTTCTGAACCTCTTCTTCTATTGCTGCTTATTTCTTTAGTGCGAAATGTCTCTTTATATATTAGACCACCTTCACATTCATATCAATTTGGAGCTTATGTACCATAACTTCTCTCGAAATACTTGGCATGTCCGAAGGTAACCTTACAAACACATTAGCGTTGGCTTGTAGGAAGTCAATTAGACTTTGCTAAACATCTGCTGATAAGGGTTTTTCTATCCTTGTTGTCTTCTTGGGATCATTTCCTAAAGGAATTTCCTCAGTATCATTTTTGACATTCTTTATGCTAACCAACGTACCTTTTGGATAGGTTTCAATTTGAAATACTTCCTCTTGTCTTAAGGCCCTTATATATAAGGATCATGCCAGTTGTTGATCTCATTTACATACACTAACTCCTGTAGGAGTGGGGAACTTAGCTTTCAGATACGCAGTTGAAGGTACAATGCTGAAAAAGTGTTGACACAGCCTTCCCATTATCATGTTGTATGGGGACTAGCATTTGATGATGAAGAAGTCCACCTTATCCTCTACAATATGCTTATCATCGCCGATTTAAATCGGTAGTGTGATTACTCCGGCTACTTTGATAGGTTGATTATTAAAGGCATAGAGATCATACTTATAAGACCTTAATTGCACCTTGATCTTAGGTCTCATTTGATTAAATGCATGATGAAAAATGATGTTAGCCGAACTTCTTGTATCAATAAGAATTTTCCTGACTACAAAGTTGGTGACCCTTGCACTAGTAACAAGAGTGTCATCATGCATCCTTTGGATACCTTCAAAATCTTCCTGTTTGAAAGAAATTATATTGTTGATCCTAACCTTTTTACCTTGAATGTTACATACTTAATTTCTAGCATTAATCGAGCTCAAAGAGCTCAACTGGCCTATACTATTTTCACTGACAACGGTATTAATTACTTCGTTAGGTGCTTTGCTGGGATTAACATCCCTTGCATCTCTTATGGCTACCATTAGCCAAGTGTCATCCTCTTGTTCCTCTCGTCTCCTTTAAGACGGTCTTTCAATTCTTTCGGCATAATGCACTAGAAATTTTTGTAGGTGCTCGTATTGTATTATATCTTCAATTGCATTCTTGAGTTGAATGCACTTATTTGTATTTAGTGGAAATTACAGTACTTGTTTGAATTTCTTCTTGAGGGATTCCCTCACATTCTCTTTGGCTACTGGAGGACGCCTATCAAAATGTCTAAGATTGGACGATTGATAAACGTATGGGATGAGTATGTTAGGATCCTTGGTCTCTTCCTCTCAGCATTTGAATTGTAGTCATTATCTGTGCTGAGTTTGTCATTCGCACTTTTTTGCTTATCATTCTTTCCATCTCCTTTGCTCTGATCAGCCTCTCATTATTGCTTTATGTTGTCTTCCTGATGGATGTATGAGGTGGCTTTAGCCATAAACTCAATGAAAGTTTTTAGCTTGTTCTTTACAAGAGACTTGAAAAAGTCTCCATGAGGCTTGACTCCATTGATTACAACATTGAAGGCTACACTCATATCCAATTCTGGGATATGGACCATATTAGCCATAAATCTAGCTAAATAGTCTCTGATTGGCTCATCAAACTTTTGTTCAATGGTGTTAAGGATTGAAAAGTCCTTAACAGGAAGTTTGCTTGTAAGGAAGTGTTGAAGGAACACTTCTGTTAGTTCATCAAAACAAAAAATTGTATTTGGTTTCAAATGTTTGAACCACGTGCTAGCTACATTCCTCAATGTTGAAGGAAAAGGTTGACAGGCTACTACATCACTCAAGCCATGTAACTTGGCCAATGTGCGGTAATACTCCAAGTGGTCTTCAGGGTCCTTTATTCCATCGTAAGTCTCAAACTGTGGCAACTTTATGTGCTAAGGTATTACTTTCTCCAAAATCTTTAGAACAAAGGGACTCTTTTTAATTTAGAACTGTTCACTTGGGGCAGTAGGGGTGCTTTCATATAAAGGAACCGCATAGTGCACCTGTTGCGGTTGTTTGTCTTTGTCATTCCTTTTGAAAGCAAGAGCCGAAGGTCCTATCATATTCTCAGCTTGCTTTTTTTTTTTGCAACTCAGGTGAATAAATGGAATCATTGCTTTTTTTAGCGTTGTGATCATCTTGGTCTTTATTTTAGGACAGATCTAGGTGAATATTACTATTGAGGAGGTTAAGGACTTGCTCATGTTTTTTATTTAATTCTTGGTTTTCTTTGGCTAAGTTGAGGTAAAGTTGCTCGAGCTTAGCCAATTGCTGTTCATCAGTATGTTGACTCCCCCCTTTTAAGGTGTTAAGAGGTAGTGCCGGCACCTACACTCTTAGAAACTCTAATTTTAGCCATGTAGGTGTGTTTAGGAAAAAACAGATGGTGCCAAATGTTGTTGGTGAATTTTGGGATTAAGGAAAATCCTACAAAAGAGAATGAAATGCTTAGTACTAGGGCCAGTCCGGTGTGGCCACTTCGATGCTTAAGTTAATAGGTTTACTTTGTATAAAAAGTACGTGAGAAGGTGTTAAAGAGATCTTACGGAGTTTCTTTCCCATACTTATAGTTGGTTGTAATGTCTAAGGCAGTTGTCGAAGTAAATGTTAAGACACGTGGAAAGTTCTTGATTTGACATCTCTCCTAATATGTAGGGAGAGGAAGCGGTTATGTAATATAACCATGCTTATTATAACCATGCTTATAATAACTATTCGTGCCAAAGGCTTGAATTCAAACTAGGAACGGATTTAAGCTACTCAGCATAAATGCCATCTATCATCTTTCCAGAGGTATGCCGAAAGATTCAAATATTTAGCTTCTCACCGGTTGAATGAACGAGTATGTTAGATGAGTGAAAACTGACTATCAACACGGTCATCCATTTGAACTCAAAATGTTTCTTCAATAATTTGAAGAATGTCAAGCACTTGTTGGCGTTACTTGATACGAATTTGTTCAGGGCATAGATCCTTCTGGTGAGGTGTTGGAAACCTTTATGGTTTTAGGGGCTTACATGTCCTGAACTGCTTTAATCTTATCTAAGTTGGCTTTGATTCTTCATTTTGTGACCATAACACTAAGGAACATTTTAGATGCAACCCTAAAGAGATACTTCTAAGGGTTCAGCTTCTTTTGGTAGTGGCGAAGTATTTGGAATGTTTCTCGAAGGTCTTTAATGTAGCATTTCCTATCTTTGCTCTTCATGATCATGTCATTTACATAGACTTTGATGTTCCCAACAATTTATGGCTTGAATATTGAGGTGATAAGCCTTTAAAACATCACACTAGCATTCTTCAAGCTAAAGGGTATAACCTTATAGTCTATACACATCCACCATTTGCCATTGGCCTTCTTCACGAGGACAATGTTCACAAGTTAGGAGGGGTATTTCTCTTGCCTAATGAAA
The DNA here is from genome assembly GCA_024138015.1 of Lumnitzera littorea. Taxonomy (NCBI): domain Eukaryota; kingdom Viridiplantae; phylum Streptophyta; class Magnoliopsida; order Myrtales; family Combretaceae; genus Lumnitzera; species Lumnitzera littorea. Next base: position 89,965,121 of record JAMXBB010000002.1, on the reverse strand, counting down.
CTAGCTTGTAACAATTTTTGCACTTCTTACTCGATTGCAACCTAACACTCTGGGGCAAAATGTCATTTCTTTTACTTAACTAGTGATTGCTTCTAAATAGAGCTTCTAAGTTTTAAAATTTATAAACCTATGTCCTATCCTTAACTCGGTTCAACAGGCAAGTGTACCTATCATTTTATAGTATGGATGAGTATAAGGTCGTCTCCATTGGGAAAATGACTCAAATACTAGTACTTAATAATTTTTCCTATTGTCTAACAATCAATTTCATTAAGTAATCGATTATTAAGACTCTAATTATTAACTAAACTACACTAATCTATAATCTACAGTGATTGATACAATGATTACAAGAACAATTATGAAAATACACTTAACATGTAGACTTGCTTTATCACTTAGTATAATCTTGCTAAAATACTCTTTATCCTAATACTTGTTAACTGCGAGAAATTATAGTATGTAGTCATTTTTCCCAAAACAACTTACTTCTAATTCTAACTATGTCTATTGAAATCTCTTCCTAATTAACAACCAATTAAGATTGCATTAATGTCGTGTTAATGTATCAATTCCCCTATAGATGCAACAACTTTCCTAATACAATCTCTATTATTAGGAGTAAATTATTCCAATGAACTAGATCGATTTAATAGAATTATCTCTCAACATATTCTATTGATATCTATCCTAAGTCAATGTCTTGCACTACATCATACTTAGATTCATTAAATGTCATTAATCAGAATTAACAAACGTCCAGAAATTACTTTTTTAAACACTTGATCATACTAAAGATGTAGCAAGCCCTAACGGACTACTCACATATGATAAAACAACAACACAAAATAACAAGAAACGTAATTACGCAAAAATAAACCATGGAAAAAGTTAAAAGTAAAAACCCCTTTTTATTCCATTGAAGAAGTTTGATGAATACATGAACAATGAATTTTCGTCATCTTTCTCGAGTGATTCTGGGAAAGTATAATATATGCTAGGAATTGATACAGAAGACAAACAGAAAAATGCAATACTGGGTACAAGGATGGGTAAAATGGATGTTTTACAGATAGGTGATGTATTGTTCTTGATGTTTGAAAATTAATCTATGAAAATTGATGTCTTCTCCAAAAGTTGCAATATCTTTTTATATTCTCCCCATCAAAAAACTCAAATCTACTCCTTTACGGCACTACTTGACATTTCTCATGTACTGGTTCACGTAAAAAGAACAGTTGTGCCTCTTTTTATCATGCTCGTGACTCGGGGTGTAATAGTCTTGAAAAGAATTATCTTTCACCAATCACGATCGTTATTGAGGCCATGAACTCCTCATCGCATTATTAAATACCATTACACCCGTGATAAAATTCAATTACAGTCGTGATTAACAAAACTTCCCTTGATCATGATCGTGATTGAGGGCGTGACCAGGGTAGATTCTTCATTGCTTCATTATCATGCTCGTGATTGATGCTTCTATACTTATTTCTTCTCCTTTATAACCGTGACTGACTAGAAAGTTGTTGTTCTTGTGTATAATTCATCCCATTACTCGTGATTTACTTGAAATCCATATTTTATACAATTAAGTATTCAAACTAAAGAATTAAATCACATTTACATTCAATTCTATGCCTAAACATGCTTTGAAAGTATAAAATAATTTACACTTATCAACTGGTTAGACTATGGGATTAAGATTGAGGTGATGAGTAGCCTCGAGGATGTTAATGATACTAGGCATGTCTTTCGATGTGGATGTAAATATGTTTGTGTTTTGTTTGAGAAATTCAGTGAGCTTAGCTATTTCATCATTAGGAAACTCTACCTCAATTTTTGTGGTCATTCCTGGAGTGCTCGTAAGCTCAATTTCTTTGGTTTTCTTGGTTGACTCTCCTTGCAATGTTAGGGCCAAGATGGTGGTAGACTCTATGTTCATGACATTGTCTCTAGTTTGGGCATTAAGGTAGAGGGATCTGGATAACTTTTGGTCCCCTTGGGCTTCATTGACTCTAAATGGTGTCATGAATTTTTCTTTTAGGCAACATTAGCTAATAAGCATATCAAACTTTATAATGCTTAGCTAGCCTAGAATTACACTATATGGCAACCAATGATCGACAACAAGAAAATCGATGGACTATGTGGTGATGTGTTCATTGTCACCCAATCGCATTAGGAGAGTAATCATTCCTTAGGGTGGTATGGGTTTTCCTCCCCTAAAACCTATGAGGCCGTGCTCATATGATTGTAGGTGTTCATCTAACTAGTCCTTTATTTGCTCGTAAGCAATGTAAAAGAGTATGTCTATCGAGCTACTGCTGTCAATGAATGTTTTCGGAATGTTAAAATAACCAATTTTAGCATTTATTATTAGAGCATTGCTATGGGGGAAATTAATACCTTGCTCATCTTCTACATTAAAACCTATCATCGTATTTGTCTTTGGCTTTTTAGCTTGAATGAGGTATTTCTCATGATGAGCCATCATGGTCGCGGTGATTGAGAGGAGGCCAAGGCCTTTAAATATGGTGTTTACTTGCCCCCATCATCCCCAGCGGTTTTGGTCATTAGCGAAGGTAACATTTTGCTTGTTTTGTTATTGTTGTTGTGCCTTTTGGTGTTATCTTACTCGATGGCATTGGATTGACCACTGTATTTGGCTCCTTTCATTCACTACGAGGTAGTCAATGCAACCTTTATGGACAAGGCCTTCAATCGCATTTTTGAGGCGACAACATTCATCCGTATTATGGTCATGCACCTAGTAGTAATCACAAAACTTACCTAAGTTTGTTGCTTTAAAGGTTTCACAAACGTTTGGTGCTTATTGGAGCTATTGCCTAACCTCATACATGATCTCCTTGAGAAGTTTATTGAGGTATGTGTATGAGGGGTAATCTTGGAACTTTTGTCTCTATCTCTCTTATTTGTCCTTTACCAGGGATTGTGGCTTGGGGTCCCTAAGTGGTCTTTCATCGATCCACGAGTGCTGTTATCTACCTTGAATTACACTCTAATGGTGTCCTTTTATGCCACGTATATCTCAACTACTTACATAAACTTATCTAGAGAATCAAGCTTGTTTAATGAGACCACATCAAATAGTCTTCCCGAAGGGTCTATTCCCATAATAAGGGCTTGTAAAGGTCGTTCTTATCAGAATCTTAAAAGGTGCCTAATAGGATTGCCTAAAATTACCATATCACGTGTGCACCCGTGATATAGAAACCGTTTTGCAAGTTAGAGATTGCAAAATTCTAAATAATATATCATTAGGGTTTTTTAATTGTTAATTAATTAACATATTATAAAATATAAATAACTATGGATATCCAATATTCCATAGTTCCTCAAAACCATAGAGAATTGGTATCCTCTATCAAATGATTAGATCAAATAGTATAAACTTAAAATTCAAATTTGTTAAAGTTACTAAATCTACATATATAAGTGGTATTTACATTTAAAGTTTCAAATGAACTAAACAATCTCTCTCTAATTCTAACCTTTAAAACATCTTAATACATGCACTCAATGCTTGGCTCTTAAACCCCATCCGATTATCTATCAACCTACAAAAGCAAAACTATCGAGGAGTAAGCCATAAGAGCTTAGTAAGTTTTCTCTCATACTATACTGGCAAGCAAGTTATCAAACAAATTATTACAACCATATGAATGCTTGAACACGTAGTATGCCAAATAATATATATGCAGTTGATTGGTGCTGCATATAACATCAGATTTTAACACCCTTCGAGGTAAGGGTTGGAGATACATCAACACCAATCACAACCGAGCTCTAACACCTAGGTTTTTAACCATAAATTTGAATTTCATATTTCGCAAAATGCATTTCCATTTCTAAGAAATCTAGTAGTACACAAAACCCTATGTCTAGTGGTGAGGTAGCTCCTATAATCCATACTCACACCTTATAGCGGAGGTCTTTAGACTCGACCCTTAGACATACGATTGGTGTCTCCAACGCCTAGTAAGCCCGTAGGTTAGGGTAAGGTCATATTGTACAAGTGCACTATACTAAAACACTTTACTTCAATACATAGAAACAACCTTCGCATAGCCTCTCTTTACCTTCGGATGAAGTGATGGCTAGAATAAGAAATGTAATGCATGGCTCTTTTTAATTTAAGATAAGCTAAATATAATTAAGTCAAATTACATGGTGATCAATCAATATTAATAAACCATTTAAATTATGTCACAATCAATCGTATAACTAAATTTTCAATTGTCATGTTTAACAATATTTTGCACGGTAATCAACCAATATCAAGCACATGCATATCTCATACCCCTATGAATCAAGTTATTAATATTTAATTTATGTGTACTAACTATTAGCACAAAATAAGTATAAAGTTATCGGGAGTACTCACTTGGCCATGACATCTCGTACTAATCGTAGTAGTCCTTAAGAAGATCCTAACCATCGTTAGGATCACCTAATTATTATAAGATAAAAAAGATAGTAAGTAATTGAATGAACTAGTTATTCTAGGTATTTGTTCACCTATTTCTACTTAGGTTCTAATTAGTTTTCATTCGATTGAACCTTATCACTAACCGTATGTAACTTTTTCATTTTATTTCCGATATTTATGAACTTATAGTTGTTTTTCATTATTTTCGGACATACATTCACACGGTAAGGTTTGTTTTGGATGTTAAGGCTTGTGTTTTACGATATGGGTTTAATTTATTATAATTTTAATTATTGTGACTCGAATACTCTTATTTGTTAGTTTTGTATCTCATTTTATTACTTTATGATCTAATTAATCATTCAATTCTTATATTTTTATAATTTTGTATTGTTATTATTATTATGTGTACTTATTTAAGGTTAATATAAGTTAGTATATGTATTATGGGTCCATTGTAGTTTCGACCCATACATACACATATATATACATTATATATTATTACTTTATTATATTATATTATAGTATATTAAATAATTATGTTATAATTTACATGTGTACTAACTTTAAACTTATGTACTTATACATCCTTTACGTATGTTATGTGTATGTATACTTCTAACATACTTATATATATACTTATACATATACCCATATATACATACGGTTATATACGTATTTTTATACATATTTTTGTATGCCCTTAATACACCTTTAAGAAATCTTCATATAATTCATATCTTTGCATATTATAGGTTCAATTAGTAAGCTATATGTATGTACACTTAGTATTTTCCTTATTTTTGGTTATATAAATAAAGAATATTCATGTATAGGGATGTCCATACATATGTACATATATTTATACTTCATGTCTTCACTAGAATCCTCATGTACAACTTCTCTACATATACTTGTGTCCTCTTAGTTTTGTCCATGTATATGTATACTTATACTATGTATACTACTAAGGTTTATACATACACACATTATGTGTATTCATAATCCATATGGATAGGTACTTTTACTCATGTGCCTTAGTATTTCTACACTTATATGTATGGGTATAGAGATTCTTATTTGCACTAACATATAGGTACATATTACACAAAGATTCTAAAGCTAATATAACATAAACAACTAATTACTTATGAAAATAGAAGATCACATGAAAATATACCTTTTTCTCCTTTGTAATATGAAAAGGAAAGTAAGTATATTGTATAGTAGTTTATGGTGAGTAGTTGAAGTTATGAAAGTGAAATTGAAAAGTGTAAGAAAAAGGGAAGAAAAGGAGAGTCACAGTTTTGGATGAGAAGAGGAAAGAGGGTTTTGTTGTGTCTTAATTTGTGTTTTATAGAAGAAAAAAAATGGGTTCTAGAATGGGGTGAAGTGGACAACAAGAAGAGATAAGGGTCGAAAAAAAATCATGTGAAAAAAATGAAGAATTCCATAGAAAGTAATAGAAATTCTAGGTAAAAAGGACATATGTTGACTTTAGTCAACACATTAATTTGGTCAACTTTTGAGTCAAATGTTGACTTAGTTAATATTTTGGATTGGTCAACATTTGAATTGACTTAGTCAACTTTCTTAATTTAAATGTAATTAGTGTACATAATAATGAAATTGAAGATAATTAAGGGAATGAAAGGAAATATGGGATTTGATGAAATAATTAGTAAAAATAATTTTTAGAATCTTTCTCTAATTATTTACATCCTATATATAATTTTTAACATGATACTTATTATTATTATCATGAAAAGCACAATTTAGCATATTGTTAAGTGTTTGCATTCAATTAGGGTTTTAGTGTGGTTCTAATGAATAAGAACATTTTTTAAGCTTAAAGTTAGGGTTTTAGGGTTTTTATCACTTTTAGGTACAATCTCTACTATTTTTACATATTTAGGATTTAATATATTTATATGCGATTAAGTCTTAGATTATTATCTTAAGATTTTTATTTTATCTAGTCTTGTTGACTCTTATGGTCATCTAGTACACTTAAATCTAATCTAAGATTTAGGTTGGAAATTCTAGGGGTTTACAGTTCTAATATCAAGCTTAAACACTTGTAGTTTTACACAATTGAAATGATCAAGTTATGCCCATAGGTTTTCATTTAATTACTACCTTACATTGTAGAGTATGGAGGAGTCTCTTATTGAGACCTTAGAACTTAGGAAGTGCTGTTGGAACTTGCCTCTTATGTCATTGAATGATGTGATGGAGTCATCGAGCAAGGTGTTGAACCAAAGCAGGGGGGCTTTCGCTAACATCTTAGGGAAAGCCTTGCACATAGTTGCATTAAAGAAGTTGTATAGGCCCATCATGTTTCAGAAATGGACGAGGTGGTTGTCCAAGTTGATAATTCTGTCATAGGTGTTAAGGTACAGTAGTCTTGAGCCTATAGGTAGTATTTCTTCTAAGATTGAGAGGACAAATGGGCTCTTTGTTGTTACAAGATACAATATGGGGGCAAATGACTCCACTTTCCTTTAGTTGCACACACTAGAAGCACGAAGAATGTGTTCATCTAGTTCTTAGACATTCATGTCCTCGAAGGCTTTTGGTGATTGCTTTAGGGATAAGTTGTCAATTGATCTGCTTGTTGTTGTAAGCTTGCTTTACATATGTGTTTTGTTGTGATTGCAATTCAGCTAATTGGGCAAGTCTTTAGGAGCCTGCTATTCATGTTAGTTCTAATTGTGTGAATGTACTAAGCATGTAGTTCGTAAGTCATAATTTTTATTTAGTTTAGAGGAAGAATTGACAGTTGCCTCCTTGTTCGAGCATTTATGGGATGCGTTTTTTTATATCGCAACATCTTTATGTAAGGCTGCATTAGACTCCTAGGCCCTTCTATTTTCTTCGAGCATCTATTGAATAAGGAGTTTAAGCTATTAAACCACAGAAGTTTAAGCTTTTGGTGGAGGGTTCATTGTTGCACACTATGGTGGAAGCGTTGTGTCACCACCATCTGGTTGCGACGTGATAATGTCACATAAATGTGAGGCATGCAGGTTGTTGTTTTTGCTTCTAGCCATCTTGATACAACTCGGAGTATAAGCAACAAACATGAACTACAAATGAGTATTTGGAGTTTAAGTGGAAATGAGGAATAAGAAGTGAAATGGGGGTTTGAATGTGAATGTAGATAGATATCATGCACTAAGACATAAACATAATCAGAGGTTGAGCTCAAAATGGGTTTTGATATGAATCACGAAAGCCAAACCAAGGCTTGGGGTTTCAAATGAGGTTTATATGCGACTCACTAACTCGCTAAAATGAAAGGGGTTCACTAAAATCTTAAGGATAAGTTTGATAAGAACACAAGAAAAATTAAAGAATAAAATAGCACTCAATAATCCAAAGCACAAGCTTGAACAACTCATAAAGATGTCAAGTATATTCTTGCTTAAAAAAGAAGGTTCGACTTCTTCTATTAATTATAAATGTTGCTATTTATAGTACATCCTAAAACCCAAGAGGCAAAATATAAATAGAATACAAGGCCTTAAACCCTAATGTAGGCCCATAACTAAAGTTAAGGAAAATACTTGCAAGTGTACAAAACTGTACGCTTAATAGGGAAGTTGGCATACAGGTCATCCGAGCTATCCTAGAATGAGTAGGACCCTATCTGGGTGAAGCTAGCAATTGGATGCCTTAGTTGGGGTAGGAGTCGCTAAGCTCCTATAATGCTTAATCGAGTTGCCTATGAGGTTGGCCCATAGTTACTAAGCTTTAAGATTGGTCGACACTAGTATTCTCATGTCATGCTGAGTTGTTCTTTAGACTTAGGTCCTAAGCTATCTGGTCTCTTGGCTTCTTAGCAGTCAACATATTTGATGTCGAGTTACTTCTTTACCTCTTAGCCTTTTGGTATCACACGACCTTAGATAATGGAGGTTAGCCTCGGCTAGGGATAGGTCAGCCTCAGTTTGGAGCTAGTTAACCTTAGTTTAAAATAGGTCAGCCTCAACTTAGAATATGTCGGCCTTGGCTTCCAACAGGTCGACCTTGACATAGGGATCATCGTAAGTTGATTCCTATCATCACCATAAGGTTGAAAAGAAATTGTCTTCGACTTTAAACAATGAGCACGAGCTTAGATATCAAATAGACTCCTCTTCCCTTTTCTTTTCACTGTAAGCATTAGGTTGCTCTGAATCTCCTCAACAATCATGGGGGTCAAGCAGTAGCTCTTCCCATCCTTTTGAACCATGTAAGTGTTGAAAAAGGCATCATGGATCACTCTTCAGTTGTACTCCTAAGGTTAACTAAGAATTAGATTGGTCGCATTCATAGGCATTACGTCAAAATCTAATTCATCCTCATACTACCTTACCTTGAATGCTATCCGAGCTCTGTTATGTACATGGATGATACCCTTATCATTAAACCACCTCATTCCATAAGGTCGGGGATACGAGTAAGTCAACAATTTCATCCTTGTAATCAGCTCGACAGAGACAATGCCGGTACAACTACCTCTACCAATAACTAGGGAATAAGTCTTCTCATTTACCAAACATCAAATCTAGAATAAGTTCTCCCGTTGACTTGGGTCTTCTTTCAGGTCATCTCGTCGACTCATCATAGATAAGAGTATGTCCAAATCCACATAGACATTCTCTTCTTCAAACTTACCTTTTAAGCTCTTGTCACTCTAACTCTCTACTTGAGCATTAGGTCCTTTACCTTTCAAGATCATGACCCTCTTATTCAGACATTAGGAGGTAATATGTCCATTGCCCAAACACTTGAAGCACTTGACTTCTCAAGCCTTAATGATAGGCACTTTCTCCTTCTTTACTTTCTTAGTCTCAGCTTGGTCAAGTCAACTAGACTTTCCTTTCTCCATCCTCTTCTTGAGCTTTTTTCTTCTCTTCATACCCCTCATGCTCAAGGTTGCCTTGTTGAGGTTAGTTAGTTGGCTTCTAGTGCCTTCTTCTCCTCTATCTCTCCACTGTTAATGCCAAATTGGTTACTTGTCTAATGAGTTGAACAGCTACAATTCAACCATGTTAGCAATGTCATCTTGAAGTCTACTCAAGAATCTAGTAATAGTGCGGTCCTGTGGCTCGGCAACCTCGCATCTCATCATTAAGGTCTTAAACTCTTCTAAGTACTCTTCAACGATGTTTTAACCTTACCTCAAGTGTTAGAAAGCATAGAGCATCTCTTGCTTGAAGTGGGTTAGCACAAAGCATTGGTTCATCAACCTGTTCATGAGCCTCTAAGTTCTGACTTCTCCTTTGACATCTTGCTTGGTAATCAATTTATCCCACCAAAGATTGGCATACTCAATAAGGGATAACAAAGCTAGCTTAACCTTGGTTCTATCATCATACTCATAGCATTTGAGCCACTTCTCCACTCGGGGAATCCAGTTAAGGAACTTTTTTGGTTGGTTATTACCATTGAAGGTTAGCAACTTAAGCTTAATGTTATCAAGTCCTTGGCTATGTATTTGAGGCTCATCCTTTGCATTCTAAATAGGTCAGTTCACTTTGCCACTTTTGTTAGAGCTTTGCTTAGCCAAATCCTTTCTTAGCCCTAGCTCTCTTCTTCGAGCTCTTTAGTTCATCTTAAAGTCAATACTCTTGTCATTGCTTCTCTTTGGCTTAGGTCAGTTTTCTCTTCTCCTTAGCTCGACAGCTCTTCTTGGCTGCATTTCATCCTTGTCAAGCTTATTGGAGTCACCTCCACTAGTTGGTGCTCAATCCCTTCTTTCACCTCAACCAACACATCTACAGCCTTTGACTAAACCAATAAGTTCCTAGATAGAATTGATGAGATTCTAAATCTGATATTCTAGATTATTAACATGTTGCCTCAAACATCTACGAGGACAATCACCACTGATATTCACACTATTTTCAGACATTCTTGTTTGTATAGTAATTTCAATAGAGAATATTCAACAAACTCGTAATACACTCAACTCAACTCAGAATCACCATAATTTGAAGTTGATAGTCACTCTCAACGGAAGAACACCACTAAAACAATTCTATGAATACTACTGCTAACAAAAGACAACTAATAGTAACCTACCCATAAATTAATACTACTCGACTTCTACAGCTACCTATTAATGACAAAAACTTCTACGACTAGAAACAACTACTGAAATTATTGTTACTCGACTCTATAGCATAGTATAAATAGAACAATAAAACTACCACTAAGAACACAAACAACTCACTATACTATAGAATGATGATTAATAGAAATGTTTAAGCTACGAATCAAACTTTGAAGAAAATTAACACGTGTATCTCCCTAAAGCTCTGATACCAAGATGATACAACTCAAAGTGTATGCAACGAACATGAACTACAAATGGGTATTCAGAGTTTAAGTGGAAATATGGAATAGGAAGTGAAATGAGGGTTTTAAATGTGAATGTGGATGGATGTCATGTACCAAGACATAAACACAATTAGGGGTTGAGCTCGAAATAGGTTTCGATACGACTCATAAAAACTAAACTAAGGCTCAGGGTTTCAAATGAGGTTTAGATGTGACTTGCTAACTTACCCAAATGAAAGGGGTTCACTATAATCTCAAGGATAAGATTGATAAGAACACAAAAAAGATTAAAGAATAGCACTCAATAATCCGAAGCATAAGCTTGAACAACTCATAAAGATGCCAAGTATATTCTTACTTAAAAAAGAAGGTTCGACTTCCTTTGTTATTTATAAATGTTGCTATTTATAGTATATCCTAAAACCCTAGTGGAAAAAATATAAATAGAGTATAAGGCCTTAAACCCTAAAATAAGCCTACAACTAAAGTTAAGGAAAATACTTGCAAGTGTACAAAACTGTACACTTAATAAGGAGGTCGGTATGTGGGTCATCCAAGCTATCCTAAAATGAATAGGACCCAAACTAGGTGAAGCCAGCCTACAATTGTTGAGCTTTAAGATTGGTCAGCACTAGTTTTCTCATGTCGTACCGAGTTGTTCTTTAGACTCAAGTCCTAGGTTGTCGGTCTCTCAACTTCTCGGCATTCGACAAATTTGATGTTGAGTTGTTCCCTTTTTACCTCTAGGCCTTCTAGTATCAGCATAGCCTCAGATGGAGGAGGTAAGCCTCGGTTAAGGATAGGTTAGCCTCAATCTAGAAGGTCAACCTCGCTTGCAACAGGTCGACTTCGGTATGGGGACCATTGTAGGCTAATTCCTATCACATCTTGTGTATGGTGGCTTGAAATGATAAGCGCCAAAATGTTAGTATTTGGACCAACTTCAATGGATGTTGCTAGATGAAAGTCGGTGCAGATCGAATTCAATGGGTTCCTCACTAAAAGTGACCTACAAGAAAGCCCCCTGTGGGTGATTCCATGAAGGCCCTTTGATACTTAAGTCAGCAAATAGGACAATTATGGGAGAAAGGAAACTACGGTGGATGAGCACTAAAACCCTAATTAGAGGATGCTCGTTAGTCGTAGGAGTGTGTTCAAATATTGTATGGAGAGTCTTAGTCTAAAGTGGGAGAACTAGGATTTAATCCCTTACTTATAAACTCCCTTTCACTATTTACTATTTATAGTAAGGTAGAGTACAACTACCTAAACACATGTAGATTTAAGGTTCATTTGTACTAGCAACCAATAGGGGCGACATGTGTTGCGTGGCTAACAGGGTGGCTTTGATAGTTGGTTAGCCACAACCAAGCTGGCAGCCACGTCTATGAATGGCAAGTCTAGCATCCTCAGGGAATGTTGGGTGGATCGACCATAATGCGAAGGTCAAATGGCAATTAATGAGCTAAGGATTGAGCGTCGAGTAAAGGGATTGGGGATTTAAGTCTAGTGAATCGATTGGCTCGTCAATGGTGAGCCAAGCATTAGGGGGCTCTCATGTTCAAAGGAGTCTTTATTCATAGAGCTCAAGCAGGCGAAGGGGAGGAATCTTCGCACTCCGAGCTTAGTCATTCTACTACTATGGTCCCTACACTTTAGGAGGAGGATTCTAGCCTTATGCTCTCCATGTTGCTCGCTCGGGTCCTTAGAAGGACAACTTGCTATATGCTCTTCTCAAAGTCTGGGATAGAAAAGAGTTTGAGTAAGTTAGGAGACATGGAAGGCAGGAGGAAGGGAGAAGGGGAATGATCCCTTTCGAAGCTAATGGGCCTTTGCAAGAACTAAGCCTTGAGCCGAGTGAGAATTAAAACGTTATGCTATATGTTCATTTGGCTTTAAATTAGATTTACAATTTACGTTAATTATTAAGGACGAGTAGATAGCTTTATCAATGGCCAATACATGTTTATCTCAGGTGAAGGATTGCATTCATATTGCACAAATTATAAGCTCATATAACACTAGCATCGGGGGGAGGGGGGGGAATCTGAATTCAAACAACACCCAACTGCCCGTCTCCATCTTCATCCTCATTTAACCATGAACAGCAACCACCATAGAACCAAACCCAAAACCCACTCACCTACTGCATCCTCAACAAACAGCGACACAAACGCGACTCTAGGGCCCTACTACCGTTCAAACCCAAGTCACACACGACTCAACCCACACTTAGTCATCACTCAATCAGTAGACTTGACAGCAACAACATTGGTGCAGTCCTCTCTCTCTTAAGTGAACAACAGCACACACGCACACCATCCCCAACTTAAACGGACCGCGCAAGCTATTGCTACAGAAGATCCCCAAAACAGCAGTACAGCAGCGCCACCCATGACCGATCCTCGCCCATACTATTGATAGCACCATCCACACACACAATTTTAGATAACCCTACGATGGCTGCAACCAGACTAAGATGTGACCTCCACCAACATCATGACCCTGTCTCTCTTGTCCACTTCAACAGCCACCATCAACTCCATCCTCACCCATACCCATTTTTACCACTACATTCACAGTAGTCACACAACAGCACACACACAACTGTTACACACGGACCATTGTCCGTGTTCAACTCAACGCACCAGTCACCCATAGCGGACTCTCTCTCGTGCTACCCCCATCCACTGCTGACTGCCGATCTCAAACACTATCGAAACCATCTCCGTTCGTTAAGGCAACATGACCAAGCCTCCCTTCATCAATAAGAGTTACATGAATTTGTGATTACCCACTTGATTCAGTGATCGGATCACTCCATGAGAAGATTGGGGACGCCACTGCAACTTGTTGGGATAGATGCGACTCACGCGCTTTGAGCCCCTAGACCCGATCCATGCGCCTAAGTAGCCCCCTGGTCCAAACTGTGTTTTTTCCATTTGGTTGGGTTCTTTTAGTTACTTAGCATTAGGCGGTAGTTTTGATTGTTTACTTATTATTGCCTCACTTTTTATTTTAAGGTAGGCATATCGTTAATTTCTTGTTTAAAATTGCATAATTAGAGTTTTGATGTGAAAAATCACTAACATGGGTCTTTTGTAGGTCTCAATGTCAATTCTTATTAGCTGGTTGTTTGTTGGATGTTATCATATTTTCAACCTAAAAAATAAATAAATAAACACATTTTTTGCATAATTTTCATGTGGACATTGCATTTTCTAGAAAATTCATATCTTCGCATATTTTACACAAAAATTGCATATTGCATTTTTAGGTTTGGTTCTTTAAAAGTAAAAATTTTCTCACTCGGTTAGTTCTTTATAAAATAAAAATCTTTTATTGACATTTTTGCAAAGTTAAGTTAGTTAGTAGTTGTAGAGGGTTAAATTTAAATTTGAGTCTTAAGCTCATTAATTAAATGAGTTTGATTAATTGGGCTAAAGTGATAGAATCTAAAGAGTTAAATCCAAATATCTGAAATAATCAAAAGAGATTTGGCATAGTGAGCTTAAAGTAGGACTCGTTGAATTGATCTGTCCGATCCAATCTTTGTTGATTTAGGTTACATTAAAATAATAAATAAAGCCTTCATTTAGGTATAAACCCATAAAAATAGCCCACTTGAGATTTATTAATAAAACGTTTTAATCTTAATAATTGATTACCATCATAATTCGATAAATGAGATCAACCATCATTTCCTATAAATATCTTATTCACTTCCTTATTTAGATAAAAGAAAATCCTCAATTAACATCGTTATTCTATCTAAACCTTATCTCAAAAATCATCACTTAAACACCTTAAGGACTTTACCATGTTTTTCATTATCTTGAAGTTTAATACCACCGTACTCCTCTACTGGTCACCATACGTATTAAAGTCTCATCAAAATTGCCTACTCCTCTTCTCTATACTTCTTTCTTAATCATCTTATATAAGTCACGTAAGTCATTTCTTTGGTTATGTGTAATACGACTTCTTACGTAGCATACACGTATCCCTTACATTTGTATCCATACTCTCACATAAGTAAAGTCATGGCTTGTAATATCAATTATTTTGAAACTTTAGATAAATATTGCCCCTTTCAATAATTATTGCATATTTTTAATAAAGTTACATCTTTTCCATGGTTTAAGTATTTTTTTTTTATAGTTATGTATTTTTTCCATGATTTAAGCATCTTTTTTATAGTTATATATCTTTTTCATGATTTAGGCATTTTGTTCATGGTTTAGATATCTTTTCCATATAAAATTTTTGTCAAATAGAAAATTGCATTTAGATATTTTAGGAATTTTTTAAAAAGTTTTATTACATAGAAAAGTTTTTCTCTAAATAAAAACCTTAATTTGGGTTTTTCAAAAGTTAACTTTTTTTAAAAAAAAATGGATAATAAAAAGTAGGGTTTCTTTTTTTAGGAATTTTCTTAATAAAATAAACCAATGAACATAAATCTGACCCCGATTTTCAAAATAAAAAGAACTAACTTGCAAAAGTTTTTTCTAAAACTAACGAATGTAAATCTGACCCTAATTTTCAAAATAAAAAGAACCAACTTACAAAAGTTTTTTCTAAAGTAATGAGAATTACGATAAGTTTAATCCCAATTAGTAGGTACCTAGATACTTTTGGAACAATTGTAAAATTTGTAAAATATTTAGTTTTTTTCTTTAGGAAAAATTCATAATTAATAAAAAGTTCACTTTTATGCAATTTCACATCGTTGCATGTTTTCTTAATATTTTACAAAATTCTAAAAATGAAGGGCCATTTGTTAGTTTTCAAAAATTTTTACATAATGACTTTTGTCTTAATATATTAGTCTTTCGAGCTCATTTCTCTACTTAAATTTTTTTGAAAAATTGTCTTTTTATTTTAGAAAATTTGTGGATTAGTGGTTAAATTAAGGTTTTTCCATCCAAAAACCTTAATTTCTACTTCTTACCAATTGTCACTGGTTGGCAACTTCAAAACTTATATTTCAAAATATTTTTAAATATTTTTTTTAAGAAAAATGATTTTCCTTAATTTAAAATCAAGTGATCTATATTAAGAGAAGTTAGGCTTAATATAGGTTAAATTAAAGAAAACCAAAATAGGATTCAATAGAATTATTAACTCCACTAGGGAACTAGTAAGCTAGCCTTGTAAAAATTAAAAATTCTCATAAATGGGCTTTTATTTTTCTTTTATATTGTAATATATGTGTACTCACTAGGCCTTAGTGATGTAAGCCTATTATGAAAAACCACGCCTATTGGGTTTATTTTAGGGAATTTAAGGGAGGGCTTCAGTTTTTGAATATCATTCATGTGCTTAAATGTGGTCGGACTTAGGCCACCTTTGAAACTTAGGACGGGCCACTATTGTATAATCGTTGAGGTTTTTACCATCGCTTGACGGTGATAGGTAAATCCACTCAAGTTTCTATGTAACCCATTAGACATTTCTCCCAAAATGCCTAATGTTATAAAGCTTGAGATTTGTAGATCATACCTGTTGATAGATATTTTTTGATAATTATTATGTGAACTTATATTCGTCAGCCCAATACTTAAGCCTAGTCTAATAATTCAGTCCGGATATAATTTTTATTGATTGGCTATAAATACTAAGCAAGACCTTCAAGTAAGGGGATCTCTCTTTTTGATTCTCTTACTCATTATTACTCGACAACTCTGCTTTTATGATAAGAGAATTGACTTAGGCATCAGAGTAGCTACTTCGGAGCATCCTCTAATGCCTCTTGCAGTTGTGTTTTTGTCTTATAGGTGTTCACACATTGAAACAAGAATCATCCATTAATAATTGGAGCCATTTGTAGGAATAAAAAAAAAAAAGGTGAAAATTGCCAATCATCACCATCATCTTAAACGAATTTGCAAAATCATGCAGGGAGATATCTCCTGTTTTTATGGAATTTTCAAAGCTAGGTTCACTATAGTTTATTTCCTGTATTTCTTCTTCAGATCTAGGTAAACTTGCTTATAGCCTGCTAATCTACTTCGGCTTCTTGGATTTTATTTTTCCTATGAGCATGGGAGTTAGTGTTCCTTTATTTGTATCTTTACGGCTGTCCATATATTGATTAAAATGGATGGATTGTTAAGCATGTGGTTGCTATATTTTTTCAACACTTGCCTCTACAGAAAAGTCGAAAACTATTTCAGTTAACTTAAGCATGTGTTTGTAAGGGACTGATTGTATTGTCATTCGGTGAAAATTTCCTTCTGAAGGAGGCTAGAATCTTTTGTGCAAATCTACCTTCTTCACATTCTTTTAAGTTATTTTTAGCGGCAGGAAAATGATGCTTGCGGCTGTCAATATCTTGGTTCGAATGGACAATTCCTTGAGCATGCTTTTTATATATCTCTCACGATTCGCTTGTATCATGAAAGCCAAAACCGATTTGGAAACCACCATAACATTACATGTTGAAAGATTTGTGCTCTAGGAAAACTTCCTGTGAATACTAAAGACTACCTTAATTAAATGTTGATAGTCGGATTTCATTCGTTATATTCACTTGTCCACTTAGCTGATGGGAAGCCGAGTGATTCACCTCTTGGTAGAGGCTAACTAAGATGGCCATATTTGGTTTGAATTTAAGTGGCGCAAATGGATATTCCTTAATATGGTTTCATTACATAACTGCTTGCTATACTTACATTTTAGGAATGTACTTGATCATGAGATCTCCACGTATCCTAATAATTATGTAATTAGCTGTTGTTTTAGACATCCGACATTCGCCTATAAATACAAAAAAGAAGCACTGTAAAAACTATTTGATAATTTACAACTATTTATCTTATCTTCTCTAAAATTCACTTATTGACTTAAATATCGAAATAGCCATACTAGACTGGCTTCGATACTCTTTAGTTCTTTATACTTTACAGGAGGGAAATCATCCAAAACCATACAGCAGTTGTTAATTGCCACGTTTGTTTGAAAGAGGTTGATGATATTTTCATTTAGTGAAAAGGTTTCAGGAAACTTTCGAAGGAAACTACTATTTTTTGTATGGGTCTGTTATCTTCATCCTTGGTGAAGCACCAAATCTAAGAATTTCCATGGACGAGTCCTTATATGACTCACAAATCCCAAGCACACCATAATACCATACCGAATCACGTGTTTTCCAAGCTTCACGGAAAACAATCCTTACTGTCAACATTTGAGGAGGTTTCTGTATGGCCAAAACTATCTGATGGTCGTTACAACTTGGCTAAGTTATTAACGATATATTTCGTCGAATGGTTCTACGAGTGCTGACCTACTTTAATGCAAGGGCAAGCGATTGAGTCGAAATTTAATTTAATACAAGTTGATCTATTCATAGAAGGCCACCGAACTCCTCATGCACGAAAAATTTAGACTTGAGCTCTACCCCTCGATGCCAAGCTATTTTCTCGACTAAATAAAGAAACTTTAAGCCTTGTGCCGAATTGCTGAAAAATATTGCTGGAGATTGAGCTCGTGTATTGTAGCCGAGAACCTCAAAATGCTGAGTTGTTGACACTGAGAAGCCGATTGCCGACTAAATTCAATGGCCGTATAGCACAATACAGTGCCGGGCTTCTCCTTATACAAATTGTGATGACGAATCGATCTCTTTAATCATGCTATGACAGCATGGCTTTGGAAGAGGAACGTCGAGATAAGACTTAGGTGATCCAGTCAAAATGAATCGATGCTGAGCTACTTCTACCAAACACAATAGTAGCCGAAAGCGAAGCTATTCACCGACATGGCTTGATATTTGTAATATCTACTTGAGTGGACTCAACAGAAGCTCCACATGTCGAGAGTTTGATTCAAGCTTCTTTACAACTCTTAAAGGCACATTAGTCCAAAGGCGCATCTCCACCTTGTTGAACACCAAGGATGAGGAACAACTCTAAGCTCGAAACACCTTGTCGAGCTATCCTTTGTAGAGCTCTTCATGACTCCATGATTAAGCTTCGCAGAGCCCATCCTTTCTCGGTATAAATTCCTAGCTACAGAGATGTCTAACGATAAGTCCGATGTTAGATATCAGGATGATGAGTTAAGGATTTGCAGACAATAAGACATCCACTTTCCTGATCCAAGCTTCGTTCTTGTCGAGCTTCCACACCCAAATGCTTTCTTTGATTATATGTCGTCCGGAGCTTCATGCAACATAGTTCAATATAAATACTGATCAGCAACTGTAGAAAACTGTCCGAGCACTTAAGACAAGGACTAAGCAATGCATGACTTATGGAGCAATTTAACAACAACAAATGCCAGGCTCTTGATCCGAGTTTGTGTTCACGTTTGAATTGTCCTAGCAACTTTGACGTACTTACAAAAAGATAGTCACCGAGCCAATTAGCATCGCGTGCATTCAAACAGCAAGTCGGAGCTCGTATACGTCGAGCTTCAAGATTAATTCGCGAGAGCCAAGCTCTTTAAGAATATCTGAGCTCAAGAGTGACTCTACTGCCTTTTCACACAATCCGAGCTGAATGCCGAGAATTGTAAGCCGAGCTATCTCCTCGAATTTGGCAAGCATTTGGCCGAGCTAACCAGTATGTAGATAATTGGCCGAGATTTCTTGGAACCGAGCTATTTGAAAATGCTGAGCAACAAAGCAACTTCTTTCCCGAGCTAAAGGACATCGAGCAGTCATGAGGAACTGAGCTTCATGCTAGTTAAATTCCATTGTCCATCTGCCCTTTGGCTTAATAATCATGCTTCTGTTCCGTTTTCTCCACTCGCCGAGTCAAACAGTGTAGTAGCTCTACTTGCATCGAACTCCAAGTTCTATCTCGTATCGGACTCCAAGTTCACGCTGAGCCCTTCTACTTTTTAGGCTAAACTATTAGTCGCTAAGCTATTTCTATCGGCCTACAACGATGGCCGAGACGCCGAGTTTTCCAAGTCATTCCAACTCGCCAATTTCCTTTATTTACATTCACCGAGCTGATCCATGTCATCTCCTAAATAGCAAAGTCACCCGAATTATTCACTAAAGTGCCAAGTCGTACTGACCACAATCTACTGAATAGCCATGATTGAGTTGTAGTTGTACGTGACACAGTGTTTTTGAATGTCAAACATACCCTCTTTGTTCTCTAACTGAAATGGAACTCCGCCATTGCTGAGTTGCATCTATAACTAAGAGCAATTGATGGCCAACCTCAACTATTTTCCACTCTTGTCAAGATGAGATATAGCGAAGCAACAACAGTTGGACAGACCAACTCTAAACAACTGGATAAATGAAGCCTAAATCCTTCTCGAGTTACTCCTCACTACAATCAATCTTCACCCAACTCCTGCAAATTGTCCTCAACTTTGTTGATGGCAACCATTCCAAGTTTGATGTGAGCATAATAGATTCTTGGCAACTGAAGCAGAGCAAATACAAGACCAACATTACCATGTAATCTTTGAAGAACTGAATTGTAGCTATCATGAGTTTGGTACTCGATTTCCTTTAGACCAAGTTGCAATTGAGAAATAATTTGGTTTTTGCCATACTTGCCTATTTACTCCATAGATAGTGGCAAGCTCCAAGCCACATACTAAAAAGCTTTGTCCTTTTCTAAAAGAACTGAAATTGGGTTCCTCCCTTTACTTCAACTTGACCGCTTCAAGCTCCAAGTATGCACGAAGTATTAAATGGAGCTATAAGTTACCTAGTTACCCACACTGAACTATTTATGTCAAGCCTCTAAGACAACAACATGGTTTTATATGAGTTTGCATAATCAAGAAAGAACAGGCTCACATGAGGAAGAACTATATTATTCGGCTTCTAATAGGCTTATCTTACCTATATTCAAGATGAATATGAGGGTTCAAAGACAAACTTTGGCTAAAGAAATGCAATCCACCTTAAGCCCACGCAAGTATAATTTACTAATGGATAATTCCTCAATAGCTCTAAGTCTTACACACTACTAACAATGAGCTAGTATAAACTCAATTGCTCTATCTAACAAATAGATAACGGGCTACTAAAAAATCCCAAGCCATTAAGTGATGATGGATAAAATATTCTTAAGCCTGAAAAGTTGCATAGACGACAAGTGAACAAGCCTACAGTCCTATATATTAATGGATTAAAAGTTAACTAGCCTATCATATGGCTCTACTTAGCAGAAGTCATGGCCAGCTCGGATGACTTGCATGCTTTCCTTACCACTTCAAGCATACTGGCCTCTTTAGGCCCTCGCCTCTTAAGGCACTTTAAACTCACCAGGCCTATACTTCTTCAAGTAAATCGACCTCTTCCAACCTTAGCCTCCTTAAGCTCTCACCTCTTTAAGCATTCCAGCTTCTTTAGACCTTAATGCATTGCTAACCATCAATCCCATTACTCGTGCACGACTC
Source organism: Lumnitzera littorea (assembly GCA_024138015.1). Classification (NCBI taxonomy): domain Eukaryota; kingdom Viridiplantae; phylum Streptophyta; class Magnoliopsida; order Myrtales; family Combretaceae; genus Lumnitzera; species Lumnitzera littorea. The sequence goes on along the minus strand of JAMXBB010000002.1, from coordinate 89,943,961 downwards.
CGAGGCCTCCAATCCCTCACCTAAAAAATCCTCTCTCGATAACCTACTGATGATGAGAAACTTTACATGGAAGGAAGGTAGTTGAACTCCTTGAGCTTTTCACATTGTTATACATTGATCTATACTCTTAGTTATGATAATACCGACCATTCCCTTACCAAGGACCCTGTGCTAAGTAATCCAACCAACTATTGCCGAAAAATTCTTATCGAGTGACAAGAGACTCACTTACCAGCTGAGTAATTTTCTCTCGGCCTGTTACCATTTCTCTCATCACCCTCTCCTCATTTCGACTTCTTTATTGCCGTAGTACCTCGATCCCTTTCGCTTACTGTGCCTAGAGAATCTTCATATGAGACCAATGTTGCATTGTCACCTATTCACCTCATCTGATATTTTACTACTTTTCCATTTTTGTCTTTTGTCTTTTTACCTTTTTTTTTATATATACTAGGAATGCCCTTTTTGTATATACTTTTTTGTAATTTTTTTATTTGTAATGTTACCCTAGGAACTCACTATAAATAATCTCTTTCCTTTGTAAGATGCACATAACTGGACAAATAGACATTGAATTTCCTCTTCTTGTGAGATAACTCTCTCCAAGTTCATTTTTATATATTCTTATCTAATCTTGCCAAGTAGCTCAGGATTAATGGTGAGTAAACCTTGACATCAACTTATGTATCATATCAAGTAAAATGTCAAGTCATGTTGTATTCGTTAGTGAGTCATATCCTCCAAGTAGCTTCACGTTAGCTACTCTAGTTCATCTATAGACCAATTCCCTTTATTTTCTTAGATATTTTAGAGGACTCATTTAGTTTAGATTTGCTACGAGTGATAACTAAGCTCCTAAGCACATCAGGCACTTACCTTTTCAAGCATACGAATATTTATAAGTGCTCCAACCATTCCTGCATCTCGCCTCTTTAGGCCTTTGGTTCATTAAGTAATATAACCTCTTCAAGCTTAGATTACAAACTTTTCCAGAAATCACACAAGATCAACCTCCCTATATACTCTCTTTTCTAACCTTATCACCAAAAAGAGTGGAGTGCAAGTCTTAATAGGCATTTTCTGATAACTATTATGTAGGCTTCTATTGGTTGGCCAAATACTTAAGCTCGATCCAATAATCTAGTTTGGGTATAATTTTTATTGACTTGTTATAAATATTAGGTAAAACCTTTAAGAAAAGGGACACCTCTTTTTGATTCTCTCACTCATTATCACCTGACAACTGTACTTTTATGATAAAAGGGTTGACGTAGGCATCGAACTGGCTATGTTGAAGCACCATCTTATGCCCCCCCATAGCCGTGTTTTTGACTTGTAGGTGTTCACACACCGGAACAAGAATCACCCATCAACAATACCCTCCATCATCTTAAATAAAGAGAGGTTAGTAATTTTTAAATTATAGGAACTAAAAAATTTTAATAACTCATGGTCAATTAGGCTTCTATTTTGAAAAATAAATAAATTAACACACTCATATATAAGTGTCCACGAGCTTTAGTTTCAAAGGTTTTATTTTCACACATACACACACACATAAGTATTGGGAATGTCAACTGTAGGTTCATGATAATTCCATTTTTATAAGTTATTAATTACCAACCCCATTACATGCATGCGCGTATAACATATTGCATCACATTTATTTTATATTTTTAGTTTGCATGTATTCTCTAATATTTGTTATATCGTATATATTTGTCTATATATGTTATCTTATGTAACATATTAAGTGTTGTAGGTTTTGTTTTATTTTACAAGGAAGAGATTGTATAACAAAAAATTTAACATAGATGCCACAAAATCATTAACATTCTCCCTATACCATGACATACTGATGTAAATAAAAAAGAAAAAAAAAACTTCAATATCAACTTATAAATTTTTTTTTTTTTGCATGTAATTATGGAAATTAGTTAGGGTGAAGATTATTATGAAACTATCGTTTTTTTAAGGGTTTCCAATAAGTTTCTAAGAAAAAAAGGAGAAAATTTCATAGACATGCTTTATGATTTTTACTTTGTTGATTTCAATTACAATGCCCCACATGTACTATATTGTTAGGAATTAACAAAATGAAAAAGAAAAAAGTAAAAAAATAAAAAAAGATTTAACCTTTAGATTTCAATTGTAAGTTATTTTCCACCCTAAGATTGTCAATCTTGTGAATGTTTAAGTTCTTATTCTTCGTATCTACCCATTAAGTTGTCAGGGTTTTCTCTATAAGTCGTCGCCCTTATGTCGTCTTTTAATAAGTTTCATATTGTAAAAGAATTTCTACTTCTCTATATCATCCTTGTTATATAATCGTCATCTTGTATCTTTAGTTATCAATCCAAATGTTCCCATTTTTTTTAACCTTTTATCTAGTATAATAAGTTTAGATTCGTCAATGTTAGTATAGGTTGTTTGTAACATAAAATAAGTAATGATTTTTCAATAAAGGTTTCTAGAAAAAGAAAGGTTTTCAAAATTAAAAACTTCATTTTTTTTTTAAAAAAAGAGAGGGGATGCAGTGTTGCTAATAAGAAGGGATTCTTGCAAGATTTGAAAGATTACTTTTTAAGTAGTCTGACCTAACTTGAAGCCCATAATCACTCGTATTCAAAACTAAGATATCTAAAGCTCTTGAGCAGAGAATAGCCATAACAGAAGGGGTTTGAGCAAGAACGTGAAACAAGTTGAGACTATAGCTTATACCTGAGCCCAAGTACCTATTGACATACCATCTGAGGTAGACAAGTCTAAAGAATTGCTAGTTTATGAACCTAACAGCAGCAACAAAGGCTTGGGGAAGCAATTGTAGTAGAAATTGATGAAGATGGAGGAAGAAATATTTCACAAAATTGAAGAGAAAATGGGAGCTCTAAAGGGTTATAATGAGTAGAGTAATTTGGGCTTAAGCAATGTTTGTGTTTTTGAAGACCATAAGTTAGCCAATAAGTTTAAGGTACCATATTGTGAAAGGTATGATGGAACAGGCTACCCCAAGATCCACCTTAGGCTTTATGTCCATAAGATGGCCCAATTCACCAAACATGAGTAGTGGATGATTCAAATTCCGCTTAATTAGGCCAACATTAGCATGGTATGCCCAACTAGAATTGGTGGAGCTTAATACTTGAGATAAGCAAGCTCAAGCCTTTTATCAATAGTATAAGTTCAATGAAGAGGTAGTCTCTTCCCTGATGGATTTGAGTAACATGAAAATGAAGCCGACCGAGTCCTTTAAGGAGTATGCTTAGAGATGGAGATCTACAACTACTCAAATTATGATACAATTGCAGGAAAATGAACTAATCAATATGTTCATCTACATCCTAAGTAAACCTTATTATAATTACTTTTTGGGCTATACTACCTCCACATTTGCAAACATAGTGACAGTTGGTAATCATATTGAAGATATCATTAGAGTGGGAAGATTGATAAGGAAGAGATCAACCTCATTGGATTCAAAAGCAATTGTGAACATTACAATGCCCCATATAACAATACATGAGCCTAGTGCCCTAAACATTGGGCCAGAGTGCAAGCAAGATAAGTAAAGCCTGAAAATACCAAGAAGGAGGTTCATTCAGATCTTGATTCTTATGCCTTAAGTTTATTTATGCTTGAGAGGGGAAGGTTTATTGCATCCTAAGACTCTAATGCTAGGGTATAAACCTCGAAAATATAACCTTAATGCATAATATGAGTACCATATGGGTTAGTAGGGGCATGCTACTGACCATTGCTAGGAGTTGAAGAATAGAGTCCAAGATTTGATCGATGAAGAATTGGTCTAGCTGGACTTCATCAAGGATCTAGGGTCCAAATTCCATACAAAGCCCACCATCAACATGATACAAGGTTTAGCAAAGTTACCAAAGATAGATTTGAATAGTCATGCCTAAACAACATGTCAATGCTAGGGTATTGAAAAAAGGGTTACAACTCTAGAAGAATGGTTGGTGAGGCTAGAAGAAAGACTTATGAGTACAGAAATGGTAATGGTTATGTACTCAAGCAACTCGAACAATTAGACCCTATTATGAGTAAGATGTCATAGCCGAAACAAGAGGATGATTCAAGGAAAGAGAAGTAAAGAACAAATCACCAATTAGGAAAGCCTAAGATCAAGATAAGCCCATCCATAGCAAGAAGAGACAACTTACAAAGTTTAAGATTCCAATGGCCTAAGTGTTTAAGTAACTAGTGATCATGACCTTAACAAAAGGTGTGAATATCATATGGGCCAAGTTGGGCATACCATAGAGAACTACTGAAAATCGGAGCATAAGGAGCTAGATTTGATTGATGCCATGATTATCCAACTAAACTTTCTAGAGGCTAATAAGTCTATGGGCAGTGATAGCCCTTCCTTAAGGGCATTAGATAGATAACTTCAAACTTTAGATATCATGAGTCTACTACTACCATATGACCAAATGACTCACCATTTGAAGCACTTAGGCATATTTCCAAATAAAAGAGCTACCATAGCACGCTAATAAGTTGCCCTAGTGTTCTTCAACCTAAAAAGCATCATACGATAACAAAACGTTCCCTAAGTCATAACAAAAGTGGTTTTGATTTTATCTTCTTCTGCTATCTTGATCTGATTATATCTTGAGAAACTATCTATGAACGAGAAAAGATGATTTTTAGCCGTGTTATCCACTAATACTTCAATGTGTCGTAAAGGGAAGTTATCCTTAGGTGTCGCTGGGTTTAAATCATGGAAGTCCACACACACTCTAACTTTCACATTTTTCTTTAGTACTAGCACTACATTAGCTACCCATTTTGGGTAATCTAACTCTTTTATGAACTCAACTTCTAGTAATTTCTTCACTTCTTCTTTTATCTTAAGGAGAATATCTAGCCTAAACCACCTAAGCTTTTGCTTTTTCGATTTAATATCTTCTCTTGACTGTAACTTGTGAACTACGATGAACAAATCTAAACTGAGCATGTCTTCATAGGGCCAAGCGAATATGTCTAGGTATTCTGATAACAATCATGATAACTTCTATTTCTAATCATTTGCTAGATTATCCCCAATTTTCAAGTTTCGTAGATTCTCTTCTATCCCCAAATTAATCTTAACTATCGATTCATTAATAATTACTCTACGCTGTCTAAATCAATGCCAACTTTCTTATATTTCACTCGAAGTCTCAATATCATCTCCGATGTTTAACCCAGTAGGGCCGAAGGTAATATTGGTACTTTCATCATTTATAGGCATGAGATATCCATTGTATTCATCGTTTTTATCGAATCTATAAAGTAAAGGAAAAAGAAAAAGGATAATGAATAGATAACAAAGAAGAATTGATAGAAAGAAAGGAACTAATTTTATTGAATGAATTCAAATTGTCTAAAGAAAAAGGATTAACTAATCGGACTAATTATGAAATCGAATGCTCTTAATTGATCTAACATTGTTTTTCTAAAGAGACCTATTAACAAGAACGGAAAACCAATTGCATAAGGAAATTAGGACGGTAATATCTTTCTCTTCATCTGCACTAATGCTATATTACTAATCCAAAGCCTTTGATAAACTAGTTACTTCGGGTTCTTAAACACCAGTTGGTATTGGAAAGTCCATGTAAGCATGGTATAGGTGATCTCCTCTCTTCCCTCTAGTTTTGGCCTTCATTTCTTGAATCTCCCCTTCAGTAGGCTTATATTTGAGCTCGAACATTCCAATTTGCTACTTAGGTTGTTCTGAGCAACCCCATGCCCCCTGTCTTGACACTTCAATCATGCTAACCTCATAAAAAATCCGTAATCGTGGTTCCTCCAATTCTTCCCTCCTGATATATGGAATAGCTGTCTCTTTATAAATCCCGTATTCCTGCTCCCCAAGAATAGCAACCATCTGTCCATTGATTATGAATTTGACCTTCTAATGTAAACTGGATGGAATTGCCCTTGCTAAGTGAATCCATTGCCTCCTTAATAGAAGATTGAAAGTTTGTGATATATCCAGGACTTGAAATGGGATAGTAAAATCTGTGGATTGATCTCGACCTGCAACCCAATTTCTTCAAGTATCTCCTTCTTTGATAAATCAAAAGCCCTTATTGAAATTGAGCTAAGCTTTATTTCATTCGAATCTACCCTAAGCAAATTTAGTAGCGCCAATGGACATACATTCAATTAAGACCCATTATCTATTAGAACTCGAGCAACTACTTTTCTTGCATACTTGACTATTATGAAAAGGGGCTTTGTATGCCAGTCTCCTTCTTCGCCTAACTCATCTGATGAGAATGAAATCTACTCCATCACAAATATCGAATTAACCACTAATCTCAACTTTTCAGTGAAAATCCCTTTAGGTACTTTAACATTTTTCAAAATTTTGACTAAAGCTTCTTGGTGAGTTTTAGATGACAATAGTAAGCCCATTAGGGAGATTTGGGCAGGTACCTTGGCTAATTGATCCATAATCTTGTATTAATTAGCTTTCACAATCTTCTTAACAACATTTTGATCTTTCTCATCTGTATCTTCAAAGATCTTTTGAGAAGCCTCTTCCATAGTAGTCTTCCTCTTAGCCATTTTGTTTTGGTCATAGACTCATCCCAAGCGTGTAACCGTACTGACCATGGCTAATGAGGACTTGGTTGTCTAATTCACCATTTGGTAATCTAAAGGGGTTGGTTTGTAATTCTCCAAAGCTATCGAGACAATAAAAGCAATTTTCTTAGGCTTATCCAATTCCTCAACCTTCTCATTTTTCTCGTAGAACTCAAAAACCAAAGGTTTAAGCCTACCTCCAATCATTCTAACCATCTCGACTATCTTCTTAGCTTCTGTAATAAGTTTGTCTTCTTCCTCAAATTCAGAACCCCATCCAATGGGTGGTTCATCAGCATACATTGTAGGTGAACCGGTGTAATTGACCAAATACTCAAACTTTCTTGATAGATCTCCCAATGTATCGACCATTGAATCTTGGCTTCATGCCTTTCTCTAAGCTCCTTCTACGTGCATCTCTTTTGTAGTTTTGGAATTGTCATAGCCATAATGTTAGCTTTCTTTATCTTCCCTTCCTTTAGCAATTGATATATTGCCGATCTAGTCCAAGTTCTATCTCTGAGATTCATTTTCTACAAGTGTCTGGCCTGCCTCAGATTCTAAGCTACTTCTTCAATAGTGATGGAGAGACTATCTAAATCAATTATTGGTTTAGACACTTCAGCGACAATCATGTTGATTGAGCATCCATGATTCGATAAAGGATTATTACCTACGTTGGGAGATAAAGTCTAAATGAAATCTAATTGAACCAATTTAGTATCAATAAGAACCTAGATCTAATTGAACCAATCACAACGGAGCTCCAAGCTGTAGTCCCTCAGTCTTTGTCCCTCTTTCGGTATTTTGAATTTCGGGAGATTCTCCTTCCTCAATTGTATAAGAACCTAGCTTAGAGAAATGGGAATATGAGTAAACTATCTCCTTTGTGGGTGCTTATTCTAACTCGGATTCGGCAGGGGATTAAATCCTCCTGTCATGGCTACTAGGGCTACCGATCTGATAAGGTTGCTTGTATTAACAACGCTTACAGTAGCTTCTTTGGCTATATTGGAAAACCTCGCAAGAGGCATCTTCTTCTCAACTACTATAGGATTAGGAAGTCTTCTAGTAGTAATAGCTTCCTCAATTCGACACCTTGAGGCTATAATTTCTACAAAGTTAGAGGCAGGGTATCCTATCAAATGTTGGTAGTATAGGCTTTGAGTGTATTGATGAAGGCAAAAGTTAGATCCTTCTTTGTTAAGGGTGGAGTTACCCTAGCTACCATGCCCCTCCATCTCTAGGCATACTCCTTAAAGCTTTCATTAGCCTTCTTTTGCAAATTATTCAAATCCTACATGAATAGGGCCACCTCGATATTAAGCTTGTATTGGTTATAGAAAGTTCGAGCTAACTTATCCCCTATATCATTCTTGTTCAAGTCCAGTTGGGCATACCAAGTTAAGGTGAGCCTAGTCAAGTTATCTTGAAAGCTTTGGACCATTACCTTATTATACTTCATGTATTTTCCCATCTTTCTGATGTACAACCTAATGTGGAGTTTTGGATAGCTAGTCCAATCGTATTTCTCAAATTCTAGAATTTTAAACTTTTCTGAGAAGTCATCATCTTCATACGTCGACAAATTGATCATTCTTATCTACTCAAGCCCGTTAACCATTTCTAGGGTTTTCCATTCGCATCTATTCAAGCTCGTTAACCATTTTTAGGGTTTTCATCTTCTTAATCAACTTTTGCATAAACTTTCTTTCTATCTCTCAGTGTTTTTCCTCGATCTCCTTCCTCCATGTCTCAACTTTAGGGACTAACTCTACATCTTCCAGTTCAGGGGGAGGGGTCGCTTCTGTATTCCTATTTGGGTTGACTTGAGACGCTTGCCTCTCATTGAGAATTCCAATAGCCTAAGTGAGAGCTTAGATTTGTTCGGCCATCTTGTTCATGTTTTTATCTAAGGTTACGACCTTCAGGTCGGGCGTGGTTTGACTGACGTTTCCAATATCCTAAGTTGGCATTCTTACCTTGGAACGAATAAATATCGAGCTTCTAGTTGAGTCTGCTTGCTTGGGCACTATTTTCAAAATCTTAAACAAGTTAAGTATTAGAAATCTTTGTGAACTAAAAAATTTATTTTTTATTTTTTATCTTTATTTATTTATTTATTTTTGTTTATTTTATTTTCTTTTTATTTAAAAGGCAACTAAAAATTAGTAAAAGACTGCATAATCAATAAAGGCTTTCATTTAATGAAGCTGTAAATTTATTAATAATCGTAAAATTCAATCTAATAGAATGGAAAAGAAAATAAAAACCTCCTAACTAATCTTTCTAAAAAAAAATCCAATCCTATATCTATAAAAGCCGATAGGTCTGACTAGGATAGGTCTGCCTAGGATGGGCCTAGTTAGGATGGGCTTCATAAGATTGATGTTGGCTTGACTTTCTATGTTTATATTACATCTATATTACATAAAATATGAACTGACGCAACTAGTTACAATGAAACTAACAAATTTACAATAAAGTTGAATATGATATTAATAATTTTGCAGCTTCTTCAATTTTTCAAATTTTTTTTTTAAAACAATTATGCAACCTTTTACTCAATAAAGGACAATGTAAAAGCAAAACGCGTATAATATAGGAAATAAAAATAATCACATAGAAATAAGCATTAGCAAGAAAAAAATGAAATCAAATATAAAAAAGAATGCAATATGCTACACATGTATATAATGCAATAGGGGTCGATAATTAATAAATTGTAGGAATTATTATGAATCCACAATTGGAGAGTATCTTTATATATAAGTATATTCAAAATAAGATTTAAAAAGAAATGAATCTCGTAAATACTTATATGTAAGGGTTACATATTAGTATATATCTTAGTAATTTTAGGAAAAATATGAAAATAAAGCCCATTAATTTTTTTTATTTTTATATGGTGATTTAGTTTTAATAAGTTAGCCTCTAAACTCAATTTTTCTGATTATTTTTCTAAAAATTATTTTATTAGAAAATACGTTGATCAATGGCCAAATTAGGATTTTCCTACCTAAAAACCCAAATTTCATTATTTTACTAGTTGAATTGATTGGCGACTCCAATTTTTTAAAAAGTTTTTTAAGAAAAATGTTTTCTTAATTTTATATTGGGTAATCTATATTAAGCAAATTGGCCTTAATATGGATTAAATTAAGGAAAACAAAATAGGGCTCAACAGAATTAGCGACTCTATTAGGGAAGCCTGATGGGCTAACCATGTAAAAATAAAAAATTAATTGATGGGATTTTTTTTATTATTTTTCTTTTATTGTATTATAGTTATACTAACTAGTTTTTAGTGATGTAGGCCTTTATTTTTTTGAAAAAAAAAAAAACAATGGGCCTGATTAAGGATTTAAGGGGGTTTTATTTTAATAACATTTGCATGCTTAGATGTGGTTAGACCTGAGCTACCTTAGGAACCTAGGACAGGTTGCTATTATGTAACCTTCAAGTCATTGAGGTCTTTACCCTCGTTTGGCAATTATAGGCAAGCCCACTTAGGCTTCGATGTAGTCCACAAGGTTTTTTTTCAAAAACCCTTGAAGTTACAGAGCGTAAGACCCATTGATCCTACCCTCTTACATTATTCTTTTGAAAAAGGGATAGTTATTTTTAAATTATAGGAAAAGCTTGATTAATTACTGGCCGCTATTGCAATACATACATATGTAGCATATTGAATTTTTTTTATATTTGATTTTATTTATTTTTGCAAATGCTTGTTTCTATTTGATTATTTTTATTTTTTGTATTATATGTGTTTTATTTCTTTATAGTCTCTTAGTGAGTAAAAGACTACATAATTTGAAAAATCTGAAGAAGCCATGAAATTATTAATATCATATACAGTCTTTTTGTAAATTTAGTGGTCTAATTGTAAATAATTGTATAATCTCATTCTTATTTAATATAGAATGGAAAGTCAGGTCAATATTAACCTTGTGAAGCCCATCCTAGCCAGATCTATCGGCTCTTATAGATATAGGGTTTGATTTTTTATTTTAGAAATATTAGTTAGGAGTTTATTTCTTTTTCTTTTAGTCCGTTGTATAGGTTAGATTTTGCAATTATTAATAAATTTACAACCTCATTAAATAAAAACCTTTATTGATTACGTAGTCTTTTGCTCATTTTTTTTTTATTATAGTTGCCTTTAAAATAAAAAATGAACAAGAAAATAAAAAAAAAAAGAAAAAAAGAAAAAACATAAAGAAAACAAGCAATAAAAAATACAAAAAAAAAAACAACAAAAATTTTAGTTCACAAAGATATCTAAAACTTGGGTTTTTGTTTAAGATTTTAAAGATAGCGCCCAAGCGAGCAGACTCAGCTAGAAGCTCATTATTCATTCGTTCTAAGGCAAGAACATCAACTAAGGGTACTGGAAATGTTAGTCAAACCAAGCCCCACTCGAGAGTCACAACCTTGGAAGACAACTTAAACAAGATGACCAAACAAATCCATGCCCTCACTTAGGCTATTGGAATCCTTAATGACAGGCAAACATCTCAAGTCAAATCGAATCGGAATGTAGAAGTGACCCCTCCCCCTAAATTGGAAGATGTAGAGTCAGTTCCCAATGCTAAGACATGAAGGAAGGAGATCGAGGAAAAATACTGAGAGATGGAAAGGAAGTTTATGTAGAAGTTGATTGAGAAGATGAAAACCCTAGAAATGGTTAACAAGCTTGAGCAGATGGGAATGATCAATTTGCCAACGTATGAAGATGATGACTTCCCAAAAAAAGTTTAAAATTATGGAATTCGAGAAATACGATGGGACCAACTACCTCAAACTCAACGCTAGGCTATACATTAGAAAGATAGGAAAATACACGAAGTATGATAAGATCATGGTCTAAACCTTTCAAGATAGCTTAACTGGGCCTGCTTCAACTTAGTATGCCCAACTGAATTTGAATGAGATCGACACATGGGATAAGCTAGCCCGAGCCTTCTATAGCTAATATAAGTTCAATATTGAGGTGGCCCCATCCATGTGGGATTTGAATAATTTGCAAAAGAAGGCTAATGAAAGCTTTAAAGAGTATGCCTAGAGATGGAAGGGCCTAGCCGTTAGGGTGACTCTACCTTTAACAGAAAAGGATCTGACTTTTGCCTTCATCAACACTCTTGGAAGCCTATACTACCAACATTTGGTAGGACACCTTAGCTCTAACTTTGCAAAATTTGTAGCCTCAAGGTGCCAATTTGAGGAGGCCATAGCTATTAGAAGGCTTCTTAATCTTAAAGTAGCTAAAAAGAAGATGCCTTCCGTAAGATTTTCCAATAAGGCCAAAGAAGCTACTATAAGTGTTATCAATACTGGCAACCTTAGTAGGCCAGCAACCCTAATAGCCATGACATGAGGATCTAATCCTTTGCTGAATCTTAGTCAGAATAACAGTCCATAAAGAAGATAATTTACTCATATCCCCATTTCTTTAAGCTAGGTTCTTGCACAATTGAGGAAGGAGAATCTCTTAACATTCGAAATACTAAAGGGGGGACAAAGATTGAAGGACTACAACCCCAAGCTCCATTGCGATTATCATTTAGGGTAAGTGGGGCATTCTACGGACCAGTGTTGGAGACTCAAAAATAAGATCCAGGATCTCATTGATGCTAAATTGGTTCAATTGGACTTCATTCAGACTCCTGCTCCTAACATAGGTAACAATCCTTTACCGGATCATGGATACTCAATCAACATGATCATCGTTGTGGTGTTTAAACTAGGAATTGATTTAGATAGTCTCTCTATCACTATTGAAGAGGTGGCTTAGAATCTGAGGCAAGCCCGACACTTGCAAAATATGAATCTCAAAGATAAGACCTAGACTAGACTGGCAATATATCAATTACTGAGAGATAGGAAGATAAAGAAAGCTAACTTTATGGCTATGACGGTTCTAAAACTGTGAAAGAGATGTACTTAGAAGGGCCTTAGAGAAAGGTATGAAGCCGAAGATCCGATGGTCGATACCTTGAAAAAGCCATTAAGAAAGTTTGAGTACTTGGTCAATTATGTTGGTTCACTCTCAATATATGTTAATGAACGACCCACTAGATGGGGTTTCGAATTTAAGGAAGAAGACAATATGCCGATATGGTTGGAATGATTGAAGTGAAGAACACTAGGCTAAACTTAAGAGGAGGGGGGTGAATTGAGTTCTAGGACAATATGCAATTCTTTTTCGATGTATCAAATTAAATGCAATAATAAGAGTAACCAAAATAACAATAAATGATAATAAGTAAAAAAATTAAAGGAGATAGGGATAGAGAAATTCAAGCTTGGATATAACGTGGAGTTCAGATTAGCCCCTAATCTCTACGGACTCACAATGCCTCCAACTAAGGACTTTACACAACTTTATTAATTTATCAACACAATGCTTTAAGAGCTTACACAAGCTTATACACAATCACAATTTCACAAAACAATCTCTATTGTAGTGCTCTTCTTTTACTCAAGATTACAAAGTATATAAACATAAGCACACTACAATAGGTCTCTTTTGTTTGATTGTAAGTAAGGTGTACAAGAGATAATTTGTAAGTAATGAGACTAAAGAATGCAAAGGAATGTCTTTTGATTGCAGTAGAATATAAGATCTTAAATGCCTTTAGTCGGGTTGTTGAGCTTTTATATCAGCTAATTGAATTCTTCCTATTATCGCACATTAAATACTCCAATGGGTACTTAAATTAGACTTATCGGCATGCCGATACCTTATACTACCGGTAAGCCGATAACAAAATACTCTACTAGCATAAATACCAGCAAGCCGGTTCCTTGTTCAAAAGCAAGTCAATCTCCTTATCTAGGCCACTTTACTATCAAGCTGGTAGTGTTCTAGAACTGTCAACCCAGTAGGCAAAAAATCTCCTAAATAATAATTTTAACTACCAACAAACAACTATACTTTACAATCTAATTTTAAGATCATTTGATCACCACTCAAAGGATTAAATTTCTTATAAAAATAATTGATATAATTAATTATTAACCAAATTAATCAATTTTATTCAATTATCTTAATATGGCATGGTGGTCCTATACAAGATATTAAGAGGGGGTTGAATTGATATCTTTAAATTTTTAAAAACTTTTTTTGTTAAAAATGAAGTTACCTCTCTTAACAACTTATAATGGTGAATAGTGATAATTTAATAATTCAATGCACAATAGATAATAAACAAAATTAAAAGAGTACAAGGAAGGAGAAAATCAAGCAAAGATTTTATAAAGCTTCGGCCTTCTATCTACTACTCTCTTCCAGCTCCACTGTTGGGGACTCGGTTTACTTTACCGGTGCCGTTCCACTTAATCCACTAAATCAAATGATAAAAAAATACAAGCACTTATCACAATGACTTTACAATACTCTGCTCTACCTATCTAGCTTATCAATAATCTAGGCTAATACAGATCTACAGAGTACAAACTATCATTTCTTTATAACACAGTATTGAAATTACAAATGAGAACAAAAGTACAAGTCTCAAATAATTCGGCACTTGAAAGAAATAACACTTGTTGTAGAACTTTGATTCGGTGCAACTTTCTAAAGAAGTATCTAAAGAACTTTTTAAAGCTTTTCAGAAGATAAAAACTGATCGAGAATTCTTTTTTTTTTTTTTTTTTTTTTGTGCAACAATAGTATTTCTTCAAAGTTGTGTATCTTAACGTTTTGAATCCTTCTTCCCTTTATTCTGAAGATTTTCTTCACTTCCATAATTATCCAGCCATTAGTTGTTCCAAATAATTCCATGGATATTTTTATGAGAAAATCTCAGTTATTTGAATTTCAAAACAACTCTCCTTAAATTATTTAGATTAGATAAACTTTAATTTGTAACCATCAAATAAGCTTTTGTTTTGATTTTGAAAAGATTAACTTTAGTTAGCGATTTCTAAATAAGCCTTATGTTCAAGATTTAAAATCCCATAAAATCCGAATCAACCTTATCCTTATCTATTCTTATATATATCTTAATTTATCCAAATATATTTTCTCTTAAATAAATCCCCAAGGATCATGATTCCATCTTGAGTGAAATGTAATTAAATGTATTTTCCTAATACAATTAATCTAGTAGAGCTAGGTCTTGAATAATTTGAATTTGATTAAAATTAATATTTCATGTAAGTTTCAAGACCTATCTTCTAAATAGCTTCTGAAGAATATCAACCTTATTTTCTTAGAAGTCTCTGAACAAGCTTCTAAAAAGCTGTACGAATTTTTTTTATAAAAGCTTTTGTAATACTTGCTTAAAACTTTATAGAATGGTCTATTTTGAAACAATTTGAAGCTTTTGAATAAGCTTTTGAATGTGACTTAAATATGCAAAAATATAGTTTATGAAAGACCTTCTGTAAGCCTACACTCTTAAAGATTCATTAGCCTTCAACCCTTTTTGTTATCATTAAAATATTATGAGAGATATCTAACATTCTCCCCCTTTTTTATGATAACAAAAATGTATTATAAAACCAGATCGTAAAAAAATATTATATTCACAATCACATATTCATGCATCATGTAGTGTTTATCCAACGTGATGTATTATAGGTGCGATTGATTGTGGTTTTTCTCTTCCTCTTTTTTATTATCATTCTGAATAAACTCCCCTTTAATCTTTATAAAATATGCAAATTTGAATATGATAAACAAAGTATCAAGTGCAGAAATTGTAATGACATAAGAGATCAAACTGCATTGATTAAGGAAGTAACATAACTAAGTTCAGAAATAGAAATAACAAGTCTACAAATAGACAAACAAAATAAACAAGATAAGGTTTTTGCTAGTACTAGAGAGAGAATAACATAAAAGCAGTCATTTTTTAGGTCTTTTTGTTTTCTTCCTAACACACAACTTAAATCTGCCAGAGTACAAAAGGAGGAACTTTGTTAGGAGCAAAAGTTGTTTCAAAAGTTGTTGCTATAGATGAAGTGGGTTCTTTGTCTTTATCGGATGGTGGTGTAGTCTGCATTGGAGCAAATGGAGGAGTATCTTTGGTTGAGGCTACAAACAAAATTTCAGTGTAACCTTCAAGGGGTATCTATTCTTCAAGGTTAAGAACAGGAGTGGAAGCTTGAGGTATCTTTTCAGGGGATTGTGGTGAAATGACTGAAGTCTTTTTTAAAGTTAGAACAAGACTAAGTACATTTTGATCGATTGGTTAAAAGGAAGGACTAGGTCCTGGTGGTGTGATAGGAGTGTCTGAAATAGGAACAGATGGTTCTTTGGATGGAAAAAGAGGTTTAAGTGCAAGTTTAGATGGTTCTTTGGTAGGAAAAAGAGGTTCAGATGGTTCAGAAGTTTGGTGCTGTACAAGGGGTTCAAGATCAATAGAATTATATGCTTAGTTAAAAGGATTGGTTTCTAAGACGAACTCCTTAATCCAAGCCTTAAATAAGTCTCTCATGCCAATCATTTGATCCTTGACAACCTTTTCTACAGCATCTTTTATTCCTTCAGAGAGCTGTTCCACAAAAACTAAGCTCTCTCCTTATTTATATTGAATTAGGTAGCTCTCGAAACTCTTTGAATCTCCTTCTAAAACTGTCCCAATAGGTTCTCTAAACTCAATTCCACCTGACCTTCTAATCAGTTTTCCTTTCTTCTTTGGTTCCTTCTTAGATGGCTCCTTTCCTTTCTTCCTTTTCTTTCCAACTCCTTTTCCTCAATGATAAGGACCTTTCTTTTCAGATTTGAAGGATGAACAAATATTCCCCCATTATGTGAATGCCACAATTTCTCATTCACATAAATTCCCATCATCTTAAAGATTCTCTCACTAAGCCTGATAGGAGAAAAGGGAAAATTTGTCTCTATTGGAAGTTTTAGATTTTTGAAACTAAAAAGGGCCATTAACAAATTTCCATAAGGTCTCACATCTACGTGCTACCACATGTGTCGCATCATTAACTTAATAACATCTAGTTGTTTCTTGCCCTACATTGCCAATATCACCACTGCATCTTCCTTAGTCACTAAGGTTGCACTACCTTTCCTTGGTAGTACAAAAGAGTTAACAAACTTGTAAAGAATTCTTATCAACAACTCAAACTCTCTACTAAAAATATCTCTTCCTATCCCTAAATCAATTCCATCATTCAATTTAGTAAATATTTGTTCTTTTGTCAACTGTCCCATGTTTTCATCATCATTGAATTCTTTAATGCCAAAGCATTTCAGAATATCTTTCTTGGTAATTTCTATTCTCTATCCTAGCATAGTTGATTTTCGTACTTCTTGATGTTTACTATCAAGTTTTCTATAAAATTCATCAATTAAATCTCTATATATTACTCCACATAAATCAATTAAACCACTTATACCTAATCTATCTAAATAATCTTTCCAATAAAAGCATTCTTCTTAAAGTAGTCAGAGTCTAAATAAAATGAGTCTTTGATTGAAAGACTTTTACCTTTGACTATGTACCTTTTCTTGGGTTTCTCCTTTAAAGGGGTAATTGCGATCTTAGCTTTGGTTAACTTGTTCACCTTCTGGGAAGACTTCGATTTCTTCTTGATTAAGGTAGCTTTCTTAGGTTTTTGAACAAATTTTCTTGGTCTCAGAATAGGATTAAGTTTTAAAAGATCTCTTTTAGAGACTTCTTCAGAAGGTTTTCCTAAGGTTTCAGATTCTTTTGAATCAGTAACTTCTTCGAAGGAGCTGGATTCTTTATCATCCTGAACTACCTTCTAAACTGCCTCTAAGATTTGTTCAAAATGTACTTTAAAGGAAATCTCCTGATTCACTTCTCAAACAACCTCTTTCGAAGGTTCATCTTAAAGTTCAAGGGTTAAGGTCCTTTCAGATGATCTTTGGTGAATTTTGATTAGATTTGTTTGTGGGGTTATAGAGTTTGTGGTTTCTTGTTCATCAAGAACGATACGATTCTTGTGGTCATTTTGAATTTTGGATTTGACTCCCTTAACTGCAATTCGATTGGATTTTTTGGGCGCCATTGGAGTTAAGAAAAATGTGAGAGAGAGAGAGAGAGAGAGGATAATAGGAAAGGTCTAATGAGAAGGACGAAAAATAAGAAAAGAAATGAGACGCGTAATGAATTTAAACTACCAATTTCATTAGCAGTTACCTGAGAATTGTGGACTCACTAGTGACATGCTAATCACCTACTAAAGAAGATTTTATGGACCTACTAATGAACATGCTAATGCCTACAATGTTTTTGTGTCTAATAGATTTCAAGTGAGCTTGCTCGGAAAAAAAAAAAAGTCAAAACATCTATGTAAAATTAAATGAAAACTAAAATTAACAAAAGGAATTACATACACCTAATTCATTACAAATAAACTCAAATCTCAATTTATCTAGAGGTTTAGTAAAAATATCAACAAATTGATATTCGATTGAAACAAAGTTAATACTCACATCATTATTTACAACATGATCACATATAAAATGATGCCTTATTTCTATGTGCTTTGATCTTGAATGATAAATAGGATTTTTTGTTAAATTCATAGCACTTGTGTTATAACATTTTATGGGAATATTTTTACAACTTATTCCATAGTCATTTAATTGTTGTTTTAACCCAAGAATTTGTACACAACAATTTCCAATAAACATATATTCAACTTCGACAGTTGAAAGAGCAACTGAATTTTGTTTCTTGGAAGACTAAGAAACCAATTTGTCTCCTAAGAATTGACATGTTCCTGAAGTATTCTTCCTATCTATTTTGCAACCTACATAATCAAAATCTGAATATCCTACAAGATAAAAAATTTTACTTTTAGGATACCAAATTCCCAATTTTGAAGTGCTTTTTATATATTTAAAAATATTTTTAATTGTAGTTAAGTGTGTTTCAATTAGTGAATTCTGAAATCTAGCACACACACAAGTACTAAATAAGATATCAGGTGGTGAAGCAGTTAAATACAATAAGAATCCAATTAAGCTATGATAGACTTTTTCATTTACCTTTTTGCCATTACCTGTGATGTCAAGCTTTGTTGAGATTCTTATAGGTATTGAGGAATCCTTAGTATTCTCAAAGAAAAATTTCTTCAATATCTGTTTGGTATATTTCTCCTGGTGAACAAAAATTCCATTCTTTGATTATTTGATTTGTAATCCCAGGAAGAAGTTTAATTCACCCATGAGTGACATCTCAAATTCTACCTACATTATACTTGAAAATTCTTGACAATATATTTCATTAGTTGCCCAAAAACAATATCATTAACATATATTTATATAGCTAGTATATCTTCACCAAAATGTTTTATAAAAAGTGTGGTATCTCATTTTCCTCTTTGAAAGTCATTTTTAATCAAGAATTGACTTAATCTATCATACCAAGCTCGAGGAGCCTATTTAAGTCCATACAAAGTTTTCCTTAATTTAAACACATGATCTTGTTTAAAGGGATCTTCAAATCGAAGAGGTTGATCAAGATACACATCTTCTTTTATGAAACCATTCAGAAAAGCAATTTTTCATCACAATTTATTCCTTCTTCCTGTGAATAACCTTTAGCTACTAAACGTGCTTTGTTTCTAACTATTTTTCCAAGCTCATCCAATTTGTTCTTAAATACCCATTTAATTCCAATGATTGACTTGTTTTTAGGTCTTGGAACCAAATTCCAAACCTGATTTCTTTGAAATTGACTTAGTTCATCTTGCATGGCCAAAATCCAATTATTATCATTTAAGGCTTCTTCTACTATATGAGGTTCAATTTTAGAAATAAGAGCAAACTAATTTTCAAAATTCTATAAGCTTGATCTTGTTTTTATTCTTAATATAACATTACCAATTATAAGCTTAGGAGGATGATCAGTTTTAAATTTTAAAGTTGATGAAGGAGTATGAAAGAGTTCAAAACCTTCTGACTTACCTTCTAAAGGTTTTTCAACAAACCTGGTATTACCTTCTGATACATATTTTGTTTCAGTTCCATCAAGAATTTTAGAAGCTTCTGACGTACCTTCTGAAGGAGGTTCAGATTTTCCTTCTTTTGAATCAGGACAAACTGTCTTCTTTTTGCTTGAAGCAATTGGTATTTCATCGTTTGATTCTTCATGGATTGTTTCCTCAACAAATTTAACATTTATTAACTCTTCCATGACTATTGTTTCCTTGTTGTATACTCGATATGCTTTCAAATTTAGAGTGTAGCTTAGAAATATGGTTTCATCTGCTCTCTCTTCAAATTTTCCCAAGACTTTTCCTATTTTCTTAACAAAACACTTACTACCAAATGTATGAAAATATGAAACCGTAGGTTTCCTTCCTTTGTAAATCTCGTAAGCAATTTTATTTGTCAAGGGTCTTATATATATACGATTGATAATATAACAAGCTGTTGAAGTTGCTTCAACCCAAAAGTGATCAACTATATTACTCTCATTAAGAAGAGTTCTCATCATTTCTTGGATAGTCCTCTTTTTGTGTTCCACTACTCCATTTTGTTGCAGAGTATAGGGTACAGAAAAGTTATGGATGATGCCTTTGTCTTCACAAAATGAAATGAATTCAGAATTTTCAAATTCCTTATCATGATTAGTTTGTAATCTGATGATGGAGAGGCCTTTTTCATTTTCAACTCTTTTTGAAAATATTTCAAAACTTTTAAAAGCATCACTTTTATGATGCAAAAATAAGATCCAAGTAAATCTAAAGAAATCATCTACTATGACAAGACCATATTTATTTCCTCCTAAACTTAACGTATAAGTAGGGCCAAAGAGATCTAAATGCAATAATTCTAAAGGTCTTTAACTAGAAATAACCTTCTTACTCTTATGAGATGATAAATTCATTTTATTCTTCAAGCAAGCAGAACAACGAATATTTTCAAAAGCATATACTTTAGGTAAACCTAAGACTAAATTCTTTTTGAACAAGTTCTCTAGTTGATGAAAATTCACATGACCTAGTCTTTTATGCCCGAGCATAGTATTATCATTTATAGAAATAAAGCAGTTTGCAGATGATACTTCAGATGGTTTAATTTGATAAATATTCTTTTTCTTGAGACCTTCAAATAGCTTTAAACCATCTTGATTAAACCCAACACATTTGTCATATTCAAAAACTATTCTGTATCCTTTACTACACAACTGACTTATACCTAAAAGTTATGTTTTAATCCTTTAACCAACAATACATTTTCGATTGAATGAGGTACTAAACCAATTGAGCCTATCACAATTATTTTACATCTACCATTATCATTAAACTTCACATAACCATCTTCTTTTCATTCTAGATTTGTGAAAAACGAAGCATCACTGGTCATGTGTCTTAAACATCCACAGTCAAGATACCATGTTCCTTTTATATTTACTTCGAAGTCCTATACACATTAAAGCATAATCAAATATGTTTATGAACCCAGCAAAGATTGGGTCCATAGGAATTCAAGCTCATATTTTGATTTGTACCTTGGTTATTACTAAGCTTGTATTTTTTGTAAAAACAATATTTCTCGATATGACCTATTTCATTACAAAGAAAACAAGCATAAGATTTCTGTTCAATATACCTGTTACTTGCCACTTCTCTTCAGTTTGGATTTTTTCTGAAATACCCTCCGTTCAACCTTCCGTTGTATCCTCTAAAAGGATACTTGATGTTGTTTTGAGAAAATCTTCTACTGTTCTTTTTGATAGGTTCGAACACTTTGTTGTTTTCCCTACTTTTAATCATTTTTTGCTTTTCATCTTTTGATTTCACAAAAACTATTTCTTTCCTTATCTTGGATGTTTCTCTAAATTCAAAACCCAATCCAGATTTTGAACTATCCATCCTTCGGCTAGAAATCAACATTTATAGTTTCTTATCACTTTCATCAAACTTACGAAAGGTATTCTTAATTGATTTAGATAGATCTTCTACACGGTTTTTCAAATTCTTAATTTCTTCTTTTAAAATTAGATTTTCATTAACCAACGCTTCATAAGCAATATGAAGATTTTCGAAGTCATTTTTCAGAAAATCATTTTCATCTACTACCAACTTATTGGTTTGACTAAGTGTATGCTTTTCGATTTTCAATGTTTTAACCTCAGATTCAAGTTTACATATTTTATTGCTTGACTTGGAAAAGGCTTTGAGGAGTTTGTTAATTTCAACACATATATCGTCGGGTACATCTAAATCCGAATTAGAATCAGTTTCAGAGTCTACCTTAGAAAGTGCCACAAGACATAAATTAGCTTTTTTGTATTCTTCTGAACCTCCTGATTCAATTTCTAATTCCTCCAGATCACTCCATGTCCTCATTAGAGATATACGTTTCTTTTTTAATTTCTCCATTTTCTTGATCAACAAAGGACATTCGTATTTGATATGCCTTGATTTCTTGCATTCATAGCAGATAATCTCCTTTCTGACCTTCTTCTCTTCTTTTTCTTTGATTGACTTCCCTGTATTGACAGACTGGTTCTTATTAGTGGGAAACCTTTTAGTAAACATTCTCTTACCCTTTTTCTTGAGCCATTTATTAAACTTTCTAGTTAGTAGTGTCACGTTCTCATCTTTTTCTTTAGATGAATCTTCTCCTTCTGAATCAGTATCTCTTTCTTTTGCTTTAAAAGCTACGGTCTTCTTCCTTGTATCTTTTGAAGTGTCTTCTGATTTGAGAAAATCAGTTGCATATGCCATGAGCTTGCTATGCAATTGACTCAATGTTGTCATAAGCTTCTTCTATGGTTGTTTTCTTTGTATTCCAAAATTTTGGGAAGAATCCTTAGCATTTTGTGAACCATATCTGCATCACTAATAATTTTGCCAAGAGAAAACAATTCATTAGTTATAGCAATAAATCTATTAAAGGAGTCTTTGATTTCTTCACTAAAGAGAATTCGAAATGTTTCATTTTGTTGAATCAGCGAATTGATTCTTGTGTCTTTGATGGTTTCCGTACCTTCATAAGTTTGCACCAAGGTGTCCCAAATGTTTTTAGCTGTTTCACAATAAGTAATTAGATAAAATTCAAAACATGTAATAGTACTCAACAAAAGATTCTTAGCCTTTGAATTTAGTTTGGCTTTGGTGATATCATCTTTTAAAGTGACGATGGTTAGAACTTTGAGATCTCTTGTAGAAATAATTTGCCAAGCCTAATAATCTGATGCCTTCACATAATTCTCCATCTTGAATTTCCAATAAGGAAAGTTAGTTCCATAAAAAAATGGTGCCTTGCCAAGCTGAACTGTTAAACTACCACTTGATTCACCCATGATCTTGAACTCTAGAAGATATTAGAGTGAGCAACTGGTACCAATTGTTAGTCCTGTATAAGATATCAAAAGGGGGTGAGGGTGAATTGGTATCTTTAAATTTTTAAAAACTTTTTTGTTAAAAATGAAGTTACTCGTCTTAACAACTTATAATGGTAAACAGTAATAATTTAATGATTCAATGCATAATAGATAATAAACAAAATTAAAAGAGTGTAAGGAAGGAGAAAATCGGGTAGAGATTTTAAAAAGCTTTGGCTTTCTGCTTATTGCTCTCTTCCAACTCCACTGCTAGGGATCCGATTTACTTTACCGGTGCCGTTCTACTTGATCCACTAAATCAAATGTCAAAAATTATAAGCACTTATCATGATGACTTACAATTTAGGCTAATACAGATCTACAGAGTACAAAATATCATTTCTTTATAATACAGTATTGAAATTACAAATAAGAACAAAAGTATAAGTCTCAAATAATTTTGTACTTGAAAGAAATAACACTTGTTATAAAACTTTGATTCAGTGCAGCTTTCTAAAGAAGTATCTAAAGAACTTTCTAAAGCTTTTTAGAAGGTAAAAACTTATTAAGAATTTTTTTTTTTTTTTTTTGTGCAACAATAGTATTTTTTCAAAGTTGTGTATCTTAACGTTTTGAATCCTTCTTCCTTTTATATTGACTTTTTCCAACAGCTAAAAAGTCTGAAGATTTTCTTCACTTCCATAATTATCCATCCATTAGTTATTCCAAATAATTCCATGGATATTTTTATAAGAAGATCTCGGTTATTTGAATTTCAAAACAACTATCCTTAAATTGTTTAGATTAAATAAAGTTCAATCCGTAACCATCAAATAAGCTTCTATCTTGATTTTGAAAAGATCAACTTTCATTAGCTATTTCCAAATAAGCCTTGTGTTCAAGATTTAAAATCCTACAAAATCCGAATCAACCTTATCCTTATCCATTCTTATACATGTCTTAATTTATCCAAATATATTTTCTCTTAAAATAAATCCCCAAGGATCATGATTCCATCTTGAGTGAAACAGGATTAAATATATTTTCCTAATACACTTAATCTAGTAGAGCTAAGTCTTGAATAATCCAAATTTGATTAAAATTAATATTTTACGTAAGTTTCCAAACCTACCTTCTAAATAACCTTCTAAAGAGTATCAACCTTTTTTTCTTAGAAGTCTTTGAACAAGGTTCTAAAGAGTTGTACAAATTCTTTTTATAAAAGCTTCTGTAATATTTTCTGTAGACTTTCCAGAGTAGTCTATTTTCAAATAGTTTGAAGCTTCTAAATAAGCTTCTAAACATGACTTAAATATGTGAAAATATAGTTTCTAAAAAACCTTATGTAAGCCTGCACTCTTAAAAATTTATTAGCTTTTACTCTTTTTGTTATCATTAAAATGTTATGAGAGATATCTAACATGGTCAAATTGGACTTAGTTTAATCATTCACTTTTGATTTGTTCTCATCAAAATCAATTAATGAACCCTAGGTTCAACAATCTCCCCCTTTTTTATGAGGACAAAACTATTAAATGTCTAAGTGCTCTCCCTCAATTTATCATGGGAACTCAAGATGATCAATAATTGAATAAGATTGAGCAAAGAGGTGAGAAATGATCTTTTTCATGATAACTTACAATTAACCAATCAACTTAACAAAATATCTAATCTAAGCAATTTTTAACTATTAGATTAACAACTTGAATCAACCAATTAATGACTTGAATATTTCTTCCTCTTTAACCTCATCAAAAGGAGGAGGATCCAGGCGGTGAAGAGGGAAGAAGAGTCAAGTTGAAAATCCAACAGAGTTCTAGCTTATACCAAAGAATATACCCCTAGCAAGAAGAAGATCAAGGATAGATAAAGCTTGAAAAGAGTAGTAAAACAACTAACATAGCAAAACAAGGGCATTTTAGAGCAAGAGTTCAACAAAAAAACTTACAAAAAAGCCACAAATATCCAACATAAAGAGTAGGCCCATCATGGACCAAGGTTCACAATACAACAACAAAATTAAAGAGTAACCAAAGGTCAAGTCCCTAAACAGAAAAGAACAAGATGAGGACAAAAAGCTGAAATGCATAACTAAGTGGCAGGAGGATTGTCATCTTGAGCCAGAGGAGGAAAAGGGCAAGACAGGCAATGGTAGTTTAGCTGGAAATGACTGTAGAGCCCCTAAACCCATTGTGTAAATGATTACAAATGTCCTCTCGAAGTTGATTGTAGCACATCTCTGAATATCGATAAAAAGGATGTTAAGAGGCTAAAGGAGCAGTTGGATCAAAAGAAGGAAACCCATAGTCAAGTGGACGTTGGTGAGAAGTTCCCTTAAGTAGAGGAGTAGTAACATAGCTTGGAGTTGCACCAAAGTGAGTATGAGCACTAGAACTACTTGGCTCATCAGAAGAAGTGATAGGATCTTGTAAACAACACTCAAAGCCAAGATAAAGAGGAGGAAGATCTTTCCTCCTAACCTAGTTGTTCCCTGATTTCTTCCAAATTCCTCTACAAATATCAATCAGCTTAAGGTGCTTAACCCGAGCAACCTGTGGAGGAGAGGGAAATTGGACACCCTTTCTACTAAGCAATTGTGTAACCAATCACCCAAAGCGAAGGAAGGCTTGAGATGGATTATTAGTAACATGTTTAAAGCATTGAACAACAATGCTGAAGAAGTCAATCTATTTGTTCATGATCAAATAATATAGAATCCATAAGTCTTGAAGGGTGACATTGAATTGTTAGCCTGAAGGAAAGAGTTAGTGGTCATAGGCCGAGGGTACGAGACCATAAGCAACACGTATTGCCATGGGTGGTTAAAGAGATGGAGATGGGTATGAGCATGTGTAGTGAGGGAGATGAGTAAAGGTGGATATGATAGTAGGAAGAGTATGGGTAATGGAAGCCAGCGTGATGGTGGAGGTGTATGGACAGTGTGTGGCGGCATGATGGTTGATGAGTTTGGTTAGAGAGAGAAAGTGAAGAGAGGAAGAAGAAGAAGCAGAAGTTGCATGAAAGATGGAGAGAAAGAGAAAGAGGAGAGAGGGGAGAGTTGATTTATGGAAGAAAAAATGAATTTTGATGGAGGAAAAGTGGTGGATTGAAGAGAGAGAAAGAGGTTAAGGTTTGAAGGGAAGAAAGGGGGGTTTTGTTTGGAAGAAGATTAAGGGAGAGATGGTGTGACGTAACTTTAAGTCACGCCTAAAATCTAAAGAACAAGCATGCCAGTATTTAGGGGAGCTAGCATGCCGACCATGTGAATAGAAGCAAAAACAAATTATTAACTAGTGGAGTATACCAGCATGTCGATCTTTAGGTGAACTGGCTTACCGGACATTTAAATAGAATTGAAATTGGTTGCTGATTTAATTGAGTATACCTGTAAGCCAATGGATTGGGGTACCAACATGCCAGTTAAATTATCATAACCGAATTCTTTTAGTTATTTAAGGGGGTATACTGGTAAGCCGGTAGCTTGGTGAACCGGAATGCCAGTTTTCTGTAATTTTGCAAAAAAATAGTTAAGTCCTCTTTATTAAGTAAAGTTCCCAATTCAAATTTAACTTGTAGTGATTCAATGAACATTCTAACACTTCAAACAAGTTTATTTAAGTCCGTTAAGACTTAAAAAAACTAGATTTAAGCTAGATTTCAAAAATTTAGCCAAATCAAACTCTAAAATCCTCTTATTAGTTTAATTAAGAGAAGAGTGCAGATATAAGCAAGGCATGTGAATAGCTATTAAGTTTTGGCACACTAATACTTTAAGCAATTTTCAAATACAAATTTGAGTATTGTGAGAGCAAATTGTAGCCTTAAGGCTCTATAAATCTCAAAATCACTACATGAGTTCCTTAGGATCAAAGCTAATCATATAAATAAATAGTGAACAAATAGACATCCTTCCACAATTTCAAGATAAGGTCATTCTCCAAGTATGAAGGAAGTTATTAAGAAGCACAATAACTCATGATTAAACCAAATAACATTCATATTGACCAAAATAGGCAAGAAAAGCTCCTTATAGCATTTTAGTGTCTAATATAGGTCTAGAAAGGTCAATTATGCATGAAATTCAATTTATGCTAGTTTGATCACTCAAGTATGTGAATCCCAGTTTTGGGTATGGAACTCGATACATGACAAATTTGTGCATGTGTGAACTAGTATATTATATGAATGGCTTCAAGTGTGCCTAAAACACACTAAATGTAATATTTAATGCATAAAAATCATATGACAATGTTTCTTATATCTCATGGTGTGATATTTTCCAGTTAACTTACTTAGCAAGTTAATTTTATTCAAAAATGCTATGTTGGTTCTTATGTGTCTAGCACTCATCTTGCATGATCATTCCCAATTCTCTTCTTAAAGTGCAAAATCTTTCCTCACTCAAGGGTTTAGTAAAGATATCGACTATTTGATTGCTAGTATCAACAAATTCTAAGCAAATATCATTGTTTTGCACATAATCACAAATAAAGTGATGTCAAATTTCTATATGCTTAGTCTTAAAATGTTGAATTGGATTTTTGATCAAATTTATAACACTTGTATTATCACATCTTATTAGAACATTGGTAAATTTTAAACCATAGTCAAACAATGTTTTCTTCATCCATAATACTTGGGTATAACAACTACTAGTTGCTACATATTTAACCTCAGCAATAGAGAGTGCTACCGAGTTTTGTTTCTTTAAGTGCCATAATACTAATGAGTTACCAAGGAAATGACATGTCTCGCTTGTGCTTTTTCGATCAACTTTGCAATTGGTAAAGTCGGCATTGAAATATCCAACAAGATCAAGTGAGGTGAACTTGGGATACTACAAGCCAATTTTAATAGTGCCCGCAAGATACTTAAAAATGCGTTTGACTACATTCAAGTGAGATTCTTTAGGGCAAGATTGAAATCATGCACATAGACACACAACAAACATGATATCGAACCTAGATGCAGTTAAATATAGAAGACTTCCTATCATGCTCTTATATATCTTTTCACAAATGCTCTTTCTACTCTCGTCTCTATCAAGTTTTTGGGTAGTGCTCATTAAAGTTGGCTTAGTTTTACAATTTTCCATTTTGAACCTTTTAAAGAGTTCCTTAGTATATTTAACTTGGTTAATGAAGGTTTCATCTTTGGTTTGCTTAACTTGAAGACCCAAGAAATAGTTAAGTTTTCCCATCATACTCATTTCAAATTCATTTTTCATATATTGGACAAACTCATTAACTAAATCCATGTAAATAGCACCAAACACAATGTCATCAAGATATATTTGAGTAATTAGTCTATGATCATTGTGTTGTTTGATAAATTATGTTGTGTCAAGTTTCCCTCTAGTGAATTCATTCTTTATCAAGAAGTTACTCAATCTTTCGTACCAAGCTCTAAGAGCTTGCTTTAGTCCATACAAGGCTTTATTGAGCTTATGTACATAGTTTGGGAATTCACTATCCTCAACTGCCAGTAGTTGCTCTACATATACCTCTTCTTTAATGTAACCATTTAAAAAGGAACTTTTAACATCCATTTGATATAGTTTAAAGTCTTTATATGTGGCAAATGCTAAAAGCATTCTAATGGCCTCTAATTTAGCAATAAGAGAAAAGGTCTCATCGAAATCAATTCCTTCTTCTTGGTTGTAGCCTTTTGCAACTAAACATGCCTTATTTCTTATTACTATTCTAGTTTCATCTAACTTGTTTCGAAATACCCATTTAGTTCCAATTACCAATCTATCTTTTAGTTTAGATACTAAGTTCTATACCTCATTTCTAGTAAATTGATTTAGCTTTTCTTACATAGCTTGAATCCAAAATTCATCTTTTAGAGCTTTATCTACATTTTTTGGTTCAAGTTGAGATAGGAAAACTATATTACTTAAGTTCTTGAGTGAGGCTCTAGTTTGCAACTTATTGGATGGTTCTCCTATTATTAGATCCTTAGGATGATTTTTCACAAACTTCCATTTTCTAAGTAAATCTAAGTTAGAGTTGTTAAAAATTTTATCTTGTCTAGAGAATTCCTTTTCAATTGAGTTGGATTGATTCTTATTAAGACCAAGATTGTCTAGATGAGCACCAATGTTTTCTATTTCATCATTATACTCTTTATATGCACAAGTATTATCGAATGCAACATGAATTAACTCTTTTACAACAAGTGTTCTCTTGTTATATATTCTATAAGCTTTACTTATAAGAGAATAACCGAGAAAAACACCTTCATCCAACTTTGAATCAAATTTTCCATATTGTTCCTTTCCATTATTAAGAATGTAATATCTTGTTCCAAATGGATGAAAATATGATATGTTAGGTCCTTTGTCTTTCCAAAGCTCATGGGGGGTTTTCTTAAGAATTGGTCTTATGAAAACACGATTTGATATGTAACAAGCTATATTGACAGGTTTGGCCCAAAAATCTTTAGGTAGTTATTATCATAAAGCATAGTCCTAGCTATTTCTATAAGGGTCCTATTTTTTCTTTCGACAATTCCATTTTGTTGTGGAGTTTTAGATATCCAGAAGGTATGTTCTATTCCATTTTTATTACAAAAATCTTCCATTTCATTATTTTCAAATTCTCCCCCATAATCACTTCTTATTGAGACAATAGTGAGACCTTTTTCATTTTGGATCTTCTTATAATAATTCAAGAATACATGATAGGTTTCATCCTTGTTGGCAAGGAAGAAGGTCCAAGTGTATCTAATGAAATCATCAACTATGACCATAGTATATCTTTTCCCTCCCAAACTTAAGGTTTAGATTAAACTAAATAAATCCATGTGTAGTAGTTGGAGTGGCCTAGAAGTTGAGATGGCATCTTTTGATTTGAAAGATGACTTAGTTTGTTTGCCATATTAACATGCTTGACATGTTCTATTTTTATCAAAACTAATCTTAGGTAATCCTTTAACAAGATTCCTTTTGGCTAGTTTTGATAAGATATCCATACTAGCATATCTTAACTTTCTATGCTATAACCAACTATCAATGTTTTGAGTAGATAGACATGTTTGAAGAGATCATGAAAAAATATTGAAGTCAATTTTGTAAATGTTTCCTTATCTATATCCCATAAAATAGATTTGGTCATTGTTAATGTTTTCAATAGAACACTTTGATACATGAAAAATTACTTTGTATCTTATATCACACAATTCACTAATACTAAGTAAATTATGTTTTAAATTATCAATAAGTAATACATACTAAATAGTAAGATCATTATTAATGAAAATGTTACCTTCAATAACATGAGCTTTTCGATTATCTCCGAAGGTCACACTTCCTCCATCCTTTAAGTCTATAGTTGTAAACTTAGATGTGTCTCTTGTCATATGTCTTGAGCAACCGCTATCTAAGATTCACTTGTTGTTATGCCTTGAAGGGCACTACAAAACAATCGATTATCTCTTTGGTACCCACTTTAGTTTGGGTCCTTTAGGATTAGTTGTTGTAATGTAAGCTTATCCCTTAAGGACCCAAATCATTTTACTTTTGTTATATAAGTAGAGATTGTAACATAATACATATGTATGCGCAATATGACCATATCTTCCACAAGAGTTACAAGTTTTATTTGATGCGTTAACAAAGTAGCTTTGTATGTTCTATACACATTCTCTTTAATATAACCTATTTTAGTTTTCTTTAAGCCTAACCTTTGTATTCTAAGGATTTTATCCAAATTCTTTTCTCCATCTACAAATTTTTCCATTGTTTTCCTTGAGTCATTTAAGCTAGTTCTTAGGATCGAGTTTTCAATTTCAAGGCAACTTAGTTTCTCTACTATACCTTCATTATTCTTTGCCTCAAGTTTTAGTTCTTTTATTTCCTTTTCAAAATTCTTGTTGACCTCTTTTAATTTACCATTTTCATCTATCAATTCATTATTTCTAGTACTTAGCTCTACATTTTCTTTTGTCAATTTCTCATTTTCAATTTTCAAATATTCATTTTCTTCTTCTAATCCTTCTTTTGCATCAAGCACTTTATTGTATTCACTTTTGATAATATCAAATTGATCACCTACTTCACTCATTATTTGCTTCAACACTTTATTCTTCTTTTGCACTTTTATGAATTCTTTCAACAACTCATCATACATACTCCTAAGTTCATCAAAGGAGGAGTCATGTGAAAAAGAGCATACCTCATCATTGAGAGATATGAAGTAAGTTTCATTATTAGAGTCGCTAAAGTCCCCATCACTCCAAGTGGCTATCATAACTTTCTTTCTTGACTCTCTTTATCAGCTTTCTTAAGCAATGGACAATATTGTTGAATATGTCCCGGCTTTTGACAATTGTCACATTTGATGACTTCTCTCTTCTCCTTTTTGATCTTAAAAGGTGATCCATATCCATCCTTATCTCTCGTAATCCTTTTACTGAATTTCATGAACATTTTAAACTTCCTTGCTAACATTGCAACTTTATCATCATCTTCCCTTGAATTCTCTTCCATGACTTTTAGAGCAATTGTTTTCTTCGTAGAATCCTCACCTTGTCTTTTTACCATCTCATGTGTTTTAAGTGTTCCAACGAGTTGCTCTTTTGACATTTCATTAAGATCATGAACTTCTTTAATAACGGTTCTTTTGGCTTCCCAATCTCTTAGCAAAGACCTAAGAATTTTGGAATTTATCTCAAGATTAGTAAATGTCTTTCTAAGAACATTCAAAAGGTTAATGATATTGATAAACCTATTATGCATCTCATCAATTGTTTCATTAAGATCTATCTTAAATTTTTCAAATTGTCCACATAATAAGCTTATTTTTGTATCTCTTACTCTACTAGTTCCTTCATATGTGCTTTATAATTCATCCCATATTCCTTTGGTACTTTTACATGTACATATTCTATTGAAGTCATTTTCATTTATGGCACAATGCAAAATATTCATAGCAACTTCATTTAAATCAAGCAATTTCCAATCATCATCCGAGTAATCTCTTTCTTTTTTTCCTTTTATCTTAAATGATCCTTGGTTAACTACATACCATAATAGCCTATTTTGTGCTTTCAAGAATACGGACATCCTACATTTCCATTATGGATAGTTGCTACTAGTTAAGAGAGGAGGCATATTAATTGCTTGTCCTTCTAAAAGCCTAATGCATTAGATGCCATGATCTTTACTCAAGAAGGGGGATGAATTAAGTTCTAGGACAATATGCAATTCTTTTTCGATGTATCATATTAAATGAAATAATAAGAGTAATCAAAACAACAATAAATGATAATAAGCACAAAAATTTAAGGAGATAGGGATAGAGAAGTTCAAGCTTGGATATAACATCAACTTCGAATGGCCCCTTAATCTCCCTGGACTTACAATGCCACCAACCGAGCACTTCACACCACTTTATTAATTTCTCAACACGATGCTCCAAGAGTTTACATAAGCTTATACATAATCACAATTTCACATAATAATCTTTAGTGTAGTGCTCTTCTTTCACTCAAGATTACAAAGTATATAAACACTCAAGCACTAAACGCTAGGTCTCTTTTGTTTGATTGTAAGTAAGGAGTATAAGAGACAATTTGTAAGTAATGAGACTAAAGAATGTAAAGGAATGTCTTTTGATTGTAGTAGAATATCATATCTTAATTGCCTTTGGTCGAGTTATTGAGCTTTTATATCGACTCATTGAATTCTTCCCATTATCGTATATTAAATGCTCTAACAACTACTTGGATTAGACTTACCGGCATGCTGGTAGCTTATACTACTAGTAAGCCAATAATAAAATACTATACCAGCATGAACACCGACAAGTGAATTAGTAAGCCAATTCCTTGTTCAAAAGCAAGTTCCTCACCTTATCTAAGCCACTTTATCATTAATCTGGTAGTGTTTTAGAACCGTCAACCTAATAGGCAAAAAATCTCTTGAATGATACTTTTATCAACCAACAAACAACTATACTTTGCAATCTAATTTCAAGATAATTTGATCACCACTCAAAGGATTAAATTTCTTGTAAAGATAATTGATATAATTAATTATTAACCAAATTAATCGATTTTATTCAATTATCATAATATGGTCAAATAGGACCTAGTTTAATCATTCACTTTTGATTTGTTCTCATCAAAATCAATTAATAAACCCTATGTTTAACATGAAGGTGGGCTTAAACCTTTGGTTTTTGAGTATTATGAGAAGAATGAGAAGGTTGAGGAATTGAGTAAGCCTAAGAAAATTGCTTTCAATGTCCTAATAGCCCTAGAGAATTACAAAGCTACCCCTTTAGATTACTAGACGGTAAATCAGACAACAAGGTTCTTATTACCTATGGTTGATGTACGTACTTGCTCAGGATAAGTCTGTGACCAAAATGAAGAGGCCAAGAGGAAGACTATTGTGGAGGAGGCTTCTCAAAATATCTTTAAAGATACAAATGAAAGAGATCAGAATGTTGCTAAGAAGATAATGAAAGCTAGTGAGTACAAGATTATGGATCAGTTAACCAAAGTACTTGCCCAGATTTCCCTAGTAGGCTTACTATTGTGATTAAATACTCACCGGGAAGCTTTAATCAAAATTTTTAAGGATGTTAAAGTACCTAAAGGGATTTCGACTAAAAAGTTTAGATTAGTAGTTAATTCGATATTTGCAATAGATTAGATTTCATTCACACCAAATGAACTAGGTGAAGAGGGGGACCGGCACACAAAGCCCCTTTTCATTGATGTCAAGTGTACAGGAAAAGTGAATGCTCGGTTGTTGATAAGTAA
The DNA here is from genome assembly GCA_024138015.1 of Lumnitzera littorea. NCBI lineage: Eukaryota > Viridiplantae > Streptophyta > Magnoliopsida > Myrtales > Combretaceae > Lumnitzera > Lumnitzera littorea. Next base: position 89,910,314 of record JAMXBB010000002.1, on the reverse strand, counting down.
TGGGTCTTCATTGAATGTGTGTCTAACGCTGACACTAAATTTGCTTTGAGTAGATTTGGTTAAGATAAAGCCCAACCCGATTTCAGTAAGGGCTTTTGATAGATCAAAGAGAGACATACTTGGAGAAATTGGGCTATAGGTCGAGATCAGTCCGCAAATGTTCATCATCTTGTTTCAAGTCCTGCATATACTGCAAACTTTCAATCTTCTATTGGGACGGCCGTAGATTCACTCAACAGGGGTAATTCTATCTAGTTTACATCAGAAAGTGGAATTCATAGCTAATGGGCAGTTAGTCACTATTCTTGGGGAGTAAGAATACGAGATTTACAAAGTGACAACTATTCCGTATATCGGGAGTAAAGAATTAGAGGAACCAAGGTTGTAGATTTTTTATGAGATCAACATGATTGAAGTGTCAAGATAGGGGGCACGAGGTTGCTCAAAACAACCTAAGTAGCATATTGGAACATTTGAGCTCAGATATAAGCCCATTGAAGAGGAAATTCAAGAAATGAAGGCCAAAACCAAAGAGAAGAGAGGAGATCAACTATACCATGCTCGTATGGATTTCTAGACATCTATCAAACATTCCTAGTACTAGTATATGTTTAAGAACCTAAAGTAGCCAATTTATCTAAGGCTTTAGCTTAGCAATGCAACGTTAGTCCAAACAAGAAGAAAGATATTGGTATCCCAATTTCCTTGTGCAACTGGTTTTCCATTCCTATTAATAAGTCTCTTTAGAAAAGCAATAATAGATCAATTAGGAGCATTAGATTCAATAATTAATCCGATTAGTTAGGCCTTTTCTTTTAGACAATTTGAATTCATTCAATAAAATTAGTTCCTTTCTTTCTATAAGTTCTTCTTTGTTATTTATTCGTTATCCTTTTGCTTTTTCCTTTACTCTTTAGATCTGACAAAAATGATGAACAAAATGGATATCTTGTGCCTATAAACGACGAAAGTACAAATATCACCTTAGGCCTTATTGGGTGAGATGTCGGAAATGATATTGAGACTTCGAGCAAAATACAAGAGAGTTAGCATCAATTTGAACAAGGGAGAGTGATTATTGATGAACCAATAGTTATGATTAATTTGGAGATAGAAGAGTATTCACGAAACTTGAAAATTGGCAGTAATTTAGCAAATAATTAGAAACAAGAGTTATCATAATTGTTATTAGAATACTTAGATATATTTGCTAAGTCATATAAGGACATGCCTAGTTTGGATTCATCAATCATAGTTCATAAGTTGTCAACTAGAGAAGATATTAAACCGAAAAGGCAAAAGCTTAGGCAATTTAGGCTAGATATGCTCCTTAAAATAAAAAAAGAAGTGAAGAAATTACAAGAAGTTCGGTTCATAGAAATGTCTTATTACCCCGAATGGGTAGCCAATGTGGTGCTAGTGTTGAAGAAAAATGGCAAAGTTAGGGTATGTGTAGACCTTCGTAATTTAAACCAAGTGACACCGAAGGAAAACTTCCCTTTACCATACATTGATGTAATGGTGGACAACTCAGCTGAAAATCATCTTTTCTCGTTCATGGATGGTTTCTCAGTATATAATCAAATCAAGATGGCAAAAGAAGTTAAAATCAAAACCACTTTCGTTACCACTTAGGGAACATTTTGTTATCACATGATGCCTTTCGAGTTAAAGTATGCTAGGGCAACTTATCAACATACTATGGTTGCTTTGTTTCATGATATGATGCATTAGTAAATTGAAGTTTATGTAGACAATATGATTGCTAAATCCAAGAAAGATGAGAATCGTGTGGATGTTTTGTGAAAACTATTCAAGCGATTGAGAAAGTTTCAACTAAAACTAATTCTAAAAAAGTGCACCTTTAGAGTAGCCTTAGGCAAATTGTTAGGTTTTGTAGTCAGTAGAAAAGAAATCAAAGTAGACCTAGACAAAGTCAAGGCAATTGTAAACATGCTTGCACCGAAGATTGTAAAAGAAGTTCGAGGATTGTCAGGGAGGTTGAATTACATTGCTTGGTTTGTATCACAACTAACCAATAAACGCAAGCTGTTATTCAAACTTTTGAGGAAGAATGCAGCGATAGAATGTGATGAAGAATGTGAGCAAGCATTTGCTAAAATTAAAGAGTATCTCATGAATCCACTAGTACTGGTCACTCCTACAACAGGACGGCCATTGATTCTCTATTTAACGATTCTTCTTGAATCAATGGGAGGTATGCTAAGGTAAAAAGATAAAACAGATAGAAAAGAGCATCCTATAAACTACTTGAGCAAGAAATTTATGGAAGGTGAACAAAAATATTTAGAGGTAGAAAGAACATGTTGTGCCTTAATATAAGTGATGCACAAGCTTAGGCAGTACACTCTCTACTACTTAGTAGAGTTGTTGACAGAACATGATCCTTTGAGAGATTTAAAAGAAAAGTCGACATTGATCAGGAGAATGTCAAAGTGGTAGATGCTGCTCTCTAAGTTTAATATCAAGTACATAAGTCAAAGGGCAGGCAGTGATCGATCAATTGGCAAAATACCTACTAGAAGGTGAAGATGATAGTTTGAAAGCTCAATTTCCTGATGAAATGTAATGGTGGCAAATGAATTGAGCAGTGAGAAATTGGGATGGAGAATCTATTTTGATGGAGCAACTAATGTGTTCAGGTGTGAGATAAGAGCAGTACTAGTATCACTTCGGGGTAACCATTTCCCTTTGGTAGCAAGGTTATCATTTCCATATACGAACAACATAGCATAATATGAAGCCTGCATTTTAGGGCTTAAAATGGCACTAGACATGGGAATACAAAGGCTTGAAGTGTACAGAGATTCCTCTCTTACAATTCTCCAAATCCTAAGAGAATATAAGACAAAAGATGAGAAGTTAATACCTTATCATGAGCATTTAGGAAGGCTACTTAAAGGATTCTGAGAAAATTCATTTACTTACATTCTAAGAACCCAAAATCAATTTGCTGATGCATTGGCTATGCTAGTGTCCAAGGTGAAAGTCACAAATGAGATAGAAATTTAGCCCCTGAAGATTAAGGTAGAGGAAAGATCGACTTTTTGTTTGACCATTGAAGAGAAGGAATTGAAGAAGCCCTGGTATTATGATATCAAAATGTTACTTCAAACGGGCAAGTTCCCTGATGAAGTTGATAGAAAAGATAAAAAAATCTTTAAGGAGTTTGGCTACTCATTTCCTATTAAGTAGAGTTGAGTTATACAAAAGATCACCTAATACAATATTACTAAGGTGTGTAGATGAAGAAGAAGTCGAGAAATTAATGAAGGAAGTGCATCAAGGAGTTTGTGGTCCTCATATGAGTGGATACATGTTAGTTAGGAAGATCATGAGGATGGGATATTTTTGGACAACAATGGAATCAGATTGTATCAAGCACGTAAGGCATTGTCACCTATGTCAAGTATATGCTAATTAAATCAATGCTCCTCCCTAGGAATTGCATGTGTTGTCGGCTCCTTAGCCTTTCTCGATGTGAGGGATGGATATGATTGGTCCAATTTTGACAATGGCTTTAAATAGGCACAAATTCATTCTAGTCACAATTGATTATTTTACCAATTGGGTACAAGCGGCATCATATGCCACAATGACCAAAGGAGTGGTAATCAAATTTTTGAAAGGAGATATTATTACCATAAACGATGCGCCTAAGCCCATTATTACAAACAACGGGCTAAATTTGAACAACAAGTTAATGGCTGAAGTATGCAACCAGTTCAAGATTGACTACAGAAACTCAACTTCGTATCAACCTTAGATGAATAAGGCAATTGAAGATGCTAATAAGAATATCAAGAGAATCATTAAGAAGATAGCAATCACTTATAGAGACTGGCATGAGATACTTCCCTTTACTCTCATGGCTTACAGAACCTCAATCAAAACCTCTATAAGTGCAATACCTTATTCATTGGTATATGGAACCGAAGCGGTACTAACGGTAGAAGTAAAAATACCTTCATTCCGAGTGTTGGTAGAAATTTAGCTCAATGAAGCGTAGTGGGTGAAGAAACGAATGTAGCATTTGAATCTCCTAGATGAGAGAAGACTTGCGGCAATATGTCATGATCAGTGTTACCAATAGAGGATGATCTAAGCCTTTAATATGAAAGTACGCCCGAGGTACTATAAGGAAGGAGATTTAGTGTTAAAGAAAGTATTATCGAATGCAAAAGACCTTAAGGGCAAATTTGCTCCAAATTATGAAGGCCCTTATGTGGTGAAAAGGGTGTTATCAGGAGGTGCATTAGTGTTGATGGAAATAAATGTCCCAAAATTAAGGGGACCTATTAATTCAGACGTAGTCAAATCGTATTATCCATGAAAAACTAAGTTCAATAAAGATTCCAATGTTTTTTCTTGAGAATTGTTTGTGGTTAATCTTTTATCGTTTACAAGTAAAGTTGATATCCATAAATATTCTCGAATTCGAATGGTCAACCATTGACAAACACCTCACCAATAAATTCTTACATATCATGTTTCTTAGCCTCACACACTTAATTACTAAACACTTACCAATGGATTTGAGTCACCAAATAAATTGAAATCAAATGTTCTTAATGATTTAATCTAGTTTTTTCAAAAAAATATTTTTTTTTTTGAGGAATTATAGAGAGGTGGAAATTAAGACCCTGTGATGATAAAAGAAAAATCAAGGCATGAGCATGGTACAGCTAAGAGACTCATCAGCAAAGTCTCAATCATGAAGAAGAACTTATTAAAAAAAAGATAAAAATAATACAATAAACCCTTATATATAAGTATTCTATATATATATATATATATATATATATATATATAAAAGAAAAAGAAAAAGCAAGAGCACTACCATTCTAGAGTTCTTGCTAGCTATTAGGGTGCTATCTTCTAGTATCAATTTTGCTAAGCACAATGCTTCATTCATGGTCACTTTAAAGGTCTTGCCAGCTTTAAAAATGTTCCCCATTTTTAGAACTTTCTAAGGTTATAGTTTGCTCGTAAGGCACTATACCGTTTGAAAAACTCGCTTTTATGTCTTGACCAGCTCTTGGAACGCCTTCTTTCTCTTTTAACATATCTTTCATTGTTCATCCGAATCCCTAATGGATCAGGCTTAGGATAACTAGTTTTTATAGCAGTATTTAGGATAGAATCATCCCTAGGGCAAAAATAAATGTCTCTTTTGTTTTTGTAGCAAAGAGGAGCAAACTTCACCACAAAGAAGAGTAATTGTAGACTCCTCATTTTTGCCCTCTCCTCCTTTATAGTTTAGTATTTAAGAATTAAAAAAATTATTGAAAACAAAAAATAAAAAAAAATTAGGAATAATAGAATTTTTAAGAAAATAAAAAGCCCTAGATTATTTATTTATTTTTGTGTCATTAGGTTGCATTGAATAGGTTATTTGTTTTAAGGTCTTTTAATTATTTAATCTTTAATATCAGGTCTAAGTACCAAAATTATTAAGTTAGATAATATAATCCACATAGGGTTCAATTTTGTCTTGGAATTAGGTATAGTGTTTTATTTATTTATCTTATTTTATTATTTTATTTTTAAAATAAAAAAAAATAAAAAAGAAGAGGATTGTGAAGGGTTGGACCAGGTCAAAGCCTGGTCCATTTGAAGTGGAAGTAGTGCTGAAAACCTTGATGAGTATTAAACCCAAGTGATAGTAGGCACTATGTACTTGCTTTTATTTTTCCCTTTGGTGCGTGTAGCATATACACCAGGCTAAGTGTATGCCCACATGTACGGTACATGCTTGGTGTACTTTCTTTCATTCTCCTCATGTTTCCTTCGAGTTCTCTTATTTTTCCCAATAGCTTTCCTCTTGAACCTAGTATGCTAGACCGTGTTTAAGCCAATTTTTCCTATGGTTTCCACACAATTCTACCTAAATTAATGGTGGAATCATGTACTAGGCATGACTTAGTATTGAATCCAACTTTTAATACGTCCAAATTCAAAATTTTATAAGGTCAAATTTGGATTCAAAATCAAAAGAAAAAAAAAACCTTTAAATGTACACTTGTTTCCCAAGTTTGACCATCTTGATTTGAGCTTAGTATTGAAGATTCGAAGCTTAGAAAGTGTGTTTTTAGTAAGATTAGAACGTCATAAAGATGTTTTGACTATTAACAATAGTAATTTATATTTAATTTTCAAATTTAATCTATCAAAACGCATTAAGCTTGGTTTTTGAACTTAATCCACTCCCTTTACTTACTAAGCTCGTCTTAAGCTTGATTTGTATAAATAGGGTCCAAAGCTTCACATCCCAACATCAATCTCAACTTGAAATCCTTCCTACTTACACTTATATAAGCTTTCTCTCTCTAAATTCAAGCCCCTTCTCTCTTTAGTTTTTCTTCAATTACCTCATCAAATGAAGGAAACCACTAACGTAGCAAGCTTCCCTAAGCTTCTAAATCTCATTTCAATCCATCACCATGCTTAGTCGTAGCTACCTAAGTGGCACCCCAAACACTACCATCGCCTCCTCTCTTGAGCAATCATCAAATGAACTCCTCAATCCATCGTACCTTCACCAAACTTCGTTTCATCAATTAAAAGCTCACAAAGTTTCAAACACTCGCTTAAGAAAGTGCATAAAATCTATTATACATTGTTGTTCGATCATTGTTACTAAGCATTGTTAAAGACCTATTTGCCCACAACCCGAATCCAAGACCGCAACCTAGCCCAAACCGCCTACACTAACTTGATCCAACTCATAACCAGTACCAAGTCGGTTTAGTCTCTCTCTCTTGTTTCCTTTAAATAAAATAAACAAAAAATAAATAAATAAAATACTAAAAGAGAAAATAAAAATACTTTGGTTTGGAAAGCTTCTGAACTTTCATTTTTCCTTTTTTGTTTCTTTTCTTCTTCTCTTAAAGTTCTTTTTTTGAAAATTTGTAAAAACAAACAATAAAAAAATAACGCCTTCAATATATATTTTTTTTCCTTACCTTAAGCTTTCATTTTTTTTTTTTCCTTCTTCTCTTCTTCTTTTCTTTCCCTTAAAATTACCTCAAATTTTATATATAAACACTTTTCTTCACTTAGAAAATACATTTTCTAAAAACAAAAACATAATGAACCTTTTTCAAAATTAGGCTTGTAGAATTTATCAAGGAAGGTAACGACTTAAAATTAGGAAACTTGCCCTTTTTACAATTTTCTTGAAAGGAAATTAATAAATTAAAACTTAAACCTGGATATATTTTTCAAAGTTAAAATAAACCAACTTATTTAAAATTTTCATAAACAAATTACGAAAGTCTGGTCTCGAAGAGTAGGTACGTAAGTACCTATATGAATATACGGGTCAACTTAAAATGTGTAAAAAAAATTTTGCTTTCCCCCTTCATGTAAGTAATTTTCCAATTTCTTCATTTTCGTAATTATATATAATTTTATGTATTCATTTATTTGTAAATTTGAATAAATGAGTATATTGACAAATAAATTTCAATTTAGAAGGTTAAGTGGTATCTGTTAAGGTTTAATAAGGTAGTCCCTAGACTCAAGATAGACTCAAGAAATCTAGCTGAACTACTTGGCATACAAACTTGTTTGCCTCTCAGTAGGAACCCTTGGCTCAAATAGAACCCATCCACAACTCCTCCAACGTTGCAATTGACTACTAAGGGCCTAAAGTACATATCATACTTGTATTAATTAGGCAAGGTACCAAATCTAGGTGTCTTAGCTGACAATGCCATAATAAGGACACGAGAGAGTGCATCGACCATAGTATTGATACTTCCCTTCTTATATCAGATGACATAGTAGAAAGCTTCCAAGAATTCAACCCATTTAACATGACACCAAGAAAGTTTTTGTTGCCCTCAGAGATGTTTAAGAGATTCATGGTTTATGTAGATGATGAATTCTCTCAACAGCAAGTAAAGTTGCCAGTTTTGCAATGTTTGGACAAGGGCATAGAACTCCTTGTCATATGCTAAGTAAATTATGGTAGCACCTTTGAGTTTCTCGCTAAAATAGGTGATTGGTCAATGCTTGCATAAGAACAGCAACAATGCTAATTCCAAACGGATCCCATTCTATTGTAAAAACTTTCTCGAAAACTGGCAAGGCAAGTACTAAGGTTGAAGTTAACATAGACTTGATCTCATCAAAGCTTCTACAAGCTTTCTCAAACCACTTGAACTCAAAGTTTTTCCTAATCAGCTCAATTAGTGGAGTAGTTAGGGAACTGAAGTTCCAAATGAATCTTCGATAAAACGAAGCTAGATCATGAAAACTCCTTATTTCGATAATGCTAGTCGGCATTAGCCACTTGAAGATAGCTTAAACCTTCTAGTCATCAACTCTAATTCCTCCCTCAAAAACAACATATTCAACAAATACAAGGCAGGATACACATTTCTTTAAATTACTAAATAACTTCTTGGCATGAAGGATATCAAACACTGATCTTAAATGTTTAACATGAGAAACAAGGTTGACATTGTAGACTAAAATGTCATCAAAGTGCACCACAATGCATTTTCCAGTCAATGTTCTTAAGACATGATTCATGAATCGCATAAAAGTGCTCAATGTGTTTGTCAAACTAAACGACATCACCAACTACTGGAATAGATCATCCCTTATTCTGAAGGTCGTCTTTTGTTCATCTACTATTCTCATTCATATTTGGTGGTAACCACTCTTCAAATCAATCTTCAAAAAGATGCGGACACTATGCAACTAATCGAGCTTATCATCTAATAGTGGGATTGGATAGCAATATTTAACAATGATTTTGTTGATTGCTTAGCTATCAATGTACATTCTCTAGGAGCCATCTTTCTTCAACACCAAGACAACTAGCACGGCATAGGGGCTCATGCTTTCTCGGACATATCCATGATCAATCAACTCGTCTACTTATTTCTTCAACTCAACTACCTGCTTGAAGGTGAGCTTGTAAGCAGGCTAGTTTGGAAGAACAACCCTAGGTTAAAGATCAATGCAATGCTCAATACCTCTCATAGGTGGTAAACCTCTTGGCATCTCAGCAGGAAAGAGGTGGGCATACTCCTGTAATAATATATACACCTCAATAGGTAAGCCTTCGGCTTCTCATAATTCTAACAGCTTCGTTACTAACCGAAGCACACACTCTTCCATCTTAACATCTCTAGAAAACTATATTCGGGAAATCACTAGTGATTTCCACTGTAATGATTAAGTAACCTTCTCTTGCGACTCTTGCACTTCTTATTGGCTCATTAGGATCAATATAACCTTCTTCTCTTTCTTTTAGAACATATAGGTGTTTTTATACCCATCATACAACACTTTCAAATCAAATTGCTAGGGTTAGCCCAACAATATGTGCAAAGCACACATAGGTAAGACATCACATAACACCTCATGCTTATATCTATCACCAACAGTAATGGGTACTATAACTTGCTTGACAATGGGTAGACCTCCCTTCTCATTCAACCAATGAATCTTATACGACTTAAGGTATGGGTAGGTTAGCAACTTCAAGGCCACGACTACTCATTGCACTATGACATTGGTATAACTTCCTCCATCTATGATTAATGTATAGAGCTTGCTATTCACTCGGCAATTCGTATGGAAAAGGTTCTCCCTCTACTCATCCTCTTCGGAAATAAAGGCACTAAGAGCTCTTCAAACAATAAAACAATACACAACCCCTGGTTTAAGTGGGGTCACGACATTGGGATCTTCTAGAAATCCTTATAGCACCCTATTGACTCCCTCTTCGCCCTCTCCTTCACTAACACTCTTCACTTCAAACTAGAGCTTGTCTCCCTTGATGATCATAATACGTTAGTTCGAACATTGACTTGCCATGTATCCATAGTCGAGACATTTGAAACATTTGATCTCTCCGGTCTTCCTCCTTGAACTTTGACCTTAGTCCCTTCATATCTCAGGCTCCTCAGCTTTTCCTTTGCTTCAACCATCTTTTGGTTGACTCGACACCTATCTTCCACGATCCACCTTGGAATTGTATTGTGCTAAGTCATTTCCAAGTTAGCTCAGCATACCACTTTGGATTAGCAATCCAAGTCAACTGCTCTGCATTCGACTAATCTAGCTCTACTTCTATCTTTCTACCTTCTATACAGCTTAAATGGTCTCATTTAGAGTCTTAAGCCTCTATAACCTTACTACATGGCCAATTTCAATTCTAGGGCTAGAAATGAACCGTGCTATAGTTTAGGTCTCAAGTTCATTGACATCACATCTGGTCATCATTAGTTGGAGTTCTCAAATGTACTCGTCCACTAATTTGTTGCCTTGCCTCAAGTCTTAGAGTCACCAAAATGTGTCTTATTCATAGTATTCAGGAATAAACCTACTCCTCAAAACTCTCTTCATTTCATTCCAAGTCCAAATCTTACGTCAACCTCTTTAGTGTGTGTTATGAAACTTTTTCCACCATATTGCTACATATCAAGAAAACTCTAGTGCAACTAATCTAATACAAACAACATCCTCATATTCATAAAAGTCAAATATCTTTTTTATCTTCTCCTTTTAGTTTAAGTAGTCATCAACAATATTAGACCCATTAAAGCTTGGAATCTGCACCTTAAGATGCTTAGCTCTTCTAGGAGCTCTTAGCTCACATTCCTCAATTCCATCGTATTGCTCCTCACATCATTCTCCTCAACTTCATCCAACTCTAGCCTCCTTGTAGCAACCCTGTCATCACATCAGGGTATAGCTTGGTTCATATTAATTGGTTCTAGTGTTCGTTGCTCATCCATTTACCTTCTAAGCCTTTCTTTCACATCTCGACCTTGCTCAGAAACAATTCTTTTATGAGGTCTAGTTTCGAAGACCCTTAGACCCTTTGTGTATAGACAGCTAAATTGGCCACAATGGTAGCAAGGTCTTGTATCTACTCATCAATAGTTTGTGAGTTTTGTTGGGTAACACAACCACAACCATGAGCATCACTCTCGGCATCATTAATCTCTCCTTGAACACTAAGATTCAACACTCTCAATACAAAGCTTTAGAAAACACTCTACTCACACAAGAAATTCCCATATACACTTAGAAAATATGAATCAAACTACGAATTGTGAACTTACTTTATTCTTCTAATAGAAAACAGAGTATATCAAAACAACACACTAGCAAGAACTCCTTCAACATAACTTTTGGTCGCAATCTAAAGCTTTGATACCAAAATTATATGACGTACCTAGGGGTTCAATAATCACTTGGGCTTATTGCAGGAAAGGGTAACCAAGTAGGTCCTTCATAATAACGAAAAAAATAAAGTGAAGAAGCTAAAAAACATGTTAGCTTACATGAAGCTGCTCAAAGGATATAACTCACGAACGAATACAACAAGACTCAACACTTCGCTTAATATGATGCACAAGTTAAGGTCAAGGTTCACTCGCCATTAATATTGAGCTACTTAGCAAAATTAGATAAAAGTGTAAAGAGATTGTATTTAGAGAGGAATAGCTCACAAGAATAAGTGTATTCAATATCTAGAAGGAATGTAAGATATTTCGGCTAGAAAGAAAAAAGGATTATTTATAGTAAGTCCCTAACATAACAAGGAAACCTAAGTAATTACAATAAAGGGCAATACAAAAATACTATCATAGTCCATTTCCAAATAGGTAAAAAGGGATAAATAGAATAAAGGAATATAGTACAATGTTAGATAAAGGAATCACGGGTGGCACATTGTGATTGGGTACACATTCTAGAGTCTAAGGACACTAAAATTGAGTTGTACTGACATTTGTGTAGCTACTAATGAAGGGTACTCGTAGTTGCCGAGAATAAGGGATGTAGCTATTTAGTAGGTTGAAAGAGAAGGACCCAATATACAAAGGTCTCGTCCTTGGCACTCAATTGATTGGCTTCGACACATGAAATTCCTATGGGTTGGAGTAGAGCTTGGTGTGTACTGACCTTGACCTTGGTACTCGGCTGATAGGCCTTGGCGTATGAGTGGTTGGCGATGGTACAAGGATTAGAAGAAAGTAAGGTATATCCGAGCTGGGTTCTCGAGGAGTTCGTGCGCTATTCTTCTATATCTCTTGTTTTATCATCGACAAGCTAATGAGAGAGAATTCTTCTAACGAAAGATTGAAGGCCTTAGAAGCACACGTGAGTAAGAGGGCCAAAGGTCAGTAATCCATCAATTCCGAACCATTTTTTTGTACTAACGTGACATATGATTAGATGCTTCTTGTATATACTGTCTAGTCTCCCTCTTTTTTCGTAAAACCTTCTCTCTTCTTTTACTATCAATTTTTTTACATCCTTCTCCTTCTTTTATTGATCTTATTCTAGTAAGGTCTTAAAAACATTTCAATTCTTATTTTATTTACGCTACTAAAAAAGGTATGTTCTTTATAGATTATGGAATCATTTATTTACGTTATAAGATCTCATTCATTTCAAATTATCATTGGCTAGTTTAGTGATAAGAAAAACTTACAAGTTTGATATTGACTATACATTTAGAACAATGTTTTGAAGGAAGATAAAAAATGATACAAGTTCCATAAGGTATAAGTGCTTGATTTTAAAAATGAGGGCTACCCAATCCTAGTTAACCACGAAGCCAAAACCTACCTTATGGCACCTCAAAATCACCCTAAAACCTGTACTTGTAAAAATTATAGGGTATAGGTTATCCGTTAAAACTTATAACTTTTTCTTATATTTCCATAGATTTCAAATTTGTGTTATAATAAAAAATTAATCTGTCTACGATAATATATCTATGATATTATAAGTTTTCATATATGGGAAACATATGTGGAACTTGTAGTAAAACCTATGATATAAAAAGAGTAACATTTTTTTATCTTCATTATTTTAAGTTTATGTGATCTGAAACAAAATCTATGAAATCTATAGTCACTTAGAATAAAGAACATTATTTTAAAAAGTTAAAATATCACATATAAGTTAAATATTATTTAACAAATTTTATATGGTAGTTAATGATATCTTAGAACCCGAATTATACATACCTTACAGTACAGGTTCCAAAATAAGTATATAATTTGAAGATGTTATACTTATATCTTATTCTATATGAGTAGAATATAGAAAATTAACACCTAAAACTTACTTTACAATCTTCGATATCTGTTCGAATGTATTCAATCATGTAAGGTGTGGATTTTGGGTCAAAGAGTTTATAAAACATTCTTCACAAGGGGAAAAAAAAAAAGAAAATATGAATGAAATATACCACTAAATTAATTTATGGGTACCCTATAAACAAGATTACCTGCTCAACCATATAATTAACTACCTAAGTAATTAAAATTTGAAATTGTGGCATTTAACTCATGAAATAGATGTTTCCTTATACTTGGCTTGAAGATTGTCTTTTCTTTTTATCCACTTGTAAATATAAAGTACTTATTAGATCAAATTATCATATGCTCTAATTGTAAGAAACTTTTTTTTTTTTTAATTGTCTTTTAGGTAAAAGTATAATAGAGGATGTTAACAGGGATAGATTATGATTGTCTATGTATTATGCGTTTTTTGTTCATCATCCCCTCCTTGAAAATACATGAATCAAATTTTTAGCCATGACAATATTTTGTTTGCATGATGTTGGTCCTTTGTTTGCTTCAAGGAATATTAATGTTACATATTAGATAATGGGAAATATATCCATAAAAAGGAATTAATTACTAAAGGGAATGTTTTATTAAAACACCTAGATAAAATTATGTCACATTTGATATATAGAAATTGTCTACATCAAATGGATTATGATGAAATGGAATTCCTAATACTGAAACCATAAATTCTTTCCTATTTTTAAGATGTAAACTTAATGGAATGGAGTTGAATAATCATATAGTAGTATTTGTAAAAAAAAGAAAAAAAGATTTAAATTATTGGATGTTATAACTCAAAGGGAGTGATTTTGTCTACAATCAAAGAAAGTGATTTTCTTCGATCCATTCTCATGTACTAAATGTGACATGATTTGTTAGCACAACTCATCACCTAAATTAACTAAAATTGAATATTCTAATTGAATGTTTGCAATGACAACAACTTAAATGACATGGTATTGTACACATTAATTTCTACATAATTATAAAAAAAATATGGACCCCACATCTATTCTAATGCTATAAGTGCTTAATTTTAAAAATGAGGGATGGAAGTTTTCATAGGTAATCTATTAATTACCCAAAAATAAATGGCAATTCTAATGGGGAAAAAAATTAACCATGACCTTAACACTAAGTTTAAATTGAGGAAAGTGATAAGCTATGCTGCTTACTTGTATTCTTTGTATTTATTCCACGTATCTTTTCACTATTGTACCACTTATATTTTTCTTATTGGTTGTTAGTCTCAAGTGGTTATAGCTATAAATATCAATATAAATAGCATAGTTGTACATACCAAAAATGATTAAACATTTCTTTACCTGTGCAATGAAATCATCTATTACACTAGAGTTTACATACGGATTCTTTGATTGCTATTGAGATCTACATAGCAATTTGTCATGGTATCAAAGTAGGTTTTATCTAACTCTTATTGATTTTTAGTTTTACTATTTCATCGAGTTAGTAGTTTCAAGCACTAGATCAAATCATCCTAAAATGACCATAGGAAATATCATCTTTAATGGCAACAATTATCTTACATGGAGTAAATCCATGAAATTAAGGAAAAGAGTGAAAGTGAAATCTGGCTTTATCAATGGATCTATAGCTAGTATCATACCTCAAACTATAGAGTTTTAACAGCCTCGCCATGCACCAACCTAAGTTAGAAGCAAGCCACTTTAGCTGCTAACATAGGTATAGTTTACATAAGGCATTTACCACTCTACTGCTTTGAGCCATCTAATCTTGAACTTGTTTGATGTCAACCTATGGAATAACTTTTCAAAATATTTTTGGAAATAACTTTTTGGTTCGAATGTATCTAAGAAAGCTCAAGCTTTATAAATCATATGGATTACAAAATTTCAATTTAACAAAAATTTTGAAGAAGTTAAAAGATAAAGTAGCCGGTATAAGATTTATGAAAGTCTACAACTATAAAGAGCATAGTATAGGGATCAATGATTGAAACTAAAGGGTCATTTATGAAGACCCTATTAGTTTCCTATAAGTTAGTAAAGTCGATAAATAAATAGCAATTCAGCCCATTAATCTTCAATCTCACTCCCCGACCTCATTCTCTAATCTCTTGAGACTTGGACTGTTGCTTAGTAAATCTACCAAAAACCTGCAAAACAGCTACAAGGGAATAAGCAACAACTTGCTCAGTAAGTATAATGGAGACAATAGTACATATCTAACATAAAGTAATCAGGGTTTTCAAGCAAATTTAGTTAAATGCTATGCATGTAGAAGCAACTGTTATCGTACAACATTATTTGATCCGTCGTGAGATTAGAGAAATTGCATCCGCTCTAACCCGAATTGAGGAGTTTGATGTCTCACACATGAATTGGAACCAAATCGGGGCTTATGCAATGGAGAACATGCTTTGCTTGAGACTTTACTTTGAACCACAATCCCCAACCTTGCCATAATATCGTCTCCAATCACTTAGTTCAACTAAGGATGGAGAAAAGACCATTTCAACTATTCTCATCAAAGGGCCCATGTTTAACTCAATAATCCTAATCATACCCCTAGTGAGTTGGGATGCATATCCGATTAGAAATTAGGCCAAGTTTGAGTTACTTTTCTTTTTGGGGTGATCAAGCAATTTCAAATAATTCAATTAAGAAACATCATATAGTCCAGTACTCAAAATAGCAAAACATTATTCAGGCATACACGTTGCATAGGTATAGGTATAGGTAACTAACTTAAAATTACAACCAAGACATATACTAAGGCTTCCTTGTACTCTTAAATAATACTTCAAAGTGCGATGAAGCACTAATCCCACTTACTTAAACATGTACCTCTCAATGGTACTGATGATTGATCTTATCTGCTTCAGTTGTTCCCTAAATATTCAATATAATTACTTTAGTTTTACTAAATATATAAAGTTAAATAAGTTCATTTTAATAATTTAATTATGGTTATGACTTATCTTTAGCAAGTTATGTAAGCTTTGCATCAATTTCCTACTTGCTATTGGAGTCTCTAAACAAGGTTTTAAAAGCTTGCTTAATATTAAATTTTAGTCTCAGAACCTTCTGATGAAGTCTATGGATGAGTGTTTTTAGACTAGTAACCTTCTAACCAAGTCTTGTGGAGTTATACCAATCGTACTCCTTACTTTGATCAACTTTCTAAACAAGCCTCTAAAGTCATCTCCTCTAAGCATTTCACACCAATCCATCCTCGAATTGAGTCCTCAAAGCCCTTTTAGCTACATTTCCTTCACCAAAGACTTCCTAAACAAGTTTTTGATGGGGGTATAGTTAAGTCCCTCTTATTATCCAACTTTCTAATCAACTCTCTAAATTAGAGATTAAGTCCCCTCTTTATAGACCAATGCTTTGAAGATGTCTCTAAAGTAATTTCATCTATAACCTTCTAATACATCCAACCCTCTGAGTATGTCTTCGAAATCATTGTGACCACACTTCTTTCACTAGATAACTTTCTAAACGAGGCTCTAACATATTTAAAGTTAAAATCCTTTCATCTACCAACCTTTTGAACAAGTCTCTAAGTCATTACAACTACACCTCATTCACCAACTAACGTCCTTACCAAGACTTTGACATTATTATAATCAAGATCCTTACACTGGCTAACCTTCCAATCGAGTATCTAACCCAAGAATTTTAAGTCATTCTTTTACCAAATCAACCCTTTGAAGTACTCTCTAAGCATATTTAATTTTCATGATTGCACAAAGCGACCCACTCTAGTACCTTATTACAGTTTACAAGCATGGTAAATAATGACTATACATCAGGTTCATTATACTCATGATCACCATATCACTCAAACTTCCAAATCCTCCTATCATTAACTTAATATATGTATACCATAACTAGTGGTTTGTGCATATCTCAACTCTAACTTAAACCAAACAACTCCAGATTATTCTTTCTAGTAGAATATGATCCAAATAAGCTTCAAATTTGCTACCAAGAGTTTTCATCAAGTTCAATACATGAAATCTTCAAGAAAATTGTATTTTTCACCAAATTTAAGGCCTAATGATTCCTAAAAATTATAGAAATCATTTTTATCTAAAAACTCTTCATGAAATATTTACATACAATATAAGGACCTTCTAAAAAAAAAAAAAATTGGTTTAGAAACTATATTGATAAGATTACTTAAAACAACTTCAAAATTTGGTCAATTTCATGCGATTTATTAAGTAGGTCCTATATCCACTTAAAAATTTTATAATCTAATATTTTCAATAAAATTATATATCCAAATAATATTTTCCATAATTTTTTAAGCTAAATTAATATTTTTACCAATTTATGAAAAGTTGGGTATAAATTTAAACTCACTGGAATAGTGGTTGTTCGGCCACCAACAACCATTCGGTTGTCAGCCAAGCTAAGCATAGCCACCACTATTGAGTGATGGTGGTGGTGGTTCGATTCCAAGTAGCCTCTAAAAGTAGGTTTCTTAAATTAGCTCGGTTCACACAGTTCCACTTCTCAATTTTCTAGAATTTTTTCACTTGCTTATATTCCTTCTTCCCATTTTTTCTAGAATTCCTCATACCCTTAAGAAGGTGTAGAGAGTGTTTTGTGAAATTTTCTAGGCATGTATGGTGTGGAATGAATGTTTTCTCTCTCCTAAGGGTCTTTAAACCTCCTTAATATTGCATGGTAAGTGTCCTAGCATTAATGTATTGCACTAACAGTTGTCCTCAACTCAAATCACGTTCTAGCCATTGTAAATCTAGTGTTGTATTAATGTTTCCTAATTTTTTAAATTATTTTTCTCATAAATTTTTAAGTAATTATACACATTTTTAGGTATAGAATTATATATAATTATCACACCCGAGGTACACATACTATTTTTGTATATTATTTATGTCACTTTATAATTTTTTTGTCCAAATAATTTATCTCTAAAGTTTAGTTAGTTTTCGTTTCCTAATTTACGCTTTTACGACAAGTAAATTATAATACATTGTAATATAGTAAAATTATCTATTTTTAGCTATAATACTATTATTTTATGATATTTCTATATTCTAAACTCACAGTGTGTCATGATCTAGCTCCTAGAGCTTATATGTGAAATATTGTCTTGATAGGTATAGTTTCACATACACCTTAAATTATTTGCTTGAAATTATTGCATGCAATTACGAAGCTCACAGCTAAGCCAGCAAATGAATCAAATAAATTAAATAAGTAGATTAGAGTCAATTACATGGTGAGATGTTAGTTACTAAATTCAATGTCAAGTCATTTAGCACAAAATTTTTTATATATGCAATCGATGTTTCAATTATGGAAAGAAGTTAAGGAACAATAGGTCCTTTGATTTTTCAACTTTAGCATGAAATTAGCCATATTAGATAAGGGAATCGAGCTATAAGTGTACACTATAACAAGTTGAGCAAGTGTTGGGATAAGCTTCATGAGTTATATTCGTTTCCAAATTGCGAGTGTAACATAATGGACTAGTACACATGTACCTTTAAGGAAAGAATTGTTGAATTCAAATAGTATTCTAGGTTGATTCAACTCTTGATAGGACTTAGTGAGGTCTATGAAAGTGTTTGAAACCAAATACTCTTTATGGAGCCCTTGCCTTCGGTTAATAAGGCTTATTATTTGGTTCAACAAGTAAAAAAATATAGACAAATCTTTGGAACTTTAGGCTTAAATATGGAAATGATTGCTTTCTATTCTAATAAGGCTACTATTAATGAGAGGAAAAAGAGCAAGAAAGGTCTATTTTACAAGTATTATAAAGCAGAAGGTAATTTGATTGACACTTGTTTTCAGGTAGTTGGGTACTCGAAATGGTTCATTGGGAAGAGAGCTGGATCTAAGGGAAGAGGCAGCTCGGCTTTCTAATCTTTGAGCGAATAGCAAAGTTGTAGCTCTTTGGAAACACCTCTTGAAGAGGATTTTCATAGTGTTATTGCTCTTATAAGAAATAAGCAATTTATGCAAGAGTTATGTTATGAAATGATGAAGTTTATGAAAGAAAGAGATGTTGTTGCATTAAGTTCAAATGCAACCAATTGCGCTGTCAACTGTATAGGTACCTTACTGCTTAATTCTTCTTTCTTAATAGTAGTGAATGATAGTTTGGTAACATGGATTGTTGACACTAGTGCAACATATCACATGACAACAAATCTTGATCTTCTCTATGACGTTAAAACCATTTATAAACCTATACCAATCAATTTACATGATGGTAGCATTCTTTATGCTAATCATGTTGGAACCGCTCATGTTAATCCACTTCTAACACTATACAATGTCCTATTTGTTCCCAAGTTCATGTACAACCTACTATTGGTCACAAAACTTGTTTCCCTTCAACCTTTACAAGGAATTTTTAATTCTTCTTCATATACATTATAGGACTTAGCCTCTAGGAAGATTGTTGTAACAACTCAAGCTAAGGGTGGACTTTATTTGTTGCATGCTTAGTTTTCTTTTGTACCTTGTGTTTCTATGGTTTCTTGGCTAGTTTAGTGTCTACTTATGTTGATGTAGTGAATAAATAGGATGTGATGCTTATTCATGATAGATTAGGGAATGCATCCATTTCTAAGTTATAACATTTAGGGATTTATAAGAACTTGGATTCTAAAAATTTCTTGTGTAAAACTTATCAATAGGCTAAGTTTCATTGTTTGCCATTTCATGTTAGTTTAAGTATATATACATGCCTTTGAACTTCTTCATGTTGATTGTTGAGGCCATATCATGCTATTGTATGGTGCAAGTTACTTTCTTACTATAGTTAACAATTTTTTAAGGTCAACTTAGACCTATTTGATGCACCATAATAGTTAAACACCTTATATTCTAGATCAGTTCTTTAAATATGTTAACAATCATTTTTCTACTACACCTAAGTTAATTAGGACTGGTAATGAGAGTGAGTTTATTTCACATCATTGTTAAGAATTATTTTATAAACTTGGCATATTACACCAAAGAAGTTTACCTTACATACCATAACAAGATTAGAGTTAAGAGAAAATACTGACACTTTTTAGACACTTCAACAACTCTTAAGCTTCAGGACAATTTGCCCAAAGAGTTTTGGGGAGAGTGTATCGTTGCTACTAACTATCTCTTTATTCTAATGCTAATGGCTAATCTTTCATGGAAGTCCCCTTATAAAGTCTTGTTCAAAAAACCCCCTGATTATACAAAGATTTGAGTTACTAGATGCTTGTGCTATATTGCTAATGTTGTTCCTTCTAAGGATAAGTTTAAGGCCAAAGGTGCTAAGTGTGTGTTTCTAAGGTATGCTTCTACATACAAGGAATATAAGGTGTATGATTTGTTTAAGAAGCAAGTTGTTTGCAATAGAGATGTTATCTTTTTTGGAAAATATATTTCCTTTTTGAGATCGATCCTACATTTACTTAGGTTACTCCCTTCTTTCTACTCATATATAGTTGCCATTAGTATCCTTTGAAAATCCTATTTTTGTTTGAAGACCTAATCAGTTCTATACTCAGCATATGTCTAACTCTATTTCACACACTGATACATAAATACCTAATAAACAGTCTTTAGGCCTTCTTCACCGTTCAAATAGATTTAGGAAGCCTCCTATTTAGCTGCATGACTTTGTTACTTTTGTTCACTCTAATGCTGATGTTGATGTTGCTTCATTAGCTAGTACTATTAAATATCCTTTATTTGATAAAACCATGTATAAACAGTTCTCCTTGATTACATTGTTTCTCATGCTCATGTATTGTCAATCCATGAAACATCCACTTATTCATAGGCTGTTAAGCATCAAGAATGGATGGATGCTATGGAAAAGGACTCATGTGCTTTAGAGAGTAATAATATATTTGATCTTACTACTTTTCCTAGTGGTAGGAAAGTGATTAGGTGTTAGTGGTTCTCCAAAGTCAAATATAAATACAGCAATAGTGCAATGCGCTATAAGGCGAGTCTTATTGCTAAAGGGTATATGCAAATTGAAGGTGAAGATTATAATGAAACTTTCTCATTAGTCGCAAAGTTGAATATGGTGAGAATTTCACTTGCAGTGACTGATTCTTTTTCTTAGCCGATACACCAATTTGATGTAAACAATGCCTTCTTGCATGGGCATCTTAGTAAAGAGATATAAATGAATGGAGAGTGAAAGGAAAATGGGTTTTGTATGGAAAATTCCTTTGCTTCAAAAAAGAAAGGGAGAGGAAGGGAAGAATCTGGAAGGAAAAACTTTCTCCTAGGTCCAAAAAAACCATTCTTTTCAAATGAACAAACACAATATTATTATTTTAACTTTAAGTTAAAAACACGTTTTAAAGTTACGATGATTTTTATAAAATGAAAAAAATGATATTATTAATTTTTCCTCAACTTTTCTTCATTCCTTGTAAAAAAAAAAAAAAGGAATGAACAATTTTTCCTTCCACTTTCTTTCCTCTCTACTTCATTCCTTTCACTTTCTTTCCCCCTAATTCCTTTTTTTTCAAGAGTAATTTTTAGAGGATAAAATCAAAATATTTGCATATTTTCATGTAGTTATTTTTTCATGACATGTATAATCAACATTAGAAAAATGTCTTTTTTTTTCTTTTCTGGATCCTTTAATTAAAGTCTAAAAGAAACTCATTGATGGAACTATTTTATTAATTTCAAGAATAATCTCTATAACATTTCAATTTGATCGGATGACTTAAAGAGAAAATGTTAAGATTGTTGGTAATACATCTTAATTAAAAAGTAATTGCCAAGAAAGTTAAAAGAAAATATAGCATACGAACAGGCCAAAGGCTCCAAACTCATGTATCCAACCTTGAACCACAGAAAAGAGAGGGCACCAATGTATCTAAAGGACATCAAATTCCTTGTAGGGGGAAGTGCAACCATCTCATTAAGTGCTGATAATCCAACCAATGATAATAGAGCTGAATGGAATCATAATGTTTACTAGACTAAGATAGATAAAGTGAACAAGATGAGAGTATGCAGTCTTCATTATTGTAGCCACTCCATAGGAGGAAGTGAACCTGGACAAGCTAATGAAGAGATGGAAGAAAACATTGCGAATGGTAGTTGGTTTTTCTTTGCTCTTACGTAGTGACTACTTTAAAATCTTGGTTGTACTCATTATTATTATTTTTTTTTTATAAAACATTGATGCAAGAAAACACATTGTGAGAAAAACTTCAACTCATGGATAAGAAAACTCTTCTGACCTTCAATATCAAGATTTTGCATCATGACTCCAAGACACCTTGGTTACAAGGGCTCCAAACTCATGTATCTAACCTTAAACCACAAAAAAGAGAACCGATGTATCTAAAGGACATCAAATTCCTTATAGGGGAAGTGCAACCATCCCATCAAGTGCTAATGATCCAACTAATGATAACAGAGCTGGATGGAATCATAATGTTTACCAGACTAGGACAGATAGATTGAACGAGACGAGAGTATGCAGTCTTCATTACTGTAGCCACTCCATAGGAGGAAGCGAACCTACATAAGCTAATGAAGAGATGGAAGAAAACATTGTGAATGGTAGTTGGTTTTTCTTCACTCTTGCGTGGTGCCTACTTTAAAATCTAGGTTGTACTCATTATTTATTTTTTTTCTTTTGTAAAACATTGATGTAGGAAAACACATTGGGAGAAAAACTTCAACTCATGGACAAGAAAACTCTTCTAACCTTCAGTATTAAGCTTTTACATCACGACACCAAGACACCTTGGGTAGACAAAGGCTCCAAACTCATGTATCCAACCTTAAACCATAGAAAAGAGAGGGTACCGATGTATCTAAAGGACATCAACTTCCTTATGGGGGAAGTGCAACCATCTCATCAAGTGCCGATGATCCGACCAATGATAACAAAGCTGGATGGAATCATAATGTTTACCAGACTATGATAGATAGATTGAACGAAACGAGAGTATGCAGTCTTCATTACTATAGCCACTCCATAGGAGGAAGCGAACCTATATAAGCTAATGAAGAGATGGAAGAAAATATTGCAAATGGTAGTCCACAAGATTTTCAAGACCACCAACCTCTATCTTCTTGATTACACTCTACCAGCAAGGTACTTCCTCAAGAAATATAAGACAATTCCTCTATTGTTAACAAATGTAGAGGAGACTCTTGCAATGGTTGACATAAAGAAGACCCTTACAAATTTCTTTTTTGAAATTAAAGCTATCATGGCAGACAACAATGGGGTGCTATGTTATAATTCTATAATAACAAATGATGGCACCAAACATAATACTGCACTACCTAGACCAATTCACATATTAGTTTAGAATGTGCATGGCAAATTAAGCAAGATGCAATTCTCAATGTTTTTACTGAATATATGCCAAATATGGTTGCTCTATTAGAAACAAAAATGAATAGAACTATAGCAAGTATGTTTTGGTTTATCTTATAACCAATTGGATGTACGTATGCGCAAGCATAAGGTCAAAGTGATGGTATGATGTTACTATGGAGGAAAAAAGTTTTAGATGTGCACACATTGAAGAAATCAACCCAAGAAACTCACATTGAGGCTTAGGCTTGTTGTTCATCTATAAACTAGTTTTTTATTGCCATATATGGTTCTTGTTGTTTGTAAGACAAATAGCTTCTATGGAAAAGTTTAATACAAGCTCAATACATAGTAAATAGACCATAGGTAATCATAGGCAATTCTAATGATGTAATTTGAAGGGAAGATTGTTGGGGTAAGGGAACTTTTCCTAGAAATAAAGCATTCAAATATGCTACTTTTATAACACATGTGGGCTTATGGATATGGGATTTAAACGAGCACCTTTGACATGGACAAATGAGCAACAATTTCCTATTTTATCATAAGGAAGACTAAACAGGGGTTAGTATAACCAAGCTTAGTGAAGTTTGTATCTTGAATAAAAAATTTTCCTGATGAGAAAGTGGCTAAGTGATCATTGTCCATTGCTCCTTAAAACAAATTTGGAGCAAACTATTCAAAATTTGAAAGCCTTTCCATTTTCAGCCAATATGGTTGATGGACACAACTTGCATCAAACTAATTTGAGAGGTCTGGGAGGGGAACAATAATGACATTCTAGAGACTATGAATGCACTCCTTAAGTACCTGAATGAATGGAATAGGAAACATTTTGGTAATCTCATCTATCAATAGAAGAGGATACTAAGGAAGCTAGAAGGCATAAATAAAGCAATAGCAATAAGGCCTTCTACTTTCTTAGTAGAACTAAAGAAGAATCTTTAGCATGATTTAGAAAACATTCTTGATAAAGAGGAATGGATTTGAAAGATGAAGTCACATAAGAAGTGGATAAAAAATGGTGAACAAAATACATCCTATTATCATGCCATAGTTCAAAAGAAGAGAGCAAAAACAAAAATCCTAGCATTACAAATAAGCTTGGGGGATGGAAATTTGAAGTGGAGGAAGTGCAACAAATTATCAATAGCTATTTTGATAAATTATACACTACATTGAAAGAATGTTACAACTTCCAAAATCCAATTAATGAAAACTAAAGGGAGGCTTAACAAAACAGGATAAAGTTCAACTCATGAAAGATGTTAGTCAACAAGAAGTTTGTAGCAAGGTTATGAAAATGAGCTCCTGAAAAGCACCTGGCATTGATGGATTTTACTCACATTTTAACAAAAGATGTTGGAACTTCTTAGGTGAAAATTTAACATGTTTAGTTCAACAATGTAATCATGAAGGAAGGATGCTGCTCGATTTAAGGAAAACTCTTATATGTCTAATTCCCAAGAAGGTTGGTGCTAGATTCTTCAAGGACTATGGGTCTATTGGTTTATGCATAATAATCTACAAAATAATTACTAAGATACTAGTAAACAGGCTAATACCCATGTTAGAGAACTTGATCCAACCTACTTAATCAAGCTTTATAAGATTACAATATCATTCTCATAAATGAGATATTACATAGCTTTCATAAGAAATCATTTAAGCAGGGTTAGATGTTGCTAAAGATTGACCTAGAGAAGGCATTTGATATAATAAAGTAGGACCTCTTGTATTGGACTCAAATCAGTTTTACTTTTCTACCCACTTGGATTAAGCTAATAGACTCCTATCTTAATAAAACTACCATAAGAGTGCTTGTCAATAGTTATAAAATGCTGAAAATTATCCCTAGGAGGTATTAGGTAAGGGGATCCTCTATCCACTTATTTATCTTAGGGATGGAAATTTTCAGTAGAATGATTGAGTAAGAAGTTCATCAAGGGCATTTGAAAGCTCTTAAATTTTGTAAAAAAGGATTAGCCATTTCTCGCATGTTCTATGCTGATGATACGATTTTGCTTATACAAGCAAATATAGAAAATGCTCTAACAACTAAGAGAACCTAAGGAAAATTTAGAAGCATTTTTGGGTTAAAGGTTAATAATAAAAACCAATCTATTCTCTTTTCAAGGATTATGGCAAGCCATGTAAAGGATGAAATAACTAATATACTTCAGATGAAGAAAATGAGCTTCTTTAGCAAATATTTAAGGTATCCCTTACATATAGGGAGTAAGCCTATGAGTGAGCAATTAAACATCATTGTAGAAAAAGCACAATCTAAGTTAGCAGGTTAGAAGGCTCAGTAACTTAGTATGTATGGGAGGCTTATTCTCATAAAGTTAATACTTAAGACCTTGCCTACCTATTTTATGCAAGTTGCCAAGATACTAAAGAAAGTCCTATGAAAATTAAATGCAATCATCAGGGACTTTCTATAGAATGGTACAAATGATATAAACAAGACACATTGGGCAAGTTGGGAGTTGATTACTAAACCAAAGAAACTAGTGGCTTAGGCTTGATAAATCTTGAAAGGAGAAATAATGCTTATGCTTTAAAAGGTTTTAGGAGTTTAAGCATAAAAAAGTGCTTTAGGTAGAACTCCTTAAAGCAAAACACAAAAATGTAAGATAAGGGAGCTAAAATTGAAAAACTAGCCACTAGCTCTCACTTTGTTAAAGAACTTAACAAAAGCCAAGCATTGTAAAACACCCCCTATGAAGTTAATATAGTAATTTGTTTAAGTAA
Organism: Lumnitzera littorea; assembly: GCA_024138015.1. Classification (NCBI taxonomy): domain Eukaryota; kingdom Viridiplantae; phylum Streptophyta; class Magnoliopsida; order Myrtales; family Combretaceae; genus Lumnitzera; species Lumnitzera littorea. The sequence continues at coordinate 89,884,095 of JAMXBB010000002.1, read as the reverse complement.
TAAAAATTTATTTTAGATCGTATCGATAGAAACTGCATTATACTAGGAAAAAATATCTCAATTTGTTTATCTTCGAGTAATTCTAGACTTATCCTAAGGTATATCTTATAGATTAGATGTCTAATTTAAGGTTCCAACAATATTTTTCTAAAACTTTTATTTTACATACGCATTTAAATAGATTAATTTTAATTTTGACAAATAAATTATATATTTTTTATTTTATTATACTCACCTTATCACTTTCTATATTTTAATTTTCTATTTTTCATTTTCCTTCATTACCTTTATTTTCTTTTTTTTTTTATTTCATTTTATTTTTCTTCAACCTTCTTAGAAACTCTATCCTAAATTCTAGTAGATTCCCTAATTTCATTTTAACCCTATTCTAAATTCCCTACTTCTCTCTTCGTCCCCCTTTTCTCTCTCGCCCTTTCCTCCCTCTATTTCTCTTGTCTCGCTCAAACCCCTCTCCCCTTCTTTTCTCTCCTCTCACCAACCCCATCCCCCAATTCCCTCTCTTAATCCATTAATGTCCCCCTCTCAATTTCATAATCCCCTTCTTCATCAAACCCTGACCCCACCTCCAATCACTCTTGTCCCACCTTCACATTCACTCGCCCCCCAAATCCCCAAGTCCCTGACTCTCAACCCCATTTCCCATTCCAATTTTGCACACACTAGAGATCAACCCCCATCCCCAATTCTCTAATCCTCTCACTGTCTCTCGTTCCCTCTTACCTACCCATTCATTTTCTTTAGCTGACATTGTTTTGTGGACAACTTCCTACAATCCACTTCCACATGTGTTAAGTCTTTCCGATAAACTTTTATTCATTAATTATTTGGGTATTTTATTAAATAAATTATAATTTCTATATTTTTGTTTATAATAGGTTCTTGTTCGGCTTAAATTTGTACCCATCCAAGGATTTCATCTCGGTTTACTTTGTGAGCCATTTCAATTTCTTTTTGGGTACCATATACATAGTATATTATTTTATTTTTATTTTTCCGGTAATATTGTGAAATTAGTTAATTGTCAGTATCCAATTCCTATTAATAAATTTTCGATTGTTATATTATATAGTATTATTTTCCATAGAAGTTACTATTATATATTTTATCATATGTCAGAGTAATAGGAATATGTATATATGTAGGGCTAGATTTTTGTTTTCCATTGTATTCGAAGTTAGGTCACTATTTTCTAGGTATGGAGTTATAGTAATACTCGTATTACATATGTACGATTTCAAGTATTAATTTGATTATGATAATTTTACTTCATTACGATTACAACCTAAAATTAATATTATTGATGATATTATTATTGTTATATTATTTCTACTTCATTGATCTTATGGTTATGTAGTGTATGAGATTAATCATATGGTATATATGATTTAGATTCCTATTACTAATATATATTTTCTTACCTATTTTTATAAGCTCTAGTATTGCCTAAGTAAGTACGTATTCCTTTATTATTATAATTATTAGTAAAACTATCTACTTTAACACCCTCATTATGTGTCCACCTTATATTTTCCTTTATAAATATATTGTACCTTACGTTTTGAGTAATTAAATAATATTATATAAATAGGTTCACTTTATCTCTAATTTCTATTCTTGATTTATGATTTGATTTGATTATTTTCATTTGGAACCTTTGATTTGATAAGTTTATAAGTTCATAAATAACTTTTAGGTAGAACCTAGTTATCGAGTTCCTAAAGGTTAACGTATATGCTTATTTTTTAAATATATTCGTGGTGCTTATCTGATTCCTTCCTTGTTGAGGTTTGAGCTTTTGAGTCAGGGTTATAAGTTTAGAGTTCTATTAGCTATTATGGGGTGATTTCAAGTACGTAGTGCTTGTTTGTATGGATGTGCTTGATATGACTTAGAATGTAACTGGATTAATTCATATAAGGCTTAATTGACCTTGACTATTGGTTGTGCTTGACCCGCTTATTCTAAGGGCCCATAGTGGCAATTCCCTAGAAGAGCAACCGCTAATCATATACAAAGTTTTCCTAATAAACTTTCATATGAGATGATAAAGTTAGAATACTGGGTTTCTGGTCTCTAGACTCTAGACTCTAGGTATAAAGAATTTAAAGGAAAATTTATATTATATCCACCTATGTATATAAACTAGATTATGGTATAATAGGGTCATAAGTACTCATTTGTTGATTGTTGGTCTAAATGAAAGATAATTAAACTATTGTATGCTTATATCTTGTTACCGTTGTATTATATGCATGTGAATGACTTGGGCTTGGCATTTGTATGTGTTTATGTACCTGTACTAGGCTTCAACTCATTCTTCTATTTTTTACAACTACAAATCAATTCAATAAATTTACAGCAACTATGGAAATTGCTATCATCGAGTTAGGAAAGGGGAGGTAGTTAGTTCTATGTGTTGTAAAAGATTAAGATTTAGTTATTTATCATGTTTAAGGCTAAAGTGATTCACCTGTAAGGCACTCGAATTAATGTATTAGGAGATTTGTTGTTTTATATCTGATAAGTAGTTATTGTAAGTGATTTTAGAGAATATAGTTGGTTTTAAAGTCTTAACGTGTTCCTGATTGGTAGGGACACATGGTGAGTCGTGGCACCCTTAAGTTCTAAGGTGTTACAAATGGCTTGATCAAAATGGGCTCAAGAATGTGGGTAATGGGAAGCAAATCAATTTTTAGCATGATAAATGGTGTAATCAAGAGACCATCAGAGAGATAATTCAAGGTCCAATACATATTAATGCCTTAAACTAGGTCTTGTCATTTTATAGAGTATAGAGGATATAGAGTTCTTTACAACAAAAGAAAAGGATGAGATATATCAAGACCCTATAGGGGGCCTAGTATGATTGTCTAAAATTTCCATAGCATGTGTGCATCCATGATATGGAAATCACCTTGCAAGTCAGAGATTCCAATACTCTAAATGATTAATCACTAAGATTACTGATTTTTAAGTAATTAATTTACTGTAGAATACAAATATAAATAACTATGAGTGTTCAATATCCTACAATTCCTCAAAACCGTAAAGAATCGATATCCCCTACCAAATAATAAGACAGGATATACTAACATTATATAAAATATATATATATACAAGAAAAATTAAATTATAGTAAGTTATAACATATAAATATTTTCTATAAAGGATGTTTATGTATCATCTAAAGAATACTCAGCTACTTCTAATAGTAATATACATATCTTTATCTCGCACTTAGCACTCAAGACATATCCTAATCCCATCGTAAGTAAACCTGCAAAGGAAACTAAGGGGGAATGAGCATGAAACAACTTAGTGAGTTCATCCCTCACCACTACCGTTCAAGCAAGTTATCACACATTATTATCACACATGCAAGCAAGCCATCTATATACAAAATGAATGCAAGCAACACATCCATAAGAGTCTAGAACTATGGAAAGTATAGAATTACATTATCTACACTTTGATTATCCCCTGTACTTACCCACACAAGGTACTTCAGCTTACCTACATAAGGCAACTTAGGGGCACCACCCCTCTAGACAACACTCGACTATTACCCTAGTTGAGAAAAGAGTTTCAATCCAAATGAGGGGATTCCAAACTAGGACTATCCACCCTCCAAGGCACCTCGGGCATAAACTTGCAAGTCCTCTCGTAACCAAAATTAACTAAGGCCTTACAGGCACAATAAAGCGATTCCTCTCCCTATCAAGTGAAGAACCCATGCTAGCTTTGCCTTAACAATAATATCATTTCTAGCACTGTGGCCCTTATTAAAATCGTACAAAATACATTTAAGATTAAGAAATCTTTTTCCAAAAAATACCCTTTTCAACATTTTGCAAAGCTAACACGCTCCATCCATACATTTATTGCGTCATAGACATGCAACGAATAGAACAGGTTATTTGAGTCAGATATTTATACTTATCAATTTAAAAAAAATGATCACACAAATGATGGCATACAAGCAAAACAATCATTCAAACATATAAGCAACGACAAGCAGCAAAACATCATACAAGTAACACGCACAAGTAAGTAGCAAGTCATTAGAACTCCCTCACTTGAATTATTGCTCATTCTCAAAGCTTTGGGGTTTCCAAAACTCAATATTGAATACCTAAATCAAAATAGTAAAACTTATAAGTATTCTGAGAAGTCAGACTCCTTAGTTAACTAAAAGTCTATTATAGTTTATCTAGTTTCCTCCAATATAACCCAAGTATAATGTGTATAGGGTTTATCATACTCAATAGGGTTAATAGTAACTATTTTTTTATATTTGTAAGTTATGAGACTTTCTTTATGTATTTTATAACTTTTTCATTCTAATTCCAATTTCTGCGAACTTATAGTCGTTTTTCATCGTTTTTGGACGCATGTTGATACGGTGATATCCATTTTGAGCGTTAAGACTCGTGTTTTACGATATGGGCTTGATTAAGTTTAATTCAATCTAATAAGTATATTAGGGATTAAAGGATTTTCAACTCCTAAGTATATGTATACACATATAGGTTATATTCTTATGTAATCTTATAATCTATTATTTTACAAGCTTATGCTTATGTCATCGCTTAGGTCATTAATCGCTTGTGTCATTGCTTATGTCATAGCTTATGTAATCTTTTGATGATGTCATGGCTTATGTAATTCATTTATTACATATAAATATATATATATCCTTATGTACTCATACATATACATATGATATATACCTACCTACACTTATAACATACTAATATGTATACTTATGTACTTATACACATACTAATACATATATCCATATACACGTACGGTGGCATACATATTTTTATACGTATTTTCGTATGCCTTATTTATCCTCTTAAGAAATCTTCACAATTTCATTCTTTTTGTATTTTAAGGGTGTATTTGGCATGACATATGTATGTATAACTAGTATAAACCTCCTTTTAGGTTATGCACATAATGGTTCTTCATATACAAGAGTTCCCATACAAGAGTTCCCATACATATATTTGTTAAGTATGCTCATATATATACATATTTAAGCCTATGTACAAGTGTTCTTCTTTCCATTTAGCTAAGGATTTATACACTTATACTATGGGTTTCGCTAAAACCCCAATATGTACACTCCATATATACTCACTTGTTGTATGTACATGGATATTTTTATACTCTAAACATAAGTATAAGGATTCCTTTCCTTCCATAAGACAAAAGCACAATTTACATAAAGTTCCCATACCAATCTTAGATAGATAACTAACTCACTAATTAAAATAAGAAATCATATAAAACATACCTTTTTCTCCTTTATAATTTGAAAAGGAAAGCAAGTAGATATAGTAGATTGGTGTGTGGTGGTATTTAAGATTGTGAAAGTGAAATTTTGGAAAAGTGAAGATGATAAAGCAAAGGAGAGTTCACGATTTGAAATGGAAGAAGAAAAGGGAGTTATTCTTGTCTCAAATTGTGTTTTATAAATGAGAAAAGCAAAGTTTAGAAGAGGGAGAAGAATGGATGGCAAAGAAATAGGAAGAAAGAAGAAAAATCTAAAGAGAAGAAAAGAAAAGAAATCATTACATGACTTAGATATTTTCTTAAGTGAAAGTGACTTTTGTTGACTTTTCTAAATTATGACTTTAGTCAACATGCGTTAACTTAGTCAATCTTTTGACCTTGGTCAACTTTCCAAAAGCATAAACCATTTAGTATACATAATGTAGTAATTAAAGAAAATTAAGAGAAAAATTAAGGAAATGAGACATTTGGTGAATTGATTAATAAAAATAAATGATGAGATCTTACTTTAGGTATTTATATTCTATATACATCATTTGGTAAGCTACTTAGTATAACTAGTATGAAAAGTATCAATTAGAGTATTAAGGTTTACTACATGTAACATAAATATCACTAAACTCTTGACTCTATATAATACTAACCTAGTTACACAATTGGAAGATAAATGTGATTTAGGTTGCAATATCCTAGTTTCTAAGGGATTACTTAAGTATTCTAAATATTTATGCATAATTAAAAGTTATCTTTAGTCGTTTACTAATAAAATGGCAAAATATGGAGGATATATTATCACTTAGAGTTTTAGAGTAAATTAGTGCTTTTATATCCTTAAAGTTATAGTTTTAGAGTTTTTATTACTTTCGAGTATAGTCTCTAGTGTTTTTACACATTTAGGGTTTAATATATTCATATGCGATTAAGTCTTTGATTGTTATCTTAGGATTTTGATGAGGTTCGAGATTAACTTTTGTAGTTACATATACTTGAGATTTTAGGGTCTTCATATGCGATTAGAGGTTCAATTGATAATTTAAGGTTTTTCATATTCACTTTAGGTTTTGAATTAAGATTTTTAATCGGTTTTAAATCCCACTAGCTCTATTGATTTTAAGAAATCATCTACAGTTTGGGCGTTTGATTATATACTTAGACAGCTAAATTCACGAGGTTTATAAGATAGCTTTAGCAAATCTTTATAATCTACTAGAAACAAACAAAGAGAGTGAAAACCATCAATGGTTATGGTCATGGAAATCCCCATACCCACCCAAAATCAAGCTATTGGTGTAGAGAATTCTCACAAACTCTTTACCAACAGCAAAAAACCTACGAAATGAAACATTATTCAAGATGCAAGATATCCTAGATGCAGGGATGCGTAAGAAGATGCTTACCATCAATTGATTAGCAATAAAGCAATATGTAGATGATTTCCAACAACAAAACTTATATGTAAGAAATGAAAATGGGAACATGTCTCAATAGCTTAAGACAAATCCGCATTTAAAAAAGAAGGAAGGAAACTTAGCTTGCCCTCTAAAAGCCTTCCTCTTTGGATTCTTCCTATGGTTTAGCTCAATGCTTCACAACCAAACCCTTCATGACCTAGAGCCTATCACAACTAATATCTGCCAAACTATTAGAAGGCTTGCACATGAATATTGGAGCATACTAAAGAGAAAGAAACAAATCTTCAAGTGTAGCAATTAGAATATAAATGGATTGTGCCTAAAGATAATTGGGTTAAATTAAACACAAATGGATTGGTTGATACTTTGACAGGCTATACATCAATCGAGGGAGTGATTCAAAATAATCAAGGCATAGGCTTTTCAGTTACACATATAAATTAAGGATGGTAGATATCATGGCAGCAAAACTATGGGGGGTTTATTGGGGTATTTAAAACTATGTACACCTAGGGTTTGAATGTGTTGAAATTGAATCAGACTCAAATGCTAATGTGCAATATCTAAAATCCAATATTATGATTTGCATATAAAACAATTGTTACCTTGTGCAAGGAAAGTCTTTGCTGATTGAAGGATTGGACATTTTGACAAGTTCTACATGAAATCAATCGAGTGACTAATTACATGGCGGGGCGAGCAGAGATCTATGAAGGAGCTTTTGAACACCACAATGCACCTTCCTCAAATTCAACTCGACTGTTTCCAAACTAAATTTAAATAAATATCAAACTAAGCTCATATAACTATGAATATATTTGACTTTACACTCTCAATTTCGAAGGTATACAATCTATTGAAACTGGTTTAGCCTCAATTCTAATTTCCCCCTAAGAGACCATGTGACATGCGTATTAGTTACCAAATTTTCCATGAAACTTGAGGACTGTAGTCCTCTGTTTCATGAACTTCTGTTGGTCGCTGGGAAGTTGACCTTCTATTATATGCATCTTGCAAGTCGTTGGACTTGCATTAGCATGAGCTGCAACAGGAGCAAAACAAGGAATCTACTAATGCTAGTATTCCGTAGCCTTATTGTTTATGAATTCATAGTAGATTCGTCGAATCTTCGTTCAACGTTTCGATTCAATTATAAAAAACTATGTTATTATGATTGAAGATCAAATTAAATAGTAAATACTTCTGAAGAAGTAGCTCATTATGTACCATGGTGCATCTGTTTCCCAAAATGAATGCACACATATCCAATTGCAGTCTTTATCGCAAAAAGCTAACCTTTTTATTCTTCCTCTTTTTTAATTGCTTTTAATTTCAGTACTTATATATAATTATATATATATATATATATATATTATAACATGGAGGAAGAGAATATTATTAATAAATTTATTGCAATAAATTTTATTGAGTGAACCAGAAAAAAAAAAACAAAGAAAGAAAAGTGTATTGGTTATGATTGATAATCAAAAACATATAATTGGGCGGACCCACTAAAATTAATTTTTTAGTTTAAGCAAAACACATTTCACAACTACAGTCTCTTTGAAATCTTTTTACTCGAAAGGGAAATGTGGATATATATGACTTATGAGGAAGAGACAATTCACGATTCTTTGTTTAATTTTTTTAGTTAAGAAGATAAACTCAGCGGTTTTCTTAACAGAGCATGGTATAGCCCTTTTAATTCATGTCCTTTTTATCATTGCTTATTTATTAAAGAATGAATACATTATTAATGAAATTTGTTTCCCAATACTACCAACTCATTGAAGCAGACATTTATGGATTTCTTCGCTTTAGAGCTTCTCTCTCTCCCCAGTATGGCCCAACTACTACAATTTAATCGGTAAAAGAGTAGAAATATTATATATATATATATATATATATAATACTATATATATCCGATGGACAGATTATGCAGTCCATCATTTGACGAGGAACGCAATTTGTATACATTCAAATTTGAGATTTGCACATACATATTTATTTTTCTTCATTGTTGGTTGTGCAAATATCATATCTATATCTATATCTAATCTATATATATATATATGATTATGCATATTATGTATTGTAAGAAAAAACGATTTACACAAAGAAAAAACTTAACATTATTGATGGTTAAAATTACAGGGAACAGGAATAAACTGAACATGTGCTATTTTTGCACACTTATAGACATTAATCTATTTAGGAGAAGAGAAAAGAAAAAAAGTCACATGGAAAAATAAATGAGAAATGGGAATTGTAAAATATGAGTCTAATCTTATCTAATTATTGATGTCAATGTCTAAACCCAGATAATGTATAATATATATGATCAATAGCAAGATGGCGGTGGAGCACAGGCAATGCAAGCAAGCAAAAGAATAGCAGAAGAAGCTCCATCTTCTTCAAGATTTGAACTGCTTCTCTTGAACTTTGAGGCCTTTCCTTTATTTATGCATTGTATCTGTATCTGTTTCCGCTGATACTGTTGTTGCTGAATCTGATCTCTCTTCTTCATTGCTTCCTCCAGTTTTGACACCATATTTGCTAGCTCTCTCTCTCTCTATTCTTTTTTGTGCAAGTAATTTTGTAGTTTGAACCTTCTGTCCCTTGTCTTATATAGACATTTAGTCAAAACAGTACATGCATGCACCAAATGACTTTTTTTTTTTTTTTTTTCAATATCTTAGCTGTCAAAAAGGCTGCCCTTGCTTTGCTAGAATTATCGCTGAATTGTGCCATATGCATGTAGGGTATTTAATAATTTGTAGCGTCGCTATTCTCATCAACATATCCTATTTCGTGTTACATTTGATTCAATATAAGTTTTAAACGGACAAGTTGTCCCGATTGTTGGGGAAAAAAAAAAAAGAATAAGATAAGAAGAAAAACATAGAAGGATTTATGTTGAATAACATAAATGAACTTAGATGTAAAAGAACACGAGAACGCAGTGACGAACTAATGTAACCGTAAATAAAATAGAAGAATACATCTGTATAATTACTATCAGTGTATCTATAACCGCACGTAAACTTGTAGGTAAAATAAAAACAAATTAGGATTATTTATGGTAGCTAGTTGAATGGCATTAGTTTACTGGAATTCTGATAAACTGATCTATTCCAAACTATAATGCAATGTTTAGTAAGAGGGAAAGAATTAAAAATGAATGAAAGTGGAAGGAAAGATTTAGAAAGGAAAGAAAATGAGGAAAAAAAAATATTAATTCCTTTATTTGGATAAGCAAGGAATAAAAATTAAGAAAAAGTTAGTAATAATATTATTTATTTTATTAAAACATCAAAAAAAAAAAATCCTACTAACTTTAAGATATTATTTTATTATAAAGATAATGATGTAATTTTAAAATAATTCCTTCCCATTCTCTCTAATTTAGAAGGGATAGATTTTGATGAGTTCAAGAAAAATAATTCCTTTCCAAATTCATTCCTTCTCCATTTGTTTCTCTTACCAAACAATAAAAAATACCTTAATTTCTTAACATTTCCTTCCCTTCTCATTTCTTCTCCAATCTAAATATAGTGTAAATTGCCTAAAGCAAGCACGGTCTTTTACTTGATTTTTTTATTTTACAACCTTCACCGTATCAATCTATTGACTTGCTTCTTAGATACGGAACATAAGCCCCATTTCGATATTAAAAATCATGACATAGTTTATTAATATATCAATTTAGAAAATGTTTAACTCTTACTGAGATCTAAATGCATATGCGAAGTTTTGGATTTTTTGCCTTTATTTTCTCTGGCATTCCCTTTTTTTATTATTATTATTTTATTTTATATAAGCATACATGCATTAGCATCTCGATGGCGATGCAAGTATACAAAAATAAAAGGACGGTGCCTTTATCTTGAAATGAGAAAATTGGGATCAGGTTTTTAGTTTCTTTGTACTTTCCTCTATTATATTCTTGTCAAAACTTATCCGTATTTACTTGCATTGAAAATATAAAAAAGAAAAAGGCTAGCAATTACCAGTATTTTCGGCTACGTACAAAGGAAGCGCCCTTTACAGCCACATCGCGAGCTACCGTGTGAGAATTTTGCTTTCATCATACCTGTGCAAGCTGCGCACATAATTCCACTATAAATGAAAACCTCTGGTTTTGGAATCCGTGTGCTCTCTTTCTCTCTTTTCTTTTCCCGCCCCCCACCCCCTTTTGTTCTTCGTTTCCCGTTACCATGTATCCAACAAAACGGTTGCACGAATATAAGCAAATTAGGTGCCGGAGAATCCAATAGCCTAAAATTAGATATTTAAATATCGATAAATTCACTTCCTATAAAAAATAGTGTCTATTAGTCTATTCAAATAATATATTAGAACCAGTTGAAATTTGGATCTTAAATCTATGACAAACTTCGATATGAAGAAAAATACAAATGGCAAAACTAGAGCTAGCGTGACTAGGTAAGAAGCCAACTAAACACAAGTTAGCCATCGTTAACCATCAGTGACTCGTGATTGATCATCAAAAGGTTGTGGTCTTAATAATTAGAACGATAATTTACGACTATAGATTTGTGGTACATGTCATATGATAGTTTTCCATTTTGTATTTTCTTAGTTTCTGAGTTATTTCTTTTATTAAGTTAGAATTTTCAGACTTCTTATAACTCTCTCTCTCTTTGTGTATATATATATATATATGTGTATGCGTGCATATGCATATTTTAGGTTTATTTCACATCATATTTATATCAAAGAGTAGTCATGTATATCGCATTGTTATATTAATAGATAGATTAATAGCCTTACGCAAGATTTATTTTATTCAATTGTTTTGGATTTTCCACATTACATATACTCCATCTAACTCTTCACTTGTTTTATATCTTGTAGACATATTATGGAAACTATAACTATAAATTTGTAAGGGTCCCCAACAAAATGGTGTTAGAATTATTGTGCATTATCCAGCAGCACTTGATCATATTTAGATGTTAACAAATACTATCAAAATAAATATATGAAAAGTACATATCTATTCCTTAATATTAACACACTTTTCTATTTGAATCATAAATCTTTTTTATTTTTATTTGAATGCTTAATGTTTTCAAAACCTTACAAAAACAGACTTCTATTAAATCCTTTAACCTGTTCATCAGTTCATAACACATCAACTTTGAATTGGTCAACAATAATTAATTTAATAAAATAATAATATTAAACATAGTTAATTACATAATAAAAAATATTAAATATGTTCAATTATATAATATGATGATAATAATATTATATTAAAAATTTAGGGTATGAAAAGTGAGTAGAAAAAATTTGTGCAAATTGCAATCACATTGCCCAACCATTTCAAGGCCAATGACTCAACACATGCCTAAGATGTACAAAAAAATATTTAACAAATTTAATAGAAATCTTACTTTTATAAAATTTGAAGAATATTGAGGATTAGGATAAAATTAAAAGAAGGTTCAGAAGTCAAATAAAAAAGCGGATAAACGTTGAGAACTAAAAATATACTTCTCACAATAATATATTAACTATAATATCTATATAAATATGAAATTATCCAACAATATTGTGATGTTCTATAACTATTCATGATTGTCAAAATCACAATTTTACATGTACATTTCTATGAGTTTTTGGTTTTATGAGGTTATTTTAAGTTAACTTTAGTATGAAACCATTTTCATATAAACTTTAATAGAATCACGAATCTACACATTAAGTAACAACTTATATTTTTAACTAAGTTTACTAATTTTACCCATCTGATTTGAATAAGCTAAAAAATAAAAGATACACCTAAGCTTTTACAAGCTCATCGACTGTTATTCACACCATTGCACAATGGAACTAAGAACTAAGCTTTATACTTATAATTACGATGAAATTTCTTATCATAATTGTAGCATAACCCTTTTTCTTTCCTTGCTTGCATTTCTTGTGCAATCAACTTATGGATTGGAATGGCTTTAGGCATTAAAGAGTTATTAACACCAGAAGCAGAAGCTATATGGGGTTTAGCAAATTGCAGTCTAGATGTTTGAGTTGTCGAAACCACAGATGAGGTACTAGTGGGCTTAAAAGTAAGTTGCTAATTAAATTTGGCTTCATAAATTTTAGCCAACCAAATTGCTTTTGGTAATGAAGTAGGTTTATTAATCATCACTTCTCATCTAACCATGATTTTTAATTTAGATAGGAAACATTTGACTAAAGAAGCATGTGATATACTCACTACTCTATTAGAAGTGTTACAAACTCATGTTGATACTCTTATACTAACCTCTTTTATTGCAATTTGTATAAAGTACCTTTTGCATCTTCAAACACTAAGGGTCCAAATCATAACTTCAAATCATGTAAGAAAGCAAGCTAAGTAGAAATTATCTTGTTATTATACATCTATTGATACCATTGTAAAGTAGCATCTTCCATGGCGAAAGATACAATAGTGATACATTGGTCCTTAGGAATGTCATGAAATTTGAAAAATTGTTGGACCTTGAATATCTACCCCTATGGATTAGTGCCTTCAAACTTCGGTATTTCAAACTTAATGCCTTTAAGTAAGTTGTTACAAAACTGAATTATCAAAATTATTTATGAAAGATGATGAATCCTTTCAATGATAAGTACTTTGATTATTGTAGAGGGCTAAATTCAAAATTAGACTTTTAAGTCCAATTGAATTTGATTCCTTTAGCTAAGGTGATAGGGCCTATAGAGTCAAGTCCATATATATACTAAGAATGATTAAGAGAGGTTTGACATGGTAAGCTCGAAGTAGGGCCCGTTGAATCAATCCATCTAATCTAACTTCTCTCAACTTAGCTTACACTAAGAGAGTAAGGTTTTGCTAGGCTTAAGGCCATAATGGATGACTACCTAAGGTCCATTAAGGGAAGGGATGAATCCTAGCCGTCGATCATCATCATGATCCAATGAATGAGATCAATGTCATTCTCTATAAATATTCCTTTCCTTCCTTCATTTGAAAAAGGAGAGAATCAGCATGAACATTAGTACTCTACCAAATTCTTGCTGTGAAAAGTCAAACACTTGAATTTTATAAGAAAACTTCCATATCCTTCATCAACTATGGAGTTCAATGCCTTCGAGCTTCTCTACTTGTTACTACGAGTATTAGAGCCTTGTGGAGATCGCTTAGTCTTCCTCCCTACATTCTCTCCTAATCGTCCCATAAGTGCAACTTAAGTTGTTTCCCTAGTCACGTGTAACGCATCTATCATGTAACACACATGTGACCTTCAGATTCGAATCCCCGTGCCCACATTTTCTAGCAACTCCATTAGGAAGGGAAGACTTGATTTTTACAATATGGTACATTCAATGTGACCAATGACCAAAATCCACCTCCAATTGGAGGTACTAATTAACAAGATGGCATGCAAGAATGTGTCCTTGATAATGTAAAACTAGTGTAAGCTATGAGAGACTAATCAAAACCTAGGTGAACTCATGGCAATGTTCGCTCAATATGCATCTGCTTTGGTTGCCTTCACTGCTATGCAATAAGGAGCAACCACTTAAAATCCCTCTAATATGGTGCAATAACTCACTCCACAAGCCCCTCTACCATTCAATCCCCTTGTTGTTAACGAGTAAGTCACTCCTAGAGTTGAGGAGCAACTTCCTCCAATAAAACCTATAGCTATACAATATTCATTACCTAAAGTAAGGAACTAAGGAGTTTAGATTAGGGGTTCATCGTCTTCATTTACTATACTACGTGTCACAATTGTTGACTTTACATAACCAATACTAGTGAACCTTAAGCCCATAAGTTTTACACTTGTGAATCCCATGCCCTTTTTTCTTGTCCTCGTAATGTTAGTGAAGGCGGAGGTATCCATCTAAAGAGGTCCATTCATGACCAAAGAGGATCTGGACATGTACTTGAAGGAAATACAAGCAAGGTCCACAATGAAGGTACTAAAGTTGAAACTCCCTTACCATCAACGCATTACCACGAAGCCATACCCTAAGGATTATGTAAGTCCTAAATTCATGTTATTCATTAGCATGAAGGAAAGCACCTAAGAACACCTACTAAAGTTCATTGAGACCTTGGAAGTGTATGGACTTAATGATGACTTAAAGTTGAAGGATTTTTCTAAGTCACTTATAGAGAAGGCTTATACTTGGTTTGTCAACCTTCCCTTAAGGTCAGTTGATTGATGGGGAAGAATGGGCAAGATATTCCTAGAAAAGTTTTTCTCCATTGAGGAGAGGGTCACTCTTACTAATATGGGAAGAATTCGACAAAAGCTTAAAGAAGACTTGATGGAGTAAATTAAACGTTTTAGAGAATGCTTACTCAATATACAAAATGCTTATAATGAAAAAGAACTAGTGAAGATATGCATCAAGGGAATGGTCACCGAATATGTTGTGCACTTAGAGAACATTTCCCTTCCCTCATTTGCCATGTTAGTTGAAAATGCACGAAGGACAGACAACTCAATAGCATGATAAAGAAGTGAGAACGTAAGATTTAACAAGCACAATGTCGATGAATTTAGCCAAAGAGGAGAATCCAAAAGCAATAAAGAAATCTAGAAGTGAGAAACCTACAAACACCAAACCATCTTTAACATATACATGCTCAATAGGAAAGGTGCACATACTCCTCAATCAATGACTAGATGATGGAAACATCAGAGTCCCTAAAGTTGAGCGCTTACCGAAAAATGAGGAAAAAAGTAACCTTAAGTTTTGCAAGTTCCATAGGAATATAGGTCACCTTATGAAAGATTATTGGACATTGAAGAGAATATTTAACGAATGGGTTTAAAATGGGGAATTGATCATTGAAGATAATGATATTAGGAATAATCCACTTTCAACTCACAATACCTAATGTAGCATTATGAAAGTTATCACCCATGATCTTATAAATACCCAAGAAATAGACGTGCAGCTAGTTAAGGCACATGGAGATAGACGCAAAGGACTCGAAATTCAAGAAAATAAAGATGATAATGCTGTCTTTACTTTGTTAAAGACTTCCAATGTTAGGAACTTCTTTGATTTACTCGGATTCAATAAAGATGCTCAATTTATGATAGCAACCGCGCTTGCAAAAATTACTCAAGGTAAATACAAGAAATATGCCATAGTATGTCCTATATAAAGGATGGTCTCAATGAATGATGGTGAAATTACAATTACTAGTGCTGAGATGTACATAAAGAATCCTAATCATAATTGACCTCTATATATAGAAAGCATACTTAATGGTCATTCTATCAGAAGGACATTTGTTAACAATGGATCTTCACTCAATGTTATGCCTATGTCTACTTTTAAGGCTATAAAAATAGGCATCCGTTACTTTTTAAAACAATTAATCGTGCTAAACAGCTTATATGAGTCTTTTAAGAAGACGATTAGGTGTGTTAAGGTAAACTTCATTGTTAGACTGATCCATAGCTCCATGTAGTTTCATGTGATTGATGGCATGTGTCTTACCTTCTCCTCATAGGAAAGACATGGCTGCATGATCACAATGTAATAACCTCAACATGGCATCAATGCATGAAAGGTCATTGGAATTGGATAAATGTCCTCATTCTTACAACAAAGATCCTATTTACGTATAATGAGTCTTGTTTCACTAAAGCATCGTTCTTTAATGAACATGTGAACGAAGGGGAGACACCCTTAGAAGAACCTAAAGGGGAAAAAGGTTATACTCTAAAATTTAAGAAGAAAAGGATGCATGGTTGTCATTGAGGTGTAAAGAAATGCAAGTGAGGTAATGAAAGCACCAAAATAAAAAGCACCATATAAAATAGAAAGTGTGAAAATTGTTAACAACCAAAATATCTCCTCATCGATTATACTTCATTTTTCTTTTATACTTCATATGTAAACAAGGTAAACTGATATTACCTTACAAGAATGTGACAAGTATTTGTTTATACAAAAAAAATATATAAGTTATGATGGTGTGATCAAGAATATTGCAAGAATGAGTATTGTTACAAATGGTCATCTATATAATTGCTCCTATGCAAGCAGTATTGTCATGAAGTTACATTGATATACTCCCTCATGGTACGATCCTCAAAAAACAAAAGACAAATACAACTTGGTTTTCCATGGTATCATGAAAGAACAAGATGCTTCAAAGCTTGTTGACTCATCCCTTTTCTACATGTCAATAACTAGGGGAGAAGAGATATATGAATATGGTATATGAAGAGGCTATTTTGCATAGCAATGATTGTTACTCATGACACTTGCTTCTTATAACATTCCTTATATGTGACGATTAATACACCTGTACATGCAAGGCTTGTGCACATGTGCCTATGGTGTTCAATGCACGTAGGCTCATGACATTTGATGCATGCTTACTTGTGAGGCTTCCTACATATATGCTTAAAACATGTGTGCATTTGCATTGCTTGAAGTATGCATGCACATAAGTCTCAATGCATGTACAACGCTCAATTCATGCATGCTCCCCATGATCCGATGCCTTACATAAGTTGACAACTTCCCCTATACTCAATCTAAAGGATAACATTAATGGAGTTATTCATTATATGAGACTACTCATATATGATGCCATATTGTTAACTACAATTTATTCTTAAAAGTAGTAGCAACATCTATATGCGATTACTACTAGTTAGGGGAGGAGAAAGAAGTGACCTCCTACAAAGTATAGGAAAATGAGAAAACTAGTAAAAACGAAGTACACTCAACAAGTACAATATTTCTTATGTGAGTTAGATATGATGTGTAAGCATGTGAAGGCTTTTGTCGCGTACAGTGCTAACAGACAATATATACGCAAGAGCAATAGTATTATGTTCAACGGCTCATGTTCCACTCATCTATCCAAGCTCATGTGTGTTTATGTCATACAGTTGATGTTTGACTTATATTCAAGCTCACATGATCATATGTTGCAGCCCATGTCTATTCATATCAAAAGATTAATGTTCAATTCATATATGAAACTCATGTACGTGCTTATGTGTAAAGGCCCATATTTAACTCATATGTTTAGTTCATATGTGTCCATGAAAAAGGACTCATATTCATTTCACATACTCAACCTACAAATGCTTATTTCAAAGAACTCATGGTCAATTCATAAATTAACCTTGCAAGTGCTGATGTCAGAGGAGTATATGTTCACTCACGTATTCAACTCTCACATGTTCATGTAGAAAGCTCACAAGTGCTTATGATGAAAGGCTTATGTTATTTAAGTTCAAGGTCATGTTCACAAGTGTTTAAGGCTTATCCTATTTAGGTGCTAGGTTCATGTTCGTACATGCCAAGATTCAATTCAACTTGCATGTCAACATTAGTTTCAGCTCAAGTACCAAAAAAGTCATGTTCAATTTACATGCTCAACTTACACGTTATCATGTCAAAAGTTCATAAGTACTCATGTTAAAAAGGATGATGTTTATTTAATATGTTCAGTTCATGGCTACTTATGATTAAGAGGTCGTGTTGGTTTATCATATTTAGTTCTCATATGCTAACGTTAAGCTCATGATAAGTTTACATCCAAGGCTTATATCTAGTTCACATATTCAAAGCTCGCATCTTGTCATGATCGAAAACTTATGATATGTTTGAAGCTTACACTATGTTTAAGACCTGTGATCAAGATTCATGTTCAAAACTCATGTTTTATTAATGTATGGTTAGCTCATGAGCTCTCGTTCAACTCTCATGTGTTAATATCTAAGGCTCATGTTTAATTCATCTCACATTTGAGGCTCATGTTCAACTCTCATATGCTCACATCTCAAGATTTATGTCAATTCGTGTGTGTTCAACTTACGCTGGCTTACGTTTGGCTCTCATGTGCTCATGTACTTATGCCTCATATCCTGTGACATATGTTCAATTTACATTACAAATTGCAAATGGCTTTATTAAGATCATTGAAATGAGGTCATGTATGACCCAAGTATGACACCTACAGGACATACATAATGAGGAAATGTTAGTTTCACAATTTAAAAGAGAAGGGATGGGAGAAGGATACATGGATTAATGGTGTAGAAATGTACACAAAGGATAATTTGAATGTAAAGAGACATAGGAATCACAAATCAAGTGAATAATACACATACCTAAGTCTTATAGCAAAGATGTTAAGAACAACAATTGCAACCTTCTAGCTCTAGGCTTCCAATAAGAGAACTCCACAATGGTCTCATCAGCTTCCGAGTCTACAAACAAAACACTACTGATACCGAGTATCGGGTCTTTAAGTGATTTCGACCACCTTCAAGCTTCACAACGAACGAAACACTATAGGTACTGCATATTTGATCTTTGAGTGATTTCATCGACCTTTAAGTTTCACAACAAACGGACACCACCACTGATCCCATGTTCAGGTCTCTAAGTGGTTCCTCCAACCTTCACAATTGATAGACACCACTACTAGAACCGTTCTTAGATCTTTAAGTGGTTCCGCTTACCTTCACAACAAACAAAACACCATTGGTACTACGATTAGAGCTCTAAGTGATTTCATTTGCCTTCCACAGCTACTAACTACACCATTTTCTTCTCTAATGTTGCTAGATACATGTTCTTTTAGTTTAGCCACCTATAAGAAAAAAAAAAAGAAAAAAAGAAGAAGAAGACATAGCTTTCAAGACATTATTCTAGGAGGAGTTACTTAATGACATTAAAGAAGGAAGCTAAAGACTATATCCGTGAATATCTAAATAAAGCTAAAGATGCAAGGATAAGCAACAAATAAACAAATCATGTAGATAAATCTCACATACAAGTAGAAATGTTTCTTAATGCTAATTGAAGATGGTGTATTTCCATAATGATAGATTCATCTTGTGTGCTTTAAACAAAAGGGTAAGCAAAAACATGAAGCACCGGAAATCACATATTGAGAAGAGAAGGAAGGTTACCAACTATATACAAGTAAGGCTTATCTACTTCAATCCCATAGCATTGAATATACACCTTGAAGATGAAACTGAAAGAAAAAATGAGGAAGGGGGGTAGGAATTTCTAAGTAGGTTGTACTTGGGAAAGTTGTTAAATGTTAACAAATGCTAAAGAAAATAGTTAAAAAAAGAGAGAGAGAGAGAGAGATGGCCAAAGGATACAAAACAACTCGATGTAAACCAAAGCAGGACATAGAAGCTAAAACGGGGTCTTCTGTTACTCTTCATTATAATTGGCACACACTAACAAAAAGGCATAATAGAATATTTTAAAGGGGAAATACAAAAGAAATTTAGCAGCTCATTCAATCCACTTTCACTACTTTTTGTCAATGTAATAATTCCCATGAGTTAAGGCTACTAAAGTAAATAAGCTCAACACTTGGATTATACAGATTTTATAAAAAGAAAAGAAAAAGAATGGTGGACCCAGACAACTATGCTTAGAATGACTTTAAATGCAACTCCAAGCACAGTGCAAACCATGTACTAAAAAAAAAAAAAAAAACCTACAAATTGACATCAAAAGAGGGAATGTTAGAGGTAAGTAGAAAAGAGTGTAAAAAGCATATGATGTTGATAAATAAGACGAAATTGTTGTACATCAAGAAATGTTCATAATACAAAGTGACAATAGTAGCTTGACTTAGCTCTTGGCTCTAAATTCTATCAAGCACGGTTCCAAATTCACCACAACTTCAACCTTTTGGCTCTAAAAGCTTCATGCTCCATGTCTCCTTCGAGCACTACTTCATGTCTATCAATGAACTGCACCACTTCTTTCGAGTTTCCAAGTGGTTACCACTAACCTTCACACCACTTCCTTTAGGTCTCCAAGTAGTTACTACCGACCCTCACAACAAATAGGATCACTTCCTTCAGCTTTGCCTTAGCTATGGTCCTCACTAGTCTCTAAGCTCAATGGTCTTCAATGTGAAACTCTAAGTGAAACAAAAAAAAAAAAAAAATCTACACATGATATTGATGGAATGAGAAGCAAAGCACAAGGAAAGATGGAAATGTAAAAAAGGAGAAGTTGTTATGCCTAAATATATTCACCATTGAGCTTCACAAGTTCACCTACATGGCACTTAACACTAGCAACCAAGGTCAAGGAGAATGGCTCGCAATAATATTGACCAAAGCTTCTCCAAACACTTAACCTAAGAAGTAGCTAGGAAAATTTTGAAAGAAATGAAGTTGAAATGAGTTAGAGTAACGTGAAAAGAAAAGAAGGAAGAAGCAACAAAAGCTATTAGCTAGTAAGATATCTACCTGTACCATAGCGATAAAAAGGTTGTGTTGTAAACAACTTTACCAACATAAGGCAAAGGAATGTGGGGAAAAGCTAAGTGTACTACCAAATTGTGACAACTTGATCTTTATCCATGTGCTAATTTGCTAATTATTACAAAGAAAATAAAAAAAAAAAGGAATATTCTATTATTCTTTTTACAAGTGTTAAGTTTTAAGAAGGCATGTCAATTTCTCACATATTGGTTCTTTTTCTTTTCTTTTAAGAAGGAAAAGTTGTCATGGAGGGCTCATAGAAATATTGGCATCACTTTGTTTCAATTGTTCCATGCACAACACTAGGATAGGGGTGCCCCCTAAGGGTTTGATCATATATGTTGCTATACCATAATTAGGGCTAAACATGCTTTTTTCTTTTGTTAATTGAAAAAAGGTAGACTCCTTTCAATGTAGGTCATGTTCTTAAGCCTTTTTTAATCTAATTTATACAAGCGTAGGTTAGTAATTGATAAAAATATTTAAAGAGAATTCTCAATTGTAGTGGAATATAAATAAAAGGAAGGAAAGGAAAAAAAAAAAAAAGAAGAAGAAGAATTTGGCATAATAAGTTAAGCTTGTCACAAGATGTGTTTAGAAGCTTTTGATGTATTAAACAGTGGTACATGCCCTAAATTCATGAGGCCTAACAACATGAACCATAACCAAGGTTCACTGAAGCTTAAAAACAAGAGAATGAGAGGTAGATCTTATGTTACACAAAGCTCATAAGGACTTAAACCCTCAATTATAGTCATGGTCATAAGGGGACAATTGAGAAAGAAGTGACACAGTTCCTACCCATATGAGAACCACAATTCACAACTATATGAAACATCAAGTTTCTTTCTTAGACAAATCGTTTAAATTCACCCTCCTCAACTCCAATGATGGCTGCTAAAAAAATTGATGAATCCACTTTCTCAGCTCGTGATCCTCTTATGGATTATATTAAGGCTTTGATTTAAGAAATAATTCATGCACCAAAACCAATGCCAATAAGCTAGCTATGTCAGAGGTACTAGCGAAGACATAAGCAAATAAAAGTCAAACCACTTCAAGATGCCTACATGAATAAGGTAAAGAAGGAAAATAAATTCACATGATTTATTAAAGAAGGTTTATTTTAGTATATTACCTTAGGGCAACGTACGACTCATTTCAATCAAGGTGAAGATGTATAAGTAAAAAGTACTATGAACCTATGCAATAAGACAACTCTTAAATGAATTTGGTGGTAGTGCAATAGTTTAATGGCATGCACACGCCTAAGCCATTTAAAAGGCTTATGCAATACCCAAACCCCTTCAACTTCATTTGAAGGACTTTGGTCATAGGGCAAAATGTAAAGGGCTAAATTCAAAATTAGACTTTAAGCCCAATTGAATTTAACTCGTGAGAGGGCCTATAGAGTCAAGCCCATATATGTACTTGGGATGATCAAGAAAGATTTAACATAGTAGGCTCAAAGTAAGGCCCATTAAATCGATTCATCTAATCCAACCTTTCTCAACTGGGCTCACACTAAGAGAATAAGGTCCTATTAGGCTTAAGCCCATAATGGATGACTTCCTAAGGTCCATTAAAGGAAAGGATGAATCCTAGCTATTGATCATCATCATGATCCGACGGATGAGATCAACGGCCATTCTCTATAAATACTCTTCTCCTTCCTTCATTTGAAAAAAAGGAGAGAATTGGCATGAATGTTATTACTATACCAAATTCCAACCATGAAAGATCAAACACTTGAATCTTATAAGAACACTTCCATAACCTTCATTGACTATGGAGTTTGATGCCTTAAAGCTTCTCCACTTATCACTATGAATGTTAGAGCCTTATTGAGATTACCTACTCCTCTTCCTTACATTTCTCTCTTGATCATCCCATACGTATTGTGAGACCCCATGATTAAGTGTCTCCCATAGACTGTGGAAGGTTATGGTACTAATTTATAAGACTATAATCTTGAAACTTTTAGGCAAAGTGGTTGAGATGGGTCCATTAGTGTTTGTTGATTTTGGTTATGCATTACTTTAGCTTGGGGCATTACAAATTGTATCAGAGCAAACCTCGTTCTAGTAGGTAGATGATTCGAGTCTAACTCCAGTTTAAAGAACAGGTCCAAGAAAGGTAGGAAGTGTCATCAAGGTGTAACTCTTTGCATGCTTCCAAGAGGCCCAAATCGTATATCGAAAAGGAAGGAAGATCTAAGCCTAATTATAAAGTCTTATGACGAGGATGTCGCATGTTTAAGAGACGGAGATTGTGAGACCCCACAGTTAAGTATCCCACATGGATTATACGATATTATGATATTAGTTTATAAGACCATAATTGTAATCAACACAAGCTTGAAACCTTTGAGCTAAGTGCTTGAAATGGTCTCATTAGTGTTTGTTAACTTAGCTATTTATTGCTTTTGGCTTGAGGTGTTATACATGCAATTCAAGTCATTTCCTTAGTCACACGTAGTGCATCTACCATGCAAGACACATGTAACCTTCACATTTGAATCCTCATACCCACAATTATCAATATCCAGATTCTGATTTGCCAACTCATTATTCCCTACTTGGTCCAATAACAATTGTAACTAAGCATTCATGGTAGCTAATATGTTTTCAAACCCTTGCTGACTTTACTACATTGTCAAAAACATGGATTTGATAGCTTCCATGTTTGCATTAATAGATGAACACTATTTAAGTGACATGAAGAAGACAAGAGCACCAAATTGTTGGGATCTTTGCTAGTGTCAGGCCCGAGCCTACTGAAAATAGAGATATTCTAACCCTAAGCAATATCGTCTACACAATTCACTCTCTTCAAGTCTATCTCTCTATGTTTCTCTATACTTTTCATCCTTATAAATATAATTAAGGTTTTTAATAACAGTATGTTTGTGTGTGAATTGCTATGTAATGAAAGGAGAAGATGAAGATCGAGGCTTGTTCGAGTAAGCCTCATACCCTAAACACTAGATCTTTCTAAGGAAGTTTCTAGTTATCCCCTTCTATTATTATTATTATTATTATTTTCTCTTTTTATATTCCTTTGACGATCTATAATAGATTGCTATGACAATTATGTACAAACTATTTTATGTTGTGTTTGTTTACTATCTTTCTATAGATACAAGATGCGAATTGTTATGTAGTATTACTAGTATAATCTTTAGTCTTTCATCCATTTTGGTTCTTGAACAAATTTTTTTGCCTTATTGTAACATACACTTAAGCTTCTACAAGCTCATCACCTTTTAGGGCAGTACATTATCTCAATTATCTCATTCCATTTTTTTTTTTCATCACTCTTTCTCCCGTAGTCCCTTGTTCGATGTTCGTAGCTTTCATTTAGGTACCAACTCTAACAGCAAAATTTACAAGGAATTCTATTCATCTTGGTTTATGTCGTTAATAACTTAAATGAATTAAAAAGTTTGGTTCTTTTCAATTTATCTCTTTTTAGAAACAAAATAATGGAAATAAAATTGGTTTCAAATTTGCTTGTCATTCTTCTAGACATATTAGATAATATATCAAGAATTTTCTATGGAAAAATAAATTAATTTCTTAGTTCTTTATGTCCATCAGTTCAACATTTTAGTAATTATCGTAAATATATTTGTAGTTTCTAAAAGCTATTTTATATAAGTTGTGTACGTTTTGATCCTATATTTTAATTTTGCAAATATTTTAATGACTCTAAATAGAATTATAAATTTAACAACCTTATACCTATTAGTGTTTGAAAATATATAACTAACTAGAATAGTTTTGTGATACCTTGGATCATAGATCACAGTTCAAAGATAAGATTCTCCAAAATGCATTTGTATCAATATCCGAATCAATTTACTAAAAGAGAACCTACATTCTAATTTTACAAAGAAAAGGTAGTTGTATTATCGGATGGAAAGAAGATTTATCCGTACCAAAAGCCACATATATGGATGAATGGGAAACAAATAATACAGTATTTTTATATGTCATAATGACAGTGAGCATTGTATGATACCATTAATTATTAATTATCAATTTATGGGATCTTGTAAGCTAATACTGCTATATTCTAATATGTGAATAATAACTCATTCCAGTTGGCGACTTTGATTGCAGGGGAGTTCGGCGCACATTGGATTCGCTTTGAACTAATCATGCATTATTCCGTTAAAATCGAAATAAAGTAAGTATCCATGCATGCATAGGTTCTAATGATTTCCAATTTGTAGGCATATAATCTAATAACTTTTCAACTTCATATTCAATACTTAAACATTATCTCTACAGCTACACATATTTGTCTCCAATAGCCATGTATATTAAGTATAACTAAATAGTTAAGGTAACACACCTATAATACAAGTGGATAAAAAGTATGAAATAATCAAATAATTAAAATGTTAAATTTTTACAAAAATTATACCATCCACATCTATTAACTTTTGAAATTAAGTTGATATCCTCACTTTTTCAAAATGAAGCGGAATCCCTCATATGACACACATTGCTTATATGGCTATATGGAATAAAAATTATAATGCCCCGTTATTGCCATGTCTCAAAAATAAATAAAATATGAAAAAATTAAAAAATAAAAACAAAAGAAAGGGAAAAGAAAAACTGAAAAAGGCTTTAAAAAATTATAACAAACCATTATATTCGCTCTATGTGAACTAAGCAATGTGTTCAAACTCGCAATTTTTCAAAAAAAAAAAATTTAAACCTACGAATGTCTTTTTCCTATAAAAAAAAATTATCAAAGCAAAACAATAAAATCTCTTT
The DNA here is from genome assembly GCA_024138015.1 of Lumnitzera littorea. Taxonomy (NCBI): domain Eukaryota; kingdom Viridiplantae; phylum Streptophyta; class Magnoliopsida; order Myrtales; family Combretaceae; genus Lumnitzera; species Lumnitzera littorea. The sequence continues at coordinate 89,858,295 of JAMXBB010000002.1, read as the reverse complement.
TTGAAAATGGGCTTTAAAAAAACAATTTAAATATAGGAAGCTAAGCACAAATGGAACAAATATAAAGAAGTGCATTTGTATTTACAACAAAAAAGAAAGAAAAGAAAACTTCAAGAAATCTAAAACCCAATCCATACTTCAGCCACCAAATACAACAATCACTCCATGGGAAATTATTCCCATCACAATGCCACCCTCACCCACTCCCCTCTAGCCACGAAACCACCCCCTTCCAAGGCATCCTAACAAAGTGGTAGACTTGGACCCTATTCCTCCATGACCCAATCAATTTGATCAGACATTCACCGTCTATTTTCATTATTCAACTCTTTGACAACATGAAAAAGCCAAAAGCACTCCAACAATAGGTTTGATGTGATAACATCTTCCTTTAGAATCCCCATCCATAAATGATAAAACATATATCGAAAGAAGATGAAACCTTATTTATAGACCATCTTCAAATTAATATAATTTAATATAGCGTTTGATTCACTATTTGTCGTACAAAACCTCTAGCAAGAGTTCCCTCGACAAAAAAAAAAAAAAAAGTTGTGTCCATCAACTCATGGACTGTGCAATAACCAACAAGTGGTGTTTTGTTATTCTTTTATGTGTAGGGTCATGGATTGAATTACAACAATAGGTCACCACCAACACCAAGAAATTAAGCATAAGAAAAGAAATTTTAGGGTGTCAAATTTTGTGACATGATCTATTTTTATAATTTTTATTTACTTTTCTAGGTTGTGAACGGTGGTATACCACTTTAGGTTGGTTACATAGCCTACCTACTTAGATCGGTGATAACCTACCACTAACCGGTGGTTCTTCTAGCGTAATATTTAAGAGTAGAGTCACTCTTGACCTATAAAGCAAAATGGAGAGACAGAGAGACCATGAGAAAATAGAAGTACCAGCAATGAGGTGAAGGTTAGTAGTAGCCAATATGGTTATTGAAATCACTAGTTAATTTATATGATTTTTTATGCTTGCGATTTTATAAAGTTTTTCCTAATCAAATTGGATGCAAAATCATTTAGATACAAATAATTGATATAATTATGAATTTAAGTGTATGACTCTATAAGCTTATAATTTTACTAATTTTATATGTTCCAACTCTAAGAATAATCGCAAGTTGGTAATATTGGTGACGAGTACTATAGTAGAAGTTCCGGTTGGCACTAGTCTATGGATGGTTGGTTGGGACATATTATGCTTTAGCTTTTTTTTTCCCTGTTTTCTTATTTTCTTTCTTTATTTTTCTCAAATACTTTGTATTCTTTTCAATTTTTACTTGATGTGGCCACATGACACCAAACTTTTTTCCATGTGAGTAGCTACATAGGCAGAATGTATGACCTCTATGTTTGTTAGAGGAAGGAGGTGCTACTTTTGGCCGGTGGCAGTCTCGATATGGTTTTAAAAGTTATTAAGAATGGTGAACATAATTTATCTTAAACATTTATTTTCTTATTATCCTACAAAAAAATTTAAGCCAATCCATTAGTGCAAGAAGATGCTAATTGTCTCTCTTGGAATCAATCACTTTTTTTATATACCATTAAAACGATGTATCTTGCATTTAGAACCAATGAACTCATTCTTTCACCTAAAAACTTACTCTTATTGGCTTTTTTGTGCATCGGGCACATGCTTTTGACTATTTGTGTCATATTTTTTCTAAAAGGAAAGTTACATTTAAAATAATCAAGTTTGAGGTCAAGTTTAAATAGAAAATCGAGAGATCGGTAAAAATAAATGATCAATGATATGTTAAATTGTTCAAATAAAATATTAAACTTTTAAGTGATTGGGAATCAACATTATGATGAATAGTTCAAATAAAGGGTTTAAATCCTACTTTTATTTTATTACTTTTCCAATTTTAATCCTTTAAACCATTAATCATAACATTAAATCTCTATTTTAACCATTAAAAAGTTTGGTATCCTATTTAAATTATTTAATATAATGTTATTATTCTATTCTAACTACTTGAAAATTCAATCCTCTATATGAACTTAGCTCCTACTCTTTTGTAATTCTCTCATTTTTAAAATCAAGTAGCAACGAGAAGCTTTCTTCTGCCGCTTGCGACAAGATAGGTATTTTCTTACCAAGAGGTCAGGAGGAATTTTATTGCTCAAGAGAAATAAGCTGAAGTCTTGTTAGTTCTAATGGTAGTGATAAAATTTCTTACTGTTCACGTAATAAGCCTTTTATGTGAATTTTGATGCGAGAGTAAGCTATCATGATACAGAAGTATTTTATAGTTCTATTTTTATCTAGAAAAAAATTATATTTTCTTTTTCAAATTTCAAATTATAAAATTACATAAAGCTTCCAAAATTAAAATCATAACTTTTACGTAACTGTTCACCGAAAAAAAAAATTATACCTAACTATTCTATCATTAATTTACTTTCTTATAGAAGGGATTAATTTGATAATTTTGTATGTTTCTTCCATACCTAAATAATACAGATAACATGCAAGCCGTTTTTATCACAATAGTAGGACCAAATGAAGCCAGTGATTATGATGATTGGCTAGTAAGCTAAAAGGGGTTTTCTTAAACATATCTGTTACAGGGACATGTATCTTTCACGTGTATATCGGTTGCTTTACATGTATATATTTTCTATGACAGGGAAAAGAAATGGGACATTTCTTGTTGAATCGTCCTAAATTTATGATGATATATGAGGTCCTATAGGAATTGATGTTATGGAACGGTCTTTGGTCGTTATCATGGCTATTGAATAAGAAAGCTACTTCATGTGCTAGGGCATGTGCCCATGTGTTCATGCTCTTGTCCTTTTCTTTTTCAGCCGCTTCTGTAGGGCCTAATTGTTCTCTTCTCTCTTTCTGAATTATTTTCATGTTGTTCTTGTCTTTTACGGGGGACTTCCATTAAAGCATTATCCAACAAGAAGGTAAAGTGATGAAGTACAATCCACACCCTTACGTCTCGATTAGTGCTACATTTTTACACGAATTACAGTCTTCTTCCTTATGATGTTGTGCTTTTTCTAATTAAAGTGTATATATAAGTAAATGGTGATAGAAAATAACTTTAGTGGCTAAACTATGAAGGGGGTGGTGATAGTGGTTGTTAGCAATTGTAAAAATATTAATAAAATATAAAGAAAATGATTGTCTTATTTTAAAAATGGAAACCATTATTCTAATTTTTATTAGCACATTTCCCTTGATGGTTAACAAGTAGGAATCTAAACAAATCAAGCTTTTTACAAACTATTTGGGTTTAGTTTGAGTTTTACTCAAATTGATTTGGTAACAACGAATTCGAGCTCGAACATGGGTTATTAAGTAATAAATTAAGCTAAGCTAAAGTTTTAAAATATTAAACTTGTCAAACTCGCAAGTTTAATCGAGTTTAGTATAATTCTTAATATATTTTTATTTTCTTTAAACAAAAGTGAGTTTAAGGTTAGTTGAAGAAAATTTATAAAATGTTAAGTTTAATCAATGCAATCAAGTTAAACTTGAAAGTGCAAAATATATTTTTAACTAGAGCTTAAGCTAAAAATTTACAGCTTAATCTAACTCAAGCTTTTGAATTTTTAAGTTAAATTTAAATTCGCGCTTAATATTATAACAGTTTGACTCAACTCAATAGTATCCCTATTTCCAAAAGAAGTTAGTTATTAGTTACTTGGGGAAAATGTTCTGCGTTATATTTAAATATTCAGAAGTAATAATTGAAATAATGTGAAGCATAGATTGATGTTTGCGGTCGACGTTCGATTCCACTTAACACATTTTTCGAAACGCAACCCTTCCAAAATACTTTCTTTTTTCCCTTTAGGCCGTAATTTTTCTTTCCCTTCTTTGTTTGTTGTTTCTTTATTCTATTCTTTTGTCTATTTACTTTATTTTTTAATATTTTACATGATTCAAAATAAAATATTCCTCGCCCAATATTTCTTATTGTTTCCTTGTCGTTTTTTCACATATATATATATATATATAAAAGAGAAGGAAGATTTATCAATTTTGATGTATCGTGCTTTGATAAATAAGATTATGGGTTGCGCCATTTCCCAAAATAGCCTTCGGAGAAGCGAAACAAGACCTTTCTATCGGCATATTTGCTCCCAGAATAAGCATAAGCACAGCGGGTCACGTGGTTGTAACGAGCCCGTTTGGACACCGTATATGTTTGGCAATTGTCGTGGATATTAATTGGGTCTGCTCTGGATATAATGGTTAAAAAAATTAAAAAAATAAAAATACCAACACTGTAAATTAATTTTCCCAATGGCACTTTTTTCTGGAGCACATGCGTCAACTTTATTATGTTTAAACAACTTCACAGAAAACTTTAAAGCCTTTGTACAGTATTAAAATTATAGCACACGCCTAGGTACTTTTCTTTTCTTTTTTGTTTTTTCTTTCTTGTCGTTGTTTCCTTTTTCTTCCCGCCAAACCCCAGCCCACCCCGGGACCCCCGCCCTCCCCAACTCCTCATGCTAAAGCTGGATACTTGTATTTTCCTCTGCCCCCTCCTTATGTAATTCACATTGTGAAATATATATTATAGTTTAATGTACAAACCAAATTTGAATTCAAATATCATTATGATTATTTATTTAGTAAAATTATACTGATATCTCCTGAAAAATATTAAATCAACAAAAAAATTTTCCGTAAAATATTCTATGGACTAGTTATAGTTACACTGTTTTTAAAACAATTTTAGTTGTAGAACTATTTAGGTAATATATAAATTAAGTTTTCAAACAAATGTTTCAATAGAAGGTATTAATTAATTAACTTCGCTTAACATCCTATATATAGCTCAATACTTATAAAGCAACTTATAATTATAATTGTCCTCCTTACTTATTATCATTTTCCTAGTGTTAACTTATTTATATTATATATATTTAAAAATCTCAATGAAGTCATTCTGTAATTACCAAAAAAATGTAGTTATTCTACATATATAAGATGTAAAGGGAAAAAGTATAAATTTAGAACTCAACCTTTTATATCTTTTCTATTTGAATTCTCAATATTTCAAATTTTCTATCTTAGTCTTTTATGTTTGCAAATGTTTTCAAAAGAATCCTCTATTAATTTGTCGTTAACTTTTCTGTTAACTATAACACATATACTTTCTAATTGATTCATGGGAAAAGTATAAATTTAGGACTCAACATTTTGCACATTTCTATTTGAATCCTAAACATTTTAAAATTTCTCTTTGAATCCTTAACATTTGTAAAATTTTTTTAGACACGTTAGTCGCATTTTCTAATTAGTTCACTTACATTTATTAAATAATTAATATAATAAAATTAAATAATAAATAAATAAAATAATAAAATTTTTGAAAAATTAAAAAATAAAAAAAGTGAAAAATCAAATGATAAAAATATGTATAATATACAATATAATAAATGTATATGAATATATATTTATTATAACTTCAATAAAACATTTTTTTGAATCAGAAAATAAAAGAAAAAGAAAAAACCTGGAAAAATAAAAAAATTCACTTCCGCCACAATATGACTTTAAGATCACTAGAATAGTTAAAAGGAAGTGGAAAGTTGCGACCTATACATTAAAGTGGGTCAAATTGACCCACCACTAATTATGGATATCTACCCATCCCATATGGGGGTCGAATGGCTACCTACAACCAAGCATTAAAAGAAAAATAGCGGCTTTCACTCTTTTATACATTTCTTTCTTTTTTTTTTTCTCTCAACTAAACCGCTCACCCTCTTAGGGGGGGGGGGG